>JAWNKW010000138.1:4200000-4699727 GCA_035041775.1 Chymomyza caudatula
TTTGGGCGAATTAAGAAAAAAAAACACAAATTGCTGAAAGCCGTTTCCTGAGCTCGTTCGTTTTTCGGACAAGTAACTTGCTCGGAGCATTTCTGGACCAAAAAATCTTGGCCCGACCTCGCTATCTTTCCCATTGCCCATAGGATAGGCGACGAAAACACCTTGTGAAGCCTTCGAACGTAGTGGCATATATTTGACTTAATATGTACTAGTCTTCGCCTTGTCGTCGACATTCGACGATTAATAAAATAATGTAAGAATATTTTTAATGTAGTATCCATACTTATATGCTATGTGCATGCAAATCAGAGGGAGTGAAACCAAACTATATGTAATCAGCTGTGTTATACACAAAGTTAAATGTAACGGTCGTATACACGTTCTCATAACAGCTGATTACGAAGTTGAAAAAAGAAAACACGAGATAACAAAGTTTGTGTTTGTTGTTTTTTTTTATTAACGTATACAGTACAGTTTTTACTTCAAATAAATTTTTACCTTCCTAAACCGCAACGTATCCTGGTAAAACTTATATTCTGCAAACTGCAAACATTTTAACTTTTGAGTGGTATAGATTTCGCCTGAAAACATCGCGTTATTGCGCAGTAATCGGTACCACACTGAATTTTTGCTTAGCGTATTTATATATAGATTAGTGTTTGTGTGGATCTACACCCCCTAATTATTCCTTATACTCAACTTATATATAATAAAATTTGCAATACTCTAAGTCTTAATAAACAAATTTTATTCAGACAAGTTTTACAAATTAATGAGTACGACGACTCTACAGTTTAAAGTCTAAAATCGAACTCACTTAACTCTAACAATTCCGCCTAGATGAAACCTCCGTTTCCGTTGCTTGTTTATGTTCGCGGTTCCCAGCAGCAGAATATTCCTAATGGACCTCCGCAACGGAATATGATCCTAATGATCCTCATTCAAGTGCATATTCCTAATGGACTTTGTCCGCGACGGAATATGATCCTCATTCAAGTGCATATTCCTAATGGACTTTGGCCGCGACGGAATATGATCCTCATTCAAGTGCATATTCCAAAACTGCTTAGGCAAGCATAAACATACTGTTGATTGAAAGGCATTATTGCTTTAGGCAAAGTGCCATCGTAAGCATAAATAACATATTCTTATTGTTAATTTAAAAGGCATGAGTGCAAATGGCAATATGGATATGTTACTCCCCCAACCCTTGAAATAAGCCTGTCCTCAGGCGGGTAGTTTAGGGTACAATATTGGGTTTTGATTTGCCTGCATGCTCTCTGAGTCATTTAACTCGATTACTGGGTTTATGCCTGTTTCCTTAGATCTTACATATTTTATAATTAAATTTCTGGGTAATTTCTTAAACTTAAAGATAACATACACCATCAAACACGAAATCAATATTACAAAAGTTGTAATTGTTATTGTTTGAAAAACATTATTGTACTTATTATACCGTTGTACCAATTCTCTTGATTGTATGAACTCTACTGGTTCCAATTTAGTTATATTATTACTTATATAAACATTTTGGGTGTAATCTAGTTTTGTATTAGTAATTGAATATTCGTTCAACTCAAGTGAACAGTCACTAATTTTTATCATATTATTGCCCTTTATTACAATATCTTTATTAATACAATCTTGGGCTAGTTTTGTATCGGGTAAGTTCCATGTCAACAATATATTCGGTTCGACATAGTTAATTTGATAATTTTTGTATGTTTTAGTAAATTTACACTTGGTTGGTGTTTGTTTTAAAATACCTTTTATACATTCATTAAATACTAATTTCTTTGTTTCTTTATCATATAGCTTATCCTCATAAAAGAGATACCTATCGTACACTTTTTCAGTTAGTATATTATTATCATTATCTGGGTACGGTATTATTTCAAAAACTGGGATTCGAACACTATCCCTTGGAATATGAGAAATTATGAGAGCCTCGCCAGTATCGACCTTTAGCCATGCTGAAGTCTTTACATTCAACAGTTTTTCAGAATCCATATGCTCCAGACAATCTTGCTTCAGTAATTTTGGGTAAAAAATCCCTAATCTTGTCAACTGCATTCCCATTTCCACATCTTCGATATACTCCATAAAGGTCTGCAAGTTAAATATCAAAACATCTAACTGTTTCCCCTTTTCTCTTTCTTCATTCAACCCATTGATTATCTTAAGTCCATTATTTATTACATCTATGACCATATTCAGGTCATTCGTCTGCACGCTGTTTGCTGCCATATTACTTATCTTTGCCTCTAACTCTTCCTTGTCATCCTGATCCAATGTTCCAAACAAGTATTTGTAGGCTACTCCTACCACATTTATCAAACCTCTTTTATTTCTTTTTACTATCTTAAGACCGTTTATTTCTCTTGTCAATTTATCAACCAAATATTTCACCTGAATTACTTCCTTAAATTTGCTAGCCTTATCCAAAAGGTTATAATAAGTTTCCTCCGTTTTTGTTAAATTAACGGACAGACAATGGTATTCATAATTTATTGGAAAATCCACAACATATCTTTCTCTTATGTTAAGTACCTCAGGTGTGACCTCAAATGTTAGCTTCGTATTTCTATGTTCAGTTTTTGCTAAGTTGCAAGTTTCGCATTCGTTAATTATATTTTGTATTAGCTTTTGGTAGTCTGGGTAGTAATAATTGTCCCTAAATAAATTTATCGTCTTCTCAATACCCGGGTGTAACAATTCCTTATGTCTTTTCATTATCATTTCCTTAAATTCCGCATAGGTCTGTATATCGATTAATTTTGTGCTAGACTTGATCAACTTTGTAGCGTTACCTGGACCAATGATTTCCAAATATGCCCGACGAAAGATCGGATAGTCCACCTCATCATGAAAATAAATAACACTCCTTTTCGCACAAATATACTCTTTTATCAATTGTTTAGCAAGTTCGATTGTCAATTCTTTATACGTTATTCTTATGATTAGCTTGTGGAAATAATGTTTGGTCTCCACATTATCCTCGTTCCCCCTTATTAGCTCGATCTGTCTGTTATAATAGTTAATAGCTCTCTCTGTTATTGGTATGTCAAACTGATTATCTTCTTGTGCACTGTGCACTGTAGCATTATTGCTTTCTACTTCTTCTCCTAAGAAATTTACTTCATTTACTTCACTTATCGTTAAACTTTCTTTTTTTTTCTTTTGTTTCAATTCTTCTTCTTTTTCTTTTGGGTTTTCTTCTTCTTCTTCTACCTTAACTCTAGACAATGCGTCTGCCACGTAGTTCTCCTTTCCCGGTAAATACTTAATCCGATAATCAAATTCGTTCAGCCTTATCTTCCACCTTTGCAATTTCATGTTGGGTTCCTTCATACTGTTTAACCAAACCAATGGTTTGTGATCGCTCAATATTTCAAACTTCCGTCCAAAAAGATATGACCGAAAATACTTGGTCGCCCACACTATTGCCAATAGTTCCTTTTCTATTGTTGAATAATTAATTTCATGTTCATTCAAAGTCCTACTTGCGTAACAAATAGGTTTACGATCCTGTGACAAGACGGCTCCTATTGCCATATTACTCGCGTCTGTGGTGAGGGAGAAAGGCTTATCAAAGTCTGGATATACCAGAATCGGGTCCGTGGTAATAAGGACTTTCAATCTTTCGAATGCTTCCTGATATTCTTTATCAGTTATTTTAATTATAGCTCCCTTTTTTAGTCTCATAGTCAATGGTTTTGCTATATTCGCAAAATCAGGTATAAACTTTCTATAAAATCCACACAATCCCAAAAATGATTTTATTTGTTTGGTTGTTTTGGGTATGGGGAAATTCACTATTGCGCTTATTTTATTTGGATTCGGCTTTATGCCATCTGTAGTAATTATATGTCCCAAAAACTCTGTTTCCTTCTTCATAAACTCGCATTTATCCATTTGTAACTTAAGATTAGCCTGCTTTAATTTATTTAGTACCTTTCTTAATGATAACATATGTTCCTCCAATGAAGTGGAGAACACAATAATGTCATCCAAGTAAACAAAACAATCTTTATAGATTAAATCCTCCAATAAACCATTCATGCAACGCTGGAATGTTGCTGGGGCATTTGTTAAGCCGAAGGGCATACGGGTAAATTCATAATGACCGTGTTTGGTCGAGAAAGCCGTTTTAGCAATTGAATCCTCATTCATCTGGATTTGGTGAAAACCCTTAGCCAAGTCAATGGTAGTGAAATATTGGCACCTGCCTAACTTATCCAATATTTCGTCGATCCTAGGTGTAGGAAACTTGTCCTTAATTGTTATCTCATTTAATGGTTGGTAATCTATAACCATTCTAAACTTTTTTCTTCTCGAAGAATCCATTTTCTTCGGAATCATGTGGAGTTGTGAGCAGTAAGGAGAACTCGATTTTCGAATTATTCCCTGCTCAAGCATCTCACTAGTTTGCCTGTTGACTTCTTCGTCAAATATTTGCGGATACTTATAGGGTTTCCTATAAACTGGGTCCTCGTGCTTTGTCCTAATTGAATGTTTTATAGTACTTGTGAAGGTCAAATTATCACCCTCCCTATATTGGACGTCACGGAATTCATGTAATAGCTTTTTCAAGCACTCTTTTTCTTCTTGGTTTAAATGTTCTATTCTTAATTCGTTGCATTCTCTTATCTCATTATTCATGGCGAAATTGAATTCGTCTGTATCTGGTGGGTCAATTTGAGTAGTTTCACCCTCTTCTTCTCTAATGATTTTATAACTTTTTCCCCCCAATATTACGGCATCTTCCTCGTAATCAATATGTCCGCGTGCAGCTATCAAATAACCTTCACCCAATAATATATCATAATAATCGGAAAAATCCCTTATATAAAACTTTTGCTCGGACGGACAGACTGCACTAGGTGGCAATATTATGCTTTTTGTCATTTTCACATTTCCCCCCATGGTATGAATAATTGAATTTTCTTCAAATTCTTCGCTTCCTGGTATATTAAAGTTCATTATACTAGCTGTCGATCCCGAATCAGCTACTCCCTTCCAAATTCTTCCATTCAATTCAAACCTTATATACGGTCTACATCTTTGTTTTCCGAGGCCACTTAATGAAAATTTACATCCATTTTCATCTGACCGCTCTGACTTTCTCTAGATCTCTTTATCGGCTGATTAGCTGCTGAATAATTTGATTGGTTCCTTTGAACATTATAATTGAGTGGGTTCTGGATTCTACCCTGATTTAAAGCACTCCTAAACTCTCCAATTGTTGGTGGTGGTGCTCTATTAGCATTTGGTCCACAGGAGCTATTCTGATTGCATGCATTACTTGTATTTGGACGATAGAAACCATTTTGATTTGATGCATTACTATATGCATTAAAGTTTCCTCTTAACTGATTATCCTGAACATACCGATTCCGATAGTAATCATTTCTTGGGTAATGTCCCACATTTTGGTTGGCATTATTAAATCGATTAGTTCTTTGGATATTTTTACTCAAGTGTTCCCTTGGCTTTTCAAAATATTCGCTCTCATAAATTCCCTCCTCCTGTGCTGCTCTTTTCAAATTTTGGCAATTTACTATGTTATACTTAGCCAAAGTCATAAAAATTCTATCGGGCAATTTTTTACTTATTACATCCTTAATGGTGAGTTTCAAAGCATTATTGTAAATTAGTACAATGTTATCTTCATTAGCATTTTCTAAAGCTAGCTTATTAATAATTACAAACGATTTTCTTTCCAATTCTTCTATAAACTTACGGAGACTTCCGTTGTAACGCGTGCTATGTACTTGACGAATCAGCTCCTCGTAGGGCGTATGGTTTTTGAATTCGTCTATTAGGGCCTGTTTCATCTCGCCCCATCCAACAGCTTGTGACATCTGGACCACTCTCGACGCCTCTCCAGACACCTGCATCTCGACCGCTCCATAAATCACCTGTATTTGTCTCACATCATCGGTCGGGTATAGTTGTTGTATAAATTCCACCCTTTTTATAAACGAGCTCAGTAACTCCGGTGCTCCATCATATATCGGTATCTGTCTTATTTGCTGCAACGCCTGGTTCAAGTGTATCTCTGCCAACAATCTTGGGTTTGCCATTTTTTTTTAAAAAAATTTTTTTTTTTGTTGTGTGGGTTTTTTTTTTTTGAAGATTGCTTCACTGTTTCTTTTTGTTTTGAAT
The DNA here is from genome assembly GCA_035041775.1 of Chymomyza caudatula. Taxonomy (NCBI): domain Eukaryota; kingdom Metazoa; phylum Arthropoda; class Insecta; order Diptera; family Drosophilidae; genus Chymomyza; species Chymomyza caudatula. Next base: position 4,206,172 of record JAWNKW010000138.1, read on the forward strand.
TTTCGTTTTACTGTTTTTAGTTTATTTCATTTAGATTTTCGTTTAAATTTTTATTTTTTTATTCTGGTTTTAATTTGTATTCCAGTTTTTAATTTGTATTCCGGTTTTTCACTTTTAAGTGAGACCGACCGTATAGGATTTTTATAAAAGTTTTCTCGATCACGTTTTTTGGATCGCGAAAGTTCTTTTGCGGATTCTGCTGACACAATCAATTTCTATTAGTTATTCGCCGATCTTAGATAAACTAGTTGTTTAGTTATATCTTTCACTGATCAGTACCGTACAACTTTTTCAAAAACTATGTAACAAAATCCTACCGACTGCGCCAATAAAATTTGCAATACTCTAAGTCTTAATAAACAAATTTTATTCAGACAAGTTTTACAAATTAATGAGTACGACGACTCTACAGTTTAAAGTCTAAAATCGAACTCACTTAACTCTAACAATTCCGCCTAGATGAAACCTCCGTTTCCGTTGCTTGTTTATGTTCGCGGTTCCCAGCAGCAGAATATTCCTAATGGACCTCCGCAACGGAATATGATCCTAATGATCCTCATTCAAGTGCATATTCCTAATGGACTTTGTCCGCGACGGAATATGATCCTCATTCAAGTGCATATTCCTAATGGACTTTGGCCGCGACGGAATATGATCCTCATTCAAGTGCATATTCCAAAACTGCTTAGGCAAGCATAAACATACTGTTGATTGAAAGGCATTATTGCTTTAGGCAAAGTGCCATCGTAAGCATAAATAACATATTCTTATTGTTAATTTAAAAGGCATGAGTGCAAATGGCAATATGGATATGTTACTCCCCCAACCCTTGAAATAAGCCTGTCCTCAGGCGGGTAGTTTAGGGTACAATATTGGGTTTTGATTTGCCTGCATGCTCTCTGAGTCATTTAACTCGATTACTGGGTTTATGCCTGTTTCCTTAGATCTTACATATTTTATAATTAAATTTCTGGGTAATTTCTTAAACTTAAAGATAACATACACCATCAAACACGAAATCAATATTACAAAAGTTGTAATTGTTATTGTTTGAAAAACATTATTGTACTTATTATACCGTTGTACCAATTCTCTTGATTGTATGAACTCTACTGGTTCCAATTTAGTTATATTATTACTTATATAAACATTTTGGGTGTAATCTAGTTTTGTATTAGTAATTGAATATTCGTTCAACTCAAGTGAACAGTCACTAATTTTTATCATATTATTGCCCTTTATTACAATATCTTTATTAATACAATCTTGGGCTAGTTTTGTATCGGGTAAGTTCCATGTCAACAATATATTCGGTTCGACATAGTTAATTTGATAATTTTTGTATGTTTTAGTAAATTTACACTTGGTTGGTGTTTGTTTTAAAATACCTTTTATACATTCATTAAATACTAATTTCTTTGTTTCTTTATCATATAGCTTATCCTCATAAAAGAGATACCTATCGTACACTTTTTCAGTTAGTATATTATTATCATTATCTGGGTACGGTATTATTTCAAAAACTGGGATTCGAACACTATCCCTTGGAATATGAGAAATTATGAGAGCCTCGCCAGTATCGACCTTTAGCCATGCTGAAGTCTTTACATTCAACAGTTTTTCAGAATCCATATGCTCCAGACAATCTTGCTTCATTAATTGTTTTGTGAAATCTTTCTATGTCCGATACTCCATTTTTACTTGATGTTATCTCTATTTGTACATCTTCTGACTTCAGCCAAGCTTGTAGTGCTGCGCACATAAATGCTGAATCTTTATCTGCCTTAATCACCTGTGGCTTACCCATTTCATTAAAAACTTTAATTATCGCTCTCTTTGTCTCTAACCAATCCCTACTTTTTACTTCAACTAATGTTGCGAATTTGGAGTATATATCAATACAGGACAGAAACTGCTGGCCTCCCACCAGGTAAAAATCCACAACATATCTTTCTCTTATGTTAAGTACCTCAGGTGTGACCTCAAATGTTAGCTTCGTATTTCTATGTTCAGTTTTTGCTAAGTTGCAAGTTTCGCATTCGTTAATTATATTTTGTATTAGCTTTTGGTAGTCTGGGTAGTAATAATTGTCCCTAAATAAATTTATCGTCTTCTCAATACCCGGGTGTAACAATTCCTTATGTCTTTTCATTATCATTTCCTTAAATTCCGCATAGGTCTGTATATCGATTAATTTTGTGCTAGACTTGATCAACTTTGTAGCGTTACCTGGACCAATGATTTCCAAATATGCCCGACGAAAGATCGGATAGTCCACCTCATCATGAAAATAAATAACACTCCTTTTCGCACAAATATACTCTTTTATCAATTGTTTAGCAAGTTCGATTGTCAATTCTTTATACGTTATTCTTATGATTAGCTTGTGGAAATAATGTTTGGTCTCCACATTATCCTCGTTCCCCCTTATTAGCTCGATCTGTCTGTTATAATAGTTCTTCATAAACTCGCATTTATCCATTTGTAACTTAAGATTAGCCTGCTTTAATTTATTTAGTACCTTTCTTAATGATAACATATGTTCCTCCAATGAAGTGGAGAACACAATAATGTCATCCAAGTAAACAAAACAATCTTTATAGATTAAATCCTCCAATAAACCATTCATGCAACGCTGGAATGTTGCTGGGGCATTTGTTAAGCCGAAGGGCATACGGGTAAATTCATAATGACCGTGTTTGGTCGAGAAAGCCGTTTTAGCAATTGAATCCTCATTCATCTGGATTTGGTGAAAACCCTTAGCCAAGTCAATGGTAGTGAAATATTGGCACCTGCCTAACTTATCCAATATTTCGTCGATCCTAGGTGTAGGAAACTTGTCCTTAATTGTTATCTCATTTAATGGTTGGTAATCTATAACCATTCTAAACTTTTTTCTTCTCGAAGAATCCATTTTCTTCGGAATCATGTGGAGTTGTGAGCAGTAAGGAGAACTCGATTTTCGAATTATTCCCTGCTCAAGCATCTCACTAGTTTGCCTGTTGACTTCTTCGTCAAATATTTGCGGATACTTATAGGGTGTCCTATAAACTGGGTCCTCGTGCTTTGTCCTAATTGAATGTTTTATAGTACTTGTGAAGGTCAAATTATCACCCTCCCTATATTGGACGTCACGGAATTCATGTAATAGCTTTTTCAAGCACTCTTTTTCTTCTTGGTTTAAATGTTCTATTCTTAATTCGTTGCATTCTCTTATCTCATTATTCATGGCGAAATTGAATTCGTCTGTATCTGGTGGGTCAATTTGAGTAGTTTCACTCTTCTTCTCTAATGATTTTATAACTTTTTCCCCCCAATATTACGGCATCTTCCTCGTAATCAATATGTCCGCGTGCAGCTATCAAATAACCTTCACCCAATAATATATCATAATAATCGGAAAAATCCCTTATATAAAACTTTTGCTCGGACGGACAGACTGCACTAGGTGGCAATATTATGCTTTTTGTCATTTTCACATTTCCCCCCATGGTATGAATAATTGAATTTTCTTCAAATTCTTCGCTTCCTGGTATATTAAAGTTCATTATACTAGCTGTCGATCCCGAATCAGCTACTCCCTTCCAAATTCTTCCATTCAATTCAAACCTTATATACGGTCTACATCTTTGTTTTCCGAGGCCACTTAATGAAAATTTACATCCATTTTCATCTGACCGCTCTGACTTTCTCTAGATCTCTTTATCGGCTGATTAGCTGCTGAATAATTTGATTGGTTCCTTTGAACATTATAATTGAGTGGGTTCTGGATTCTACCCTGATTTAAAGCACTCCTAAACTCTCCAATTGTTGGTGGTGGTGCTCTATTAGCATTTGGTCCACAGGAGCTATTCTGATTGCATGCATTACTTGTATTTGGACGATAGAAACCATTTTGATTTGATGCATTACTATATGCATTAAAGTTTCCTCTTAACTGATTATCCTGAACATACCGATTCCGATAGTAATCATTTCTTGGGTAATGTCCCACATTTTGGTTGGCATTATTAAATCGATTAGTTCTTTGGATATTTTTACTCAAGTGTTCCCTTGGCTTTTCAAAATATTCGCTCTCATAAATTCCCTCCTCCTGTGCTGCTCTTTTCAAATTTTGGCAATTTACTATGTTATACTTAGCCAAAGTCATAAAAATTCTATCGGGCAATTTTTTACTTATTACATCCTTAATGGTGAGTTTCAAAGCATTATTGTAAATTAGTACAATGTTATCTTCATTAGCATTTTCTAAAGCTAGCTTATTAATAATTACAAACGATTTTCTTTCCAATTCTTCTATAAACTTACGGAGACTTCCGTTGTAACGCGTGCTATGTACTTGACGAATCAGCTCCTCGTAGGGCGTATGGTTTTTGAATTCGTCTATTAGGGCCTGTTTCATCTCGCCCCATCCAACAGCTTGTGACATCTGGACCACTCTCGACGCCTCTCCAGACACCTGCATCTCGACCGCTCCATAAATCACCTGTATTTGTCTCACATCATCGGTCGGGTATAGTTGTTGTATAAATTCCACCCTTTTTATAAACGAGCTCAGTAACTCCGGTGCTCCATCATATATCGGTATCTGTCTTATTTGCTGCAACGCCTGGTTCAAGTGTATCTCTGCCAACAATCTTGGGTTTGCCATTTTTTTTTAAAAAAATTTTTTTTTTTGTTGTGTGGGTTTTTTTTTTTTGAAGATTGCTTCACTGTTTCTTTTTGTTTTGAATTTTCGTTTTACTGTTTTTAGTTTATTTCATTTAGATTTTCGTTTAAATTTTTATTTTTTTATTCTGGTTTTAATTTGTATTCCAGTTTTTAATTTGTATTCCGGTTTTTCACTTTTAAGTGAGACCGACCGTATAGGATTTTTATAAAAGTTTTCTCGATCACGTTTTTTGGATCGCGAAAGTTCTTTTGCGGATTCTGCTGACACAATCAATTTCTATTAGTTATTCGCCGATCTTAGATAAACTAGTTGTTTAGTTATATCTTTCACTGATCAGTACCGTACAACTTTTTCAAAAACTATGTAACAAAATCCTACCGACTGCGCCAATAAAATTTGCAATACTCTAAGTCTTAATAAACAAATTTTATTCAGACAAGTTTTACAAATTAATGAGTACGACGACTCTACAGTTTAAAGTCTAAAATCGAACTCACTTAACTCTAACAATTCCGCCTAGATGAAACCTCCGTTTCCGTTGCTTGTTTATGTTCGCGGTTCCCAGCAGCAGAATATTCCTAATGGACCTCCGCAACGGAATATGATCCTAATGATCCTCATTCAAGTGCATATTCCTAATGGACTTTGTCCGCGACGGAATATGATCCTCATTCAAGTGCATATTCCTAATGGACTTTGGCCGCGACGGAATATGATCCTCATTCAAGTGCATATTCCAAAACTGCTTAGGCAAGCATAAACATACTGTTGATTGAAAGGCATTATTGCTTTAGGCAAAGTGCCATCGTAAGCATAAATAACATATTCTTATTGTTAATTTAAAAGGCATGAGTGCAAATGGCAATATGGATATGTTACTATATATATATTATATACATACCGTCTAATAAGGCAAAAAAAGGGCGCCAACCTCGGAATGAAAGGTAGTAAGCTGAATTTTTTCGTTTAGGCATTTCACAAGTTGTGTCAAAAGACCCCACGTCTTAAGATATTCAGGGTCAAAGGTTACGAAAATCGTTTTTATTCTAATATCTTGTTTCCTGAACTTCAAATGAATTTTGGAGCTATAACAATTTTGTCTCTATTAAGCAATAAAAGCTGAAACGATGAGCAGCAATAGTAAACGAAAGAGCAAGATTGTAAAATATGTAAAGCAAGCTGTCGCTGCTAAACATTGCCTTCTGCATGTAAAAGTGAATAAGAATCATACTGCTTAGTAAATAATCAATTTTATAAACTGTATAATGAGTTTCATTTTAAGTTGACACATAGCATTTTAGTATATTTTGATAGTCTCTTCCACTCTTTGGGCTCCAGCACAATAACGGTTAATTATACGAATATTGGCTCAACATCGATTTTATAGGGATTTTTATGCTCTTAAAATTTGTAATAGCTTTAATAATTATTTGAATTCTAGGGAACGAGATATTTGCACATATTTAGTTTTTTCGAAAATGAGCTCTATCTCAATAACGGTTAGTTATATAAAATATTGTCTTGGATCCATTTTGTAGAGATTTGTACGCTCTACAAATTTAGTTATGGCTTCAAATATATTTTGAAACCCAGGAAACGACATATTTGCACAAATTTTAAATGCCTGATTTTCGAATTTTCGAAAATCTGCCCACACGCTTTGGGCCATATCTCAATAACGGTTAATTGTATCAAAAAATTTCCAAAGTCGATATTGTAGAGATTTTTATGCTTTCATTCAAAGTTCAGGAAACAAGATATTCGCAACAAAAAAAAAAAACGATTTTCGTGACCTTTGAGCTTGAATATCTTAAGACGCTCACACGGGATTCGTGGGGACTTTTGACACAACTAGTAAAATGCCTAAACGAAGACGTATGCAAAAATTCAGCTTACTATCTTTCGTTCCGGGGTTAGACCCTTTTTTGACTGGACTATTGGCACAACCAAAAAACATTGTCTATTGGCTATGCTTTGATAGCAATTTAAATTTGAAATTCCACCAACAAATTCGAATAACAACCCAAACATAAACACGGCTGCAAAACGAAGCCGGTATGTTTCGAAGTGACACGGAAACCAGAACACCAATGCGTGGAATGACTTCAAACGTTCGTAATTTTCATAATTGCATATCATTTCTTTATTAGTTACTTTGCATACATTTGCTATACAAAATTACATCTAAGCAAGTAAATTAAATAATTATATAACAAATAAAAAAAAAAAAATTTGCAAAAAAAAAAATATGTGCGCAGAACGCGTTTGCTTTGAGCATGCTTGTGTTATCAAACAAAGTATGATTCAATTAATTGCTAATCAATGGCATCATCTATTGCTGGCATGAGTAGTTACAAAATTGTAGCATTACTTTTACTGTTGTAATCAGCCCAAATTCACGCACCGCGCGTTCCTTTTGGCTCCACAGCGTCAGCAGAGGCAGAGGCAGAAGCGGTGCTAGCGCTAGCGCCAGCGGCATCGTAGTAATTACGCTGATGGGACAAATGCCAGAGACCCAATAGACCTGTTAACTCCTTGTAGCTTAATGTTTCCAGTCTTTGTTTTTCAGCACTATGCACTCCAGCAGCCTTTAGTTCCTCCACAATTGTTTGCAAGTCGTCTTCATCAAGTTGTTTTCCATGTCGATTCGATTTGGGCGCAATTCTCGTTATATGCTCAGAACCCTGTGGTTCCTGAGCGTAGTCCTGTTGCTGCTCGTGCTCCTGCAGTGCAATCAGTTGATTGTCATCTGTCATGGCTGCAGCCACGCCCATTAGGAAAAGCAGTATAGCAATACGCTTACCCAACGACGTCATCATATTTGAAATTGTTTGTTATCGGTATAAGTTATATGTTGGTGCGCTTTTTCTTGCGTTCTCGTCGTTGAGTGTTCGCGTATGTACTGAACTGGAGCTGCTTGGTGATCGTGGCCGCAGACCACCAATATAGATGACTGACTGACTCACTGATTGAATGATGATTGAATGCAAAGGGGCTATAGGGGGCTGGAACTTAAGGTTTGGGGTGCGCAAATGCTCCAATTTCTGTTTTCTATCACTTGCGCGCTGTCTTTTTATACCCTCTAAGCAAAGGGTATGCCAGGTTTTTACAGCAACTTGCAAAGTATATAGCAGATCTAGGCAATTATTAAAGCCAAAAGAAACACAATAAGGCTATACGAGATAGTTTTTACTTTTCCGCAAAAAAGTATTTTTCGACGATTTAAGCACTCTGACAACTTTTTCGGCTATTTGAAGATGTTTTTGTGTGCGTGCGTTGTCGTTGATGTAGTGTGTTATTCAAATAACTTTAGTAATTTCGGTTTTATCAAGATACATGTTTTTCTATCGTGTTTGGCATGTCTGTCTTCAAAGAGTTTCCGATTGAAATTGAGCACTCTAGTCGCTATAGTTGGGTCGCCAGAAGAATAATTTTCAAAATTTTTTTATTTTCATTTATTCGTTGTTTAAATTTCTCCTAGCTAATTTCGGTTGTTCTGATAAACGTGCGGAAAAGCCTGAGTTAGCAACTGTTTATTTTTCTTTCTTACTTTTTTGTTCAATGCTTAGCACTTCCTTCTCCGCATTTATTTATAACCGCGTTGAAAAGCACACTAAAATGAATCTGTAATATTACCCATTTCCAAAGTAATACATACATTCTAACGCAGATGCAAGAGAGTTCCATTGGGCCTTTCTTAACCAAAATCGCATGTCGTGTTCAACAGTTGGTTTTGTTTTTATGTAGCTGCATATCCAAAGAAACGTTTATGGCAAGTTTTGTGATTATTGAATTATTCTACTCTGATTTGGAAAATATCTAGTTCTCCATGGACATTATGCGCTTAAAATGTTGGTAATTACTTTCAAGACATTGGTCTGTTTGCCTTTACTTCAATAACGATTGTTTTGTTTTCCATACAATTTTCTTTGCCTCGAAATTATTACAATGGAACCGAACCGCCTTAGGGTATCTCATAATTAGTAGTAGCCGTCTAGTTTTCGACTGGGGCAACACAAGAGTCTTGTCTGTACTGTAGGGTCGTTGTTGTTAAGCGTTTTGTTGAATTCATACATATGTATGTATGAATTTTATCTATGGTCCGGCCGAACGAACACTTGATCGTCAGTTTTTATTTGTTTGTGCCTTGCATTCTTTTTTAACGTATACACACATATGGTTGCTGTTTTCATTGAATTTCGCTTTTTTTTATTTTATTTTTTGTTGAGCCGGCAATTTGTTTGTATCAATTTAAGAGTGTATCTTTTTATTTGAGTCAATTTAATTTCAAATCAAATTGCGTTTAACTTTATATATTATAAGTGCTACCTACCATTTTTGCACTTGGTTTTTTCTAATAATTTTCAACTGTTAATTGTTATCTTATCTAAATTTTCCAGTCATTGCTTGTTGTAAGATTGACTTAAATTGTCTACAAAAAGTGTAGCATACGTTTCGGCTGAGCTTTAAACTGCTTGCAAGCAGTGCAGTGCAGTTTGTCATTGAAAAGCTAAGCTAGCAAAAGCTGGCTGCTGTGGTATTAGAACGGACAGCAAAAGCTGCTAGCTCTGACACTGTTAAAGAGTAAGGTAGTGTACCAGAATTAGCTTTCAATCCAAATTTCCGTTTGATAATATCTTTTAGAGCGTTGGAATTTACTCTTAAAGCCCTAAACCAAAGGATTTTTTAAAAGATGCAAATTGATGTGTGAGTAAGTGACGAAGTGCTCAAGAAAATGCATTTTATCTTATATTGAGGGAGCTAAATTCTTTATCCCACTATGTTTGTAAACAGTACACAGTCTAGAGAACACGCTTATAAGGTTCAATTTTAGTTGCCTTACCTAAAGATTCGCCTTAAGGCGGTATGAGCAAAATGGCGGAAAAGAAAAGAATGCAGTAAAATGTACAGGGATACGCATTTTCTCGACTTCATCTTTTTGAGCTTGAATGTGAACGCAATTTTGTGAGCTTTCTTTCTTGCATAAACTCCGTCAAATGGTGGAATAAAGAAAGGTGTATTTTCTCTCAGTATGTGTCTCTTTAAATTGTTGCCAATTTAGTCTACGTTTGATAGTTTTGGTGAGTGCATTTTTTGTTTTGTTACACATGCCCTCATGTTGTTGTTGATCGCATTGATTTATTTATTGCATTATTATTATTATTTATTGCACATAAATGCAAGCATTGTCATCATATTTGTATGCATGTCAGCTTTTACACATAGCTGAGCTTTTGAGCTTTCGCTCACACAAACTTTAACACCTAAAAATACTGAGAGTGAGCACACCTTGGTTTATTCCACCATGCTCCGTCAGACTTTGAAATAATTGAAAGGGAGATCTGGTACGCTACAAATTACTTACGGTACAAATTACTTCTGTGGTGCCCATACTACGAGAGCGCACTTAACCTTGATCTTGCTATGTTTTTCTTTCTTTTATAATACTGTAAATTAGTTGAAAGTGTATTACAAATAGTAACAATTTTTGATCACTTCAACTGAAGAGCATTTGTTAGTTTGTGCAATAACTCATTTAGAATTTCGGGTCTAATCTCAATACCAGCAACTATTTATTGTCAAATCTCTGACTCACAACTGGCCGGACATGCCCCAAAACAAGACATACAACGAAATATATATGAAAACTTTTTGTTGTTGCTTCCTGTTGCGATTAACCAGCGCGTTTGCCGATCTTCCAGTATATTTTCTCTTTCTCAGTTGTTCTGCTACCGCGATTCCTCTCTTACTTTTGCTTTTCAGTTATGTTTGCATGTTCCTGATGTCATGCTGAAGCTATGCGACTGTTTGGCTGACAGTGTTGAAAAAGCTGCATGAGGTTGTTATCTCTTAATTGCGTTGGCGTTGGCGTCGACGTCGACTCCGACGTTGACATTGGCGCTGCTTTTGAATCTGGCCTAGTGCATTGTGTTGGACAATTAATAATACTTTGTTTATACTCTTATAGGGAGAAGAATTATAAGTTTGTTCACAAACCGTCTATTTTAATAATTTATGGTTATATGTAATATCATCAGGCTGCTCATTGATAAAGCCGTCAGTAAATTCACTATATGAATTAATTCTTCCCGTTCCCATTCCCCTTCCTTATTGGTACCAATATCTTTATATCCTCTACCTCAATTCAAAAGAATTCTTTACCTAGTCAAATTTTTGTCATTTGCCATTTTTGTCGATATCTTTGGCCTCATCTATTGGAATTCGTCCAAACTTCACAAAAACCTTTTCCCTAATACTATCTACAATGTGTGAAAATTTGGTTGAAATCGGTCCACGCGTTTTCGAGTTTAGCGAGCACACGACTTTTTTAGGCTTTACTTTTATATATATAGATAGAAGATAGATATGGCTAAAAAAGTCAAAGCTTATGCATTTGAAATAGTGGAATGTTTGGACATTGTTTGATAGACTGATTAATGTAATGTTAAATATTAACATTACATAAAAAGTAAAATTTTGTTGCAGTGTATAGGAAGAGGAGCCTAAAATGGGCGCTTTATTGCCTTTATCTTTTAAAGTTTCTATCCGATCTATATATAAATATGATAATTTTTAGACACACATGTATAGTAACAGTGTGCATAGCTGTGCCGAGTTTCAATTAGTTAGTTAAGAGATATCGACATGATTCGACAAACTGCATCAGCGTTTTGAAAATGCGCATCTATTGGTAACATTTTAGTTGCAGTAACTCTTATAACTCCAACACGGACAGACAGACATATGCCTGTTATATACATTGCACAAATCTATAAAACCTATTGGAACCTCTTGAACATGTTATAAACATATAAAAAATGTGTGTGCAGAAATGTAGCGTATCCAAAGTCAAGAAAAGAACACCTAAGATATTATAGCTTTTAAGTTTAATGATGTTCAAATTAAATTTGCTTGGGAAGCTACTAAAAGTACGAAATTTTAGACTTTTGAAGAGTATGTTCAATGCGGCGACCTTTTCCAAGTTTTTTTTTTCCTTCATAGTAATTTTTTATAGTATTGCTCGAGACGGCGATCAGCTGTCATTAGCTGATACTTGGCAATTGAACGTGCCAGAAATTAATTTGCATTTCATTCAGTTATTTTTTATGTTTTTTTTTTTTTTTTGGCCAACAATTTATTAGTTTAAATTTGTTGCATAAATATTAGTACAAAATGTGATTAATAATAAACAAACAACTAGCTTCAACAGCCTGTTTACACACACACACACACGCACACTTAAGCACATACACTCAAAAAAAAAGAAGAGATTTAAGTAAAATAATTATTATTAACTAATTGCTTATTGTTGCTCGACATTATCGTTTTTTGTTGTTACCATCTTTTGTTCTCTGGTTGTTGTCGTTGTGGTGCGTTTCAATGTAAACACACCAGTGCCCACATCATTATCCAAAGGCTGAGCTATAATCGTGGACGTAGTGCTCTGAAAACAGTAAATAAATAGTCCAGTATGTGCACTAGGCGCTATAGTCTGCTTCGTTTAGGACTTACGCCGTTTTTGGTTTCCTCGGGACTCCAGGAACGCTTGTCATCCAAATCCTTTGAGCAACAGCCACCCATTTTGATTGGTAATCTAAATATATTATGTAGATCTTGACTGGACTAATATTCTAATTAATATGACAGCAATCGAAGTTAAGCTTTTGCCTTTTGTTGTTTTTACTTGGCGCGTTTGTCAGCGAATGTATCTCGCCATTTGCCGGTGCGCAACTGTTAGCTTCAACCAGAGTTGTTAGCCCCCACCAAAAAAAAAAAGGTTAACGTCGCCGTCAGCGTCGTTACCGACGTTACCGACGTTGGCGCACCGGCCGTAATTGTAGCAATTGTGCGGTAGGTTGTCATCGCTCGTATCAATCCCAGAAATATGTCTCAGCGTCGTGCTCATAAGTAGGTTCTATACACAGAAATCTATAGTATATGTTATAAAACAACGAAATGAAAAAAGTATATTGCACATTGCTATTTGAAAAACAAAAAAACCTCATACAGTCATCGTTTTGTTTAATAAAGGTTTTTGAGTTTTTCTGTACACTCACTCACATGCCGCCCACTTCACATACAATTGTGATTATCAGTTTAACTGTGAATAATATACACTGCGCGAGTTTCTGGTGGGAGCCAATCTGCTAGAAGGGCCATATTGCATTTAGAAGCAAAAAAGTATTCGCCTATAATCTGCTATGACTTCAGCATCATAATTACCCCGAAAAAAACTTGTGATTTCCAAAAAGGAAGTAGCACTCAAATTAATTTTACGTAGAAACATATTTTTAAAAAAAGTGAATGATGATAGATTAAGAGATTAAGCAAAACGTTTAAACTAATCTGTTTTAAGATTAAACGGTTATTGCGGATATATTAGATAGATAGCTAAACAGTTGGGCGGGAAGGTCACGATAGCATTTCGTTAAGGCAAGTTTATGAAACCGAAGGTCATACTTTACTATCATTTGAGAGAACAGCTCTTATCATTTTTTTTTTAGACATTATCCTTTTGAAATGTTGGTGGTAACTGCGACTAAGATGGTCCATTCGGAATTTTCAATTTTCGATGACACGTTTGAGCAGTTCGAACGGTAACTGGCGAATGGCTTCCAATGCCAATGAATGCAGCTGATGTATCCACATAGACTTTTGAATCTATGTAGCCCCAAAGGAAAAAGCCTAGAGGTGTGATTTCACACGATCTAGGCGCCCAATTCGCTGGTCCGAAGCGTGAAATGAACTGTTCACCGAATCGGTCTCTAAATACAATCTTTGTTTTACGTACCCTGTTCGTAATCTCTGGCTTCAATGTCGTCAGGTAACAAGTATTCGCTTACAACGAGCTCCATTAATTTTTAAAGAAATGTGGACCGATGATTTTATCGGCCCATGAGCCACACTAAACAATGGTTTTCCCTGGCCCAATCTGGCGTCATCCAATAATGTAAACAGGGTTTCAAATTTGAAAATGGTATTATCAATAGCGGGATCGTTAGGCCGCTGATGCGCTCTAAGTGCACGAAAAACATTTTTTGCAGTACGCCTTTTTTCGTAATACAATTGAACAATTTGTAAACGTTGTTGCTTTGTAAGTCTTTCCATGATCATTTGCCAAACAATGCTGAATAAAAAGGAAATGATAGTTGGAAACGATTCATTGATTGATCACCATCGTCACCGAGATAGAGCTCAAAGAGAGTGGCAAGTTCTCGACTTTCTTACTCTTAATGTAAGTTCCCACTCGTATCTCAAGAACGGTGGGTGGATTGTACAAAACATTACCATTAAACAAATTTAAAGAGAATTTTACGCTCTAAAATTCTTTGAAGACACATCATGATTCTAAAGCACTGTAAAACTTTGACCTTAAATATCTTGAGATACGGACATTGCATTCATAATAGATTTTGAAAAGTAGCTTAAAATGACAAAAACAATTCTTACCAAATTTATCATATTATTTTTCGACTCCAAGATTTATGGATTACATTGCTAGGTAGTCATGTGTTGGAGGTGTCACCACAAAAACATTCATAAATTCTTTTGTTTTGAAAGTTACCAACTACTGCAAATTCAGGCTGTGAAAAATTCAGTTTTACAACAAAATAAATAAATTTTACAGATTAAACCTTTCTAATTAATTAAAAAAACAGTACTACAAGCAAATAAAATATTGATAAGTAAGCGAAATTTCGCAAAAAAAATTACTTCCTGAAAATCCAAGGGTGTCTTTTTACTTATTTTGACTTATTTTTTCTTATGTATAGTGTGACCCTATAAAGGGAAGATCTTCTAGTCTTTTCTGACTAGCTGTATTTTCCTGTTAGCTCTATTGCTCCGGTGTGTCTGACTCTCTTACTTTTGAGAGAGTCTTACCTTCCTTCATGGATCGAAATCGCCTTTAGAAATAACGCACAGATTTATCACTGTTCCAACCCGTCATTGTTGATTTTGAGTCTATGATATCTTATGGATATGTGATTAAAGCTTCAAAATATGGTATTCCGAATATAAAAATCTAACTTTACTTCAATCTTTACTTCACTTCACTTAATTCATTTTAAGGCTATAAAGTCTCTAAAAATATGCCCTAAGTTCTATTAGTAACATTCAGCTTTAGGATTTATATCATTAGTTGATAAGTTTTTGTCATCGAATCAAAATCAAAGACCCTTCTTAAGTTTAAAAGCTGTAAGGTTTTTAAATAAATGCCAACTGCTTCCAAATATTAAGCCATGGCGTTCCTGCAGCCGTTGCTTATATTGAGTTTACTGATAAGTCAGCCCATCATAAATAGTAAATATAAAAACTAATGCGTTATAATAAATAAATTTATCGTAGCAAAGTGTGACAATGTGTGCTGATGATGATATGGGTGTGGGTATCTTTTTTCAACTTTTTTTTTTTTGGTTTTGAGTGTTATCTAATTGGCAAACGACTGACAAGTTTGGTGTGTAGTTATAAATGTATGTTAGATCACTTTTTTTTTTTACTTTTATTGTTAGTAACATTGTTTGATCATGGGATGCTTTAACCGACAGTCGGGTTTTGTAGAAACTCTTTTATATAAAGTGAAGTTAGCTTGTTTTGGCGGAACAATACCATTTCAGAAAGAGTAGCTTTTAAAAAATAACGGAGTCATGTCTATATAGCGACTGCTTGCAACAGATCACACCGCTTAGCGGATATCAAGCAGTGAATGAATTGAAATGTGTGCAAAGACTGCACCTGACTGACAGACTGTACCTCCTAAATACGTGCTTTATGTATTTATTTATTAGCCGAAACACTTTTAACCAAAAATGTTTCTAATTTTCATAACGCATAATGTTATTGTTTCTTGCACTCAATTACTGCTTTCATATTAACGGTTAATTTCTGCACTTTCACTGCAATTAATGGCCGTATCTCACAAGATAAGATTAATTCATAGCCTATATATAAATAGTACTGTGCGTTGACCTTCATATAAGGCGCGCGATTAGAGTGGCCCTTAGAGCTCATTTAATTTCTCGACAGAAGGAAGGCCAAAGTAGTTGGAAATAAAGCACACTTGTTGTGTATACATTTGTGTTTGTTCTATAAATACAATCACAAAAGGTTATAATTAAATCACAGTAATTTTAAGATAAGCGGAAAAACACAGAACACATAAAAGCAGGCGAGTCATAGATCGGTATGCAAATATACAGTGCAATTGATTGTTCGTGTTCAGGCTGGTTTATGAGTATATATTACATATACACTGAAAAGAATCGTATTCGCAGTTTTTCGCGGCACACCTAGGCAAAACACACTCGTCACACCTAGGCCATTATTGGCCCATTTTACAATCGGAGGAAGTGCTGTAGCTTGAAAAAAGTAGCATTTATCACGAATTAATAAGCGCGGATTCTAGATTTATTTTAAAATATTTGTACTAGTAACCAAATATAAAAAGGCTTGTACAGTGGCTTCATACTGCTATAATCAGACCAATCCTTCGATATGGAGTATTGGTGTGCTGGCCAGCCCTGAGAAGAAAATCACGGGGCCCTGCGTACTACACCAAGTACGGCCCTTCATGCTATACCCAACATTTTACCCCTGAATCTCGCAGGAGAGAATTCAGCCCTTCTATCGGCCATACAATTGAGAGACTCAAAAAACTGGATAGAGTCCACATTAGGTCACTCAGAGTACCTCATTACTCCTTTCAATACACTTATTGCGGACAGATGTGAATGGTCCGTCGTTCAGCCAGGACCACTTTTCTCACAGCTGAACAACCGAGTTGGAGGGGGTCTTTTCAGAACAGCTCAATATTAAAAGAGCCTTTAGTGTCCCGGAGCAGTGCAGCGTATTCCAGGCAGAAGTCTCAGCCATAAAAGAGGCACTGTCATACCTAAAGGCTCGAGCAACGTTAACATTTATAGTGTGTAGTATTTAAACTCAATATCATGAAACTCGGTACTTGTAACAAGCTGCCGAAAACCTCTGCACGAGATGGCTCATCAGTTCGTTCATAGCCTGATATGGATTCCGGGACATCGTACATAGAGGGCAACAACATAGCGGACGACATGGCTTCCCTCCTTCCTGATAGAGAGGGAATAAGCATCATTATAGCGACCTACAAGCTCCAAATAAATGAAGTTTTCAGACTTAGAGCCAATCTAAAATGGCAAAATGTGTAATCTGCTCTCTTAGTAAAGAGAGTTGTTCAGCTGTTGTTAGAGTCACCACTCGACACTGGCTAATCGGTGTCCATGCAGTTAGGCTTCTTGATCCCTACAAAGACCTCTGCTGAAGCCATGGGGACGAAAAGGAGGAAGAAACAGTAGAGCACTTCTTTTGCTTCTGCCCTGCCCTTTGCAATTGACGATATTCATAGGTATCTGGGAGGGTACTTCCTAAGCAGCTTGTCAGAGCTTTGCAAAATTAGCCAAAAGGATAGCGGATTTTATATCAGCATCTGAATGGTCCTCTTTTTAAACATTTATTACTGGGGTGTAAGTAGAAGGGATAACAAGATCCTGCAGTTCCACAATGGGCCGAACTTCGGCCTAAGTGTGCCAGGTAGAAATCTAACAGCCGTTTAAACCTAACCAAATATTTATTTATTTTTTAACAGATTCCCCATGGACATATCTACGACAAAGATACTCTAGTTCGTGCTCTACTGGCCGCCTTGTCACCGCACGTCTTTATACCCCAATACTGGCGTACCGAACGTAACTGTGCCATCTTCTTCACGGACGACTTTGAGGTTGCCGAAAATATACAATTGTTGGGTAGACATGCCCAGTTGCCTGATGGCTTCCGTTTGAATCCGCGTGTACGCAGTGGCATACCGCTGGTCACCATCGATGATACTATCAAGGAGCGCATGAAAACCACCATGGCCAAGCGCTATAATGTGCAAACTAAGGCACTGGATTTGTCACGTTTCCATGCCGATGCAGACTTAAAATCAATCTTTTGTCCACTGTTTCGGGCGAATGTGATGAGCGCTGCATTGGATATTATAAGCGAGAATATACCCGATGTGGAGGCTATTAATTTGAACGATAACAATATGGCTAGCATGGAAGCTTTCAAGGCCGTGGACAAGCGTTTGCCACATTTAAAGATACTCTACTTGGGCGATAATAAGGTAATTGACTTCATAAGAAAGCGACATAACCAAAAAAAAAAAAAACTGCCTTCATTCAACTAATTTATATAAAAAAATTTTAGCTACCCTCACTGGCACATCTGTTGGTCTTTCGGAATTTACCCATTGTGGAGCTGGTCTTACGCAATAATCCGTGCCGTAACCGTTACAAGGATCCACAGCATTTTATAAGGTATGCCAGCATTATGAACATGTTATAACTTGTGTTGTCGTTGCCTTTCCAGCGGCAGACCGAGCACATGACTTCAAAAACAAGAACCACAGCCCGCCAGATTGTAGTCCCAAGTGCAGCAGGCGACGTGGGAATTGAAAAATTTGATAAAAAAAAGAGTCTAGAACCTTAACAGCACTGTAAACTGTTAAAAAAATACTGGATGCAGTGCATGTGTAGAACTATTTCTTGTTGTTGCTGTTGTTGTATACGCTGAAGCGTTGCGTTTAAGAATTTGTTAGCCAGAAAATTATTAAGAATTTCTTAATGAAAGCATTTTTAAGCAAGCAAAAGCATGTGATTAACAGTATTCCAATTTATAGGCCATAAAGTTGGCCAAGAAGTGCAACAGAGCATTTGAAAAGTTGAAAAACCAAAAAAAAAAATTTAAAAAAAATGAAAAGAAAAAAAAGTTAAATACAACAAATACAAAAAAGATATAAAAAAAGAAGAAAAAAATATACAAAAAATAAAAAAAAATGTATAAAAAAAAACGAAGTACAATGTTACCCACGCATACACAAGAAAAAAAAAGCTGCAACTCTACACACAAACTGTAGACTTCTAACTGTAGACCTCTAACTGTAAACATGTAACTGTAAACCTGTAAAAAGCGAAACAACAGTTGCGATTGCATATCTCCACAAGGCAAACAAACGTAAATTGATTACCAACGAAATAACGGTTAACACGCACAACGAGTGAACGATAAATTTGCACGCACACACACACAAGCACACACACACACGCGCGCTCACGCTCAGCCAAGTCCAAGTACGGCTTATATGCTCTGCAAGTTGCGTTGTGTTGTTGTGGCCGTTGTTGTTGTTGTTGCGTCTGCGTGCTGCTGCAGTCTGTCGATTGAAAGCTTCGTTGCATGACGTTTAGTTGATTGGCGGCCAAACGCACAGCAAGGACCGATAAAACTGCACAGAAACATGTTCACCCTAAACAGACTGACCATACCACAGCGAACAGAGATGGAGATATATGAACTTGAACGTTGACGTCACGACTTGCACGCTGTGTGCTGGCCGCAAGCTTTTAATGCCTTCAACAATTTTAACGTGCATAGCTCGAGCAACTGTACAGAGAGAGAGAGAGAGAGAGAGAGAGTGAGAGCGAGAGAGAGAGATAGAGAGAATGGAGTGTGATTGTGTGCGACTTTGTTAATTGGTTTATGATCACATTTAAACTTTGATTAAATCCATAACAGGAGTAACAATATATGTTTGTTTCGCTAGTGAATGCATCGCTCACCACTAACAGACTGACTGCTACGACGAACAACAGTTAAACACAAGACTTGCTGTAGCAATTAGCTTTTGTTCGTGTCGTTTGCTGTGGGTAGCAAAAAAAGATTTATGAAAAAAGAGAAAAAGAAAAAAATCAAAAAAATAAAAGAAAAAATCATAAAAGAAGCAAGCATATAAAAAAAAAAAAAAATTATTTATATGTATATTTAGAAAAATAAAAGAAAAAAAAAAAATAAAACTGCTTAAGTGTTTTGTTGCGGTTTTTTGCATCTAAAAACACTTTGTCAGTAAAAGACTGACTCGAAATCCATTGCCCTTGCTTGTTTATGTGCCGAATTTGCGACTATTATTGCCAAGTGCAAAATTGCAAACAAATCGAAAACATGCAAAAGTTACAACTGTAGCAACAGCAAAGAAACTTTTGTTTATTTTTTTTATTTATTTACTCATACATTTGTATTCCTCCAAATGGTAACATCATAAAACGACAAACCCTAAACTATTTACAGTGAAGTACGACGAAAATTTCCGAAACTTGTTAAGCTGGTAAGTCTTTATTTATTCTTGAATAACATGCAAGTCACGCAGTTCAGTCAATTTGTGTATGCAATTTAAAAACATTTTTATATGAAATCTCATAATCATTATAATAGGATGGCGAAACATTGGCGCCGCAAATTAATTTTGATTTGAGCGAATCGGCCACATTGCCAGCGGCCAAAGCATCTTTTCTGTGCGACAGTACTGGAGCTGAAATGGTGCGTCAATTCTTGGACCAATATTTCAACATATTCGATTCGAGCAATCGTCAGCCCTTGTTGGATGCATATCATGAGCAAGCAATGCTCTCAATTTCAATGCCCTCAGCTAGCCAGGCTGGCAGGTAAGATACAATATCTGCGTAATAATACAAAATAAGACCAAAACCAACCAGAGATATCGATATAGCCATCCGTCCAAATTTGATACCAAAATTCAAATAGTGCTGGCTGTTAGATCAAATTATCAATAAAAGTTGTGGTCAAAAATGTACTGCGGAAGTTATAGATTTTGGCTCAATTGTAACTCGTCCTGCTTGTTGGAATGCATAAAATCTGTTTAAACTTGTAATACTATACGATTTTAACGTATTCAGTGCATATTAACTTCTTTGGGGGTTTAGATTGTACTGTATCACACTTTTATACCGATGTATGCAATGTATGAAACACAACTCACGTTGTGGAGCTAAACTAAAACTACAATATTGTATTTATCAATATTTTTGCAGATTGGAGAATTTTTGGAAGTTCAATCGCAATTTCCGTCGCATGGTAAATAACGATCGTGAAGATAGTCGGACGCGTCAGCTGAAAACTGGACGCCTTGCCTGTGTATCCACCTTAGATGAATGGCCGCGCACATTACATGAGCGCCGCACTTTTACCGTAGATCTTACCATTTATAATGTAAGTTTATGACAATATTTTCTATTTCGGTAATTAATTCTTAATTTTTATTTTATTTTCGACAGCCCCTAATGAGTGTTTTTACCGTAACAGGCCTGTTTAAGGAGCTAAGGGGCGAAGCTAGTAGTACAGTGGCTACCAATCTACAGAATTACGAGCTGCGTCACTTTATGCGCACCTTTGTTGTGGTGCCACAGAACAATGGCTTTTGCATACGCAATGAAACAATATTCATAACCAGCGCTACGCCGGAGCAACTGCGTGAGTTTAAGCGTGCACAGCATCAGCCGGCTCCAGGTGCACCCGTTGTAAATCCTTCAGGATCTTCATCCACGACGCGGGATTCACTGCAGGATCGTTTACTTGCACCACAGGCGGCTGCTGTGGGCTTATTAGCCACTCCGGAGCCCACAATTGCTGTCTTGGCTACAGTACCAGCTGCTGCTACTGGTACGCCAGATGAGGCTACCAAAATGCGAATGGTTCAGACCATGAGCGTACAGAGTCAAATGAATTTGGATTGGAGCAAAAAGTAAATAATTGTTAACAATATATTTTATTATTTTCTAATAAATATATTTGGTAATTGCAGATGCTTGGAGGAGACCAATTGGGATTTTAATCATGCCGCCTTTGTGTTCGAAAAGTTATTCAAGGAAAACAAAATACCGCCAGAGGCCTTTGTTAAATAATTAGTTTTAAAAAACAAGAATTCAGCTAATACAAGCAGCGCAAATTGTAAAGCTTCATCGTTTCAAATAAGCAACAAACACAAAATCTTGTTTGTGATTAGCAAACTAAATTCAATTTTATAATGCGCTGTGCACATGTTAAATAATACAATAATTAGTTCCGTTTTTTTCTTGCTCCTTATTTATCATTGGGAAATGCACAAGCAAAGGTAGCAGTTGAAATTGTACACAAACTGGCAATTATTTTCATCATAATTTATTAGCAATTTGTCTAGTTTTTAGTTTCTAGTTTTTTCGTTATGTAGCTAACTCTTAAATAACAAATATTTATGCATAGAAACAACATTAATTAATATACTAAAGTGAACTTAACAGCAAAATTAAACATGCTTGCTTGATTAATGCCTATAATTCAAATAGTAGAAATTTGACAGAACCAAAAAAAAAATTATATTAAAAAATTCGATGTAATATTCTTTTTTTTTGGCTCTGTCAAATTGAACGCTCCATTTTTTTATTTTTTTTGTAAATATAAGCTTAAAGTAAATAAGTCACATATGTTGCAAACTGCCAGAAAACTGTATCGCAAAAAAAAAACAAGTGGTTTGTAAAAAAAAAAAAAAACAATAGGCAAATGTATAAATTTTCTCAAGTCTCTATTTGTTTATCTTTTTTTTCTCCATTTAGTAACTAAGTAAATCTAGAAGTTATGTGGTATATTATATAAGCATATATATATATATATATATATGTATTTTAGCCTTAAGGTTAAAGAAATTTTGCGTAATATGTTTAATAAGTACTAATAAAAACAGGTTTAAAAGTTAAATTTTATTATAGTTTTTATTTCTCGGCAACACTTTATCCATCTATTATACAAATAGTCTAAGGAAAATATTGTCCACCCGATTTCACCAACTATGTATATAGCAACAAATATGAGTAAAACATATCATTGTGTAGGTAATTTTCATAAGAAGTGAAGATTTGTCGAATCATGTCACCCCGTTCCCTCGTGACAGATTTGGGCTTACACCCACAGCATCAAAGCTATCCAATTCACACTTGGCCCACTTATTCGCACTATCACTGTGCATGAGTGGTTTAAATAGTAAAGTGAATCGTTGGTTTTCTTAATTCCCCCGCCAAAATTCAGTCAACGTAACTGTAGGCTACGATCTTGAACTAATCGGTGATATACAGCATTTTTAGTATGAAAATTGATTCGATGCTTGAGGTGTTTTCTTTCTGAATTATTCTACTCCCATATTCGGACAGCTGCTCGAATGTTAACCAAAATGTTTTTTGATTTATTTGCATTTAAAGAAGTTTATAGGATTGGTGAAAACTGAAATTGTTGGCTTGATGTTGCGATGCTGAGTTCATAACTATAAAATGTAAAATTCCTGATTCGAAATCAGCGATTCCAAATATATCAGAAAACTATGTTTTAGGCATGAATCGAAAAGAATGAAAAGAATCAATTTATCGATTCCAAACGGAAAATGTGACAAACTTTTTGCAATTTTTGATTGAATCACTTTAATTTTTGAGTTCATTGCCCTGTAACTCGCAATCGAATCAAAGAAGACTAAAACTATCTGAGAGACATTGAGCCAATATTTAATTGCCTTTAATTTGTTTCCCGAGTAACATGAGATTTTCGGACTTCGCTTCGACGGTCGAAATATCAATATTTTTTTAAAATAACAATTCGAAAACGGTGCTAAAAAATCCAAAACGGTTTCCAGATTCGAAAACCGCGAATCTAAATTTACCGGAAAAGGTATGTTTTAGCCATAGACGAAGGTCAAATTTGTGCATCGTATCATCGAATAAGTTTCCTACATCGACTAGTCAGGGCATCAAACGCACTTCTTGCCCACGTCTTATTATTTGGGTCTTCACGCTCAGTTAGCGGTTTTCGGATGGAACCACAGTCAATCCCAATCACGTTGTTGACCTTTTGTGAATAAAAACCCACACCACCCACAATCGATTTATCTTGATTACGCCCACACCCTGCAACATATAATTTAAACAGTTCCACAGATATTTATTACAGTATGTGCATATAAATAATGTTTGCCACAATAATACACAACTTCTCAATTGGAATAAGCTTTTAGTCCGCACAGACTTGTAAAAATAAGTTTTCCGATAATTGAGGAAAATCAATCGCCAAAGACGGATTGTCCTTCATCATTGGCATTGAATTCTTTTTGTTCCAGGCAAACAACAAATAAATGAGTTCATCAAATTCCGAAAATGTGACGTTAAAATGTTAATGAAATCTCAAAAAATATTTATATTTTCATGTAATGCATACTTTTCCTTCGAATTCTAACATATCCATTGACTCTTCAACGTGACGTCATTTATGAACAGCCTCTAATAGGACTTAAAAAAAGTTTTACTGCTTAATATTGATCGATTTGGAATCAAAATAACCAATGTTTGCTTCTTCTTAACTGGCCATAACAACTCGTTACCGGATTCCAGCAAAGGTAGTTAGTGTGTTCTCTACCTGATCCTTCCAACGGAGACGTGGCCTGCCCCTTCACCGCATCCCTTCAACATTGAAAATTTATCAGAGCGCGTTATCACCCATGCTTCAGCGCTTTATAGAGTAAGTAATAAAGTAACATATATTGGCAAGAGTCAGTCTCTGCTTGATCTCCATGATGACATCGTTCTTCATGGTAACGATGGTAACCAAGGTAGACGAAATGATATCGATACCATCTGCGCATGCGAGCAACTGGACACTCTTACAGTTCAATATTGTTCATTACAAAGTTGAAAAGGTTGCTGGAGAGGGGATTGTCTTGTCTGAAGCCTCGCTCGGTACCAAAAGGTTCGGAGAGGCTTTTTCCTACCTTGACGGAGCTGGGTGTGTTGTTTAACATCATTTTGCATAATCGCACCAACTTTGCAGGGATACCGAACTCAGACAGTGCGGTAGGTGTTGGTTTAATATTCTTGGGTTTTTTCAGGATTTGCCGTAGTGTAAATGTTTGGTTGATAGTGAACTTACCAGGTCTAAAGGCACACTTGTAAGGTTCAATCAGTTCATGGCGAATGGCTTTAGACTTTCACACAATACGCTCGATAGGGTGATACATGCAATACAAAGAAGACTAATACTACGGTAGTAAGCGCACAACGTGGGGTCACCCTTTTCGAGGAGAGGGTGGAGGACACACAGGTTTCGATCTTCGGGCTTGCTAAGCACATTCTACAAAAGTGCTAGTGCATGCATCCTATAGTTCACCAGCCTCATGATAGCGACCCCAATATCGACGTGGCTAGGCGGCGGTATATCCTTGAATCGTAATCAATCTGGTTGCCTTGTGGATGGCAGCGCTATTTGCTTGGAAAATTGCCCTTGTGGTCGGTTATAGCTGCTTAAAGTTGGCCAGAACATCATCCAACAGGCTTTTGTAGTTTTCCGAGTACATTCATTCGGATGTTTTGCATGTTGGGGTCCTGTTTTAGTGACTGAAAGTACTCAAAACTACCAAACCGGTTCAAAAGCAAAGGGTAACTTGGTAATTTTGTGTGAATCTCTGAAGGGTGGCTTTTACTTTATTTTCCTCCAATCAAACGAATTACTTCCGGCTTTAACTTGTTATACACGACTGGTAATTTAGAATGGGCCACAATTTTAGATGCCGCTTTTATTTTTTCAGGCGAGCTTGAATAATGGCAGATTTTTGATCTCGTGAGACCTTTTCGTTATTTTTCTTTGTCCAATGTTACGATGTTCTTTTATTTTAACCAAATTGTCAATAGGTAAAGCAGAGCGATTCCAATTAACACGGAAATTCGTCAATTGGTCAGTATTCGTGTAAGCGATTTCCGTTTTTCTATACTAAATTATAGAGAAAATCTAGTCATATCTTAATATCTAAATTCAATAACATATAAAGTTATATAAAACCCTTTTTATGGCTGACTTAGTTTTGTGAAGGGCTACAAATGACTGCTGTTGAGTTACTGAGCTTTTTCAGCAACTATATTTTATGTTTTCATGTTATTAATTAAAACACGATAATTGTTAGAAGTAATAGAGTAATGTAATTTATTTAAATCCCGATATGCAGGTTTACGTTTATGCTGATATTGAGCACAAAGCAGGCGGAACTAAGAGTAGCCCGTGCCACTGACGTTGAATTATATATACAGACGATCAACTATGATCGTGTAAATATGATCGAAATATGTTATTTTGTGCGTCGTACCGACTACGGTTACCGACGATTAAAATACGAATGAATACAATTACAGCACAGCTAGGCGACAATCCCGCTTAGCTGGCGGTTAACATAAAGTATTGCAGGGTGGTGAGTGGGAGCTATGTAAGTTAACATTTGGCTGCTGGGCCGCATAACCAAACAACTGCCTTTAATTGCATTTCACACTAAAAATGGCTCTTAAATGAAAAACGTTCAAAACGTTACAACACAAAGAAAAATAGGAAATTCAAAAAACGGTTATGTTTGAAAAAGCCTGAACGCCTCTGTCCGTCTGAATGCCTGCCTGAGGAACTCTTGCTTGATGACCAAAAAGGTCTAGGAGCATTCAAATTTTTGAGAATGAGTGTTTTGTTCTTCACGATCAGGTTTTAGGTAGAATAGCATTTAGCGGCTTATGTCCACATTTTCCAAATTTCAACAACCATTCCATTTATTTCAAGCTGCATTTAAATCGATTGTTGTAAGCAATTTAATTAATAATATATGTGGTCATATGGAAGAGATGCTTAAGTCGACATAAGAATATGTTGAGGTTTTGCGTTCTAGAGCCTTATAGAAGTCATTAGAAGTCACTGTTCCATTTTTAAGTTTGTGAAATCAGAAATGTACAAGTTTTAAAAAAGAAATAGTGACTTGAATTCACATCTATAAAGCTCCAGAACGCAATAACTCAACATTTCCTTATGTCGACTTAAGCTACTCTTCCATATGACCACAGATATAATAAGCTCAAAGATAACGACTTTTCAGAAGCGTCGGTAACGGTTTTTGTTTGTTTTGAAGTTTCTTTCTATGCTGAAGAGAGGGAATACTTTTTATTTATTAAAAAAATGAAAAATGGAAAACTGAGTGAAAACACTAATGTGATTGCAGCTCGCCTTTTGTCAAAAGAGGGTTATTTCAGTGTTTTATAAGCATGTTGCTATTTTGTACCATTTCCTTTGCCCATTTCCATGCGCACTTTCCTCGCACTGCTTGCGCGCAATAAGAACAATGAAAAGCAGTGCGTGTTTTCAATTTCAACTGCTCTCAAACTGTAGTAGGTCAAATAAACGTAAAATTAACCCATGCTGGATGTTTAAAGTTTTCCTTACCAGCCGAACGACTGCCTGCCGTCACTGTGGCCGCTCCGTCGCTCTATTGTCTGCACCCAACGGTCCGCAGGCATTTGGGCCATTGTATTTTGACTTCTTTTGTTAACACAATAGAAGTACAAGAAGCTTTTCTAGTTTCGCACTTAAGATAGAGCAGCTGCTGCCGGACGACAGTCGTCAACTGGTCAGCGGCAGCTCTGACCGCTGTCCAGTTTTGCCAGGCGTGTGAATCCTGGACCGTACAGCATCCCAAGCAGCCCGGGTCCATATCCAGTTGCAGGCAGCTGCCAAAAAAAAAAGAGGAGAAAACAATAGGCCAGCTTTTGGGCCGAAGCTGATATATTTTGATGTTGCTTTTGTTATTCAAAATTGCTTTGATTGTTTGTTGGCAACTAGTCAGATTTTCCCAAAAGCAGAACAAGAAAAGCTTGTTGCTTGGCCATCTAACGTCTGTCTAATGCTCTAAACAGCTGCACAACTGGACTAGGACGACATTTCCCCAGCTCTCGGTTTGGCCGCGTCTGCGCTTAACCCTTTGAAGACCCATCTTCCTAATGCAACTCAACTGAAGGGCGAATCGAGGCGAAATCAACCAGCCGGCGAGCACGAAAATTGCATTGCAAGGGCGAAAATCAAAAACAACTCTTCGTTTTCGTTGTTCCTCTTCTTCTTCTTCGTCTTCTTCGTCGTCGTCGTCTTCTTCTTCTTCTTGCTGTGTAGGTGGGTGCAAGCAGCGCAAAAAGCCGGCCGGCCGGCCGGCCGGGCTTTTCTTTGCATGTATTGGTGCATGTGTGTGAGTGTGAGGCAGCCAGCCAACCAGCGAACTCTCATGCACGCACACATATGAAGCATGCACGTGCTTGCAAATTGCATTGAGCTGTTGCTGCTTTAAATGGCGTCGTTGCGTTTGCCTATTGGACACTTGCGCATTGTTTTTGTCATTTGGCAGAACATGGCTGGTGCCTGCAGCAGCTGCTGCCTATGGGCAAAATGGTAGTAGAAATGGTAGTAGAAATAGTAGTGAAAGCTCCCAAACGGGCACACATCGTGCGCGCTCACTCATACACACGCACACACTTGCACGCTTGGCAACTGTTGCTGCGCTCATTTGGTTGGTTTTGTGGGTTTCGTTCTTTGCTAAATGAATTTCGTTCATTTGTTGCTCTGACACAAGAGAGCATTCTACATACACAATTCACTCGCACTCTTTTGCTAGCGCTCCAAATCTCTTTTGAGTTTCTTTGTTGTTGTTTCTGGATTTGGATTTTTAGAGATATTTGTGCAAATAAAAATGTATAAGCTTTTCATTTATAGTTATGCCACAACTCATTCCGAGTTTCGGTTCGCCGGTTCGAGCTTATGGTTTGATTGGGTTCAGGTTTCAAGACATTCAACATATGACACTGTCCGACAAAAAAAAAACGAGCTACACCCGACAAGTTACATAGTGTAACATAGGTTGTAAAACTAGTCGAGTAGATCTCAATTGACAAATAACTGTTTTTTTTTTTACTTTATTTATTAAAACATTGATATCTGGGTCATTTTTAGACCAATTGAATTTATTGACCTTGAAAATGGTATAAACATATCGATTATTCGATTTCGCATATTAAAAGATTTAAACGGGTAAAAATGGAAAAAGAGTTTTTTTTTCTTAATTTTTAATTTGCAAAAATTTACATGAAAAGTATCAAATAAGTATTTATTTTCTATAAGTGCACTCAAGTTCAAAGATATTGATAAAATCGGACAGAAATTGACATAGTTATGCCATTTCAGAAAAAATGGATGAGAAAATGGTAAGAATTATGGTCGCCGATATATATCGGTCTAGGCAACATTTAAGTAAGTATGTAATAGCTCAGTTTTGAAGATTTTAAAGATCATGCAATTGTCAAACGATTAAAATCAATTACGTTTGGGAAATTTTTTCATCATTCGTTCTTTGATGTACCGTTACGCTCGGTAACTTTTGCATAGCAACAAATCTCTTAAGTTATAAGTTACTATATTAACTGTACCTTGTGCAAATCCAAAACAATATACCGTTATGTTTCGGTTTCCTCTTTGTTTTCCTTTCTGCAAATGAGCTAAATCATGCATGATGCAAATTTCACTGAGAAATTTTGCCCTGACACTTGGACTTTTTTCCAAAGATCTTTGGGAAGTAAAGTGATAAGCAGGGCGAAAGATTTCATCAAGAGATGTCATCAATTGAAAAGCGCTTCGAAGGCAAAAAGAAAACACAAATGTTTGCAGATTACTGCTGGTAGCTCTAACGTGAAACGAGCGATTCTTGCTTAAAACGACGAAGGTCTAGCAAACACTTTTGAATCAAAAAAACTCAATATTGTCGACATAAGTTTTATTTCCCTTAAATATTAGCAATTTATTATGAATATTAATGATATCTATGGAGTTCAATAATCATACTGCGTAAAAGGTCCAGTAACTCGATACAGTTAATTCGGCGGCCATAATTCTTACTTCAGAAAAAATGGCATAACTATGTAAATTTTTGTCCGATTTTATCAATCGAGCAATCAATATCTTTGATGCTTTTCATGTAAATTTTTTGCATTTAACAGCCGTCAAATTTGGAAAAATTAGGAAACTCATAGTATGGGAAATCGAATAATCGATATGTTTATACCATTTACAAGGTCAATAAATTCTCTTTTCAGAACATGTAATATTTTGAAAATTGCTCTAAAAATGATCCAGATATCAATGTATTAGTAAATAATGTCAAAAAAAATCTTTATTTGTCAATAAAACAAAATTGGTGGGTTCCCCAGAAAAAAAAAATGGTTTTGATTTCTACTCGGCTAGATGTACAACCTACACTATGTAACTTGTCGGGTGTTTTGTCACTATCGCACAGTGTTATGAATAATAAATACGTTTTTCTTTCGCATTGTCATGGAACTTTGTTTTTCCGGAAACATTTTCTGAGACACAGAGAAAAACTAGTTTTATGTACTTATTTCACGATAACAATGGATTTTTGAACGAAAATGCGTATAAAAAATTCAACATATAGGGCAATATTGGTAACAAATAAAAATTAAAAATGTTAGAAAGTAATGGCACGTTTGCTGTGTTTGGACTTAAAACTCTATGTAAGAATCGGGACCGGCGATTCGAGTTAATTCGCTGCAATAGAAACGGCGAATTAATATCACCTCCTATTAGTTTGCATAGGAAAGAAGTCTCCAAAGAAATTCATCGTCGTAAGCAGCTTAATATAAACAGTAAAAATAGTTTTTGAGCCGATTCAATCATGTCAGAGTAAATGCCATATTGAGTTTCCAAACAAGAGGTCCGTAGTCTTTTGGTAATAAGGCAATCCGTAAACTCTAACAACGATTTTTAAATAAATCCAAGAAGACATTTTGCTTTACGATGCCCAGGTCCCTAAAGAAATCATACCTACTTAGCGGAGAGTTACCAAGTCTGTACTGGTAATAAGGAATAGCTCTTTGCGGAAAAATAAATTTTTTGCATTTGTCGCAGCTCAAAAGTTATCGATGCCATTCAGAAGATTACTCCAATCGTTCTCATCTTTTATGCAGGGATAAAGTTTAACATCATCAGCATACATAATTTTTGATGAACGTAGAATTAATGGCAGTTCGTTAGTAAAGGTGAGTTAAAGTTCAAGGTGACTGTGGTGGTACCACAGAGGAAACTATCAAATAAAACCTGTTGGGTTCCTTTTAACTATGATCCTAACCATTATTTCAATAATTAATCATGGCTTACAGAATTGTTTTGTGTAATATGACGTCAGTAAACTCTAAAAGATTAGTATTCGTTGGTCTCCCTTTTACGAATCCATGTTGAAAATGTGAGATTAAAGACCGAATTGAACAATTTAATCGGCCAGCTCTAATATTCTCAAAAGTTAAGGAATCATACTGAGTTTAGTGCATTATCAGTAGGTCCTTTCTTGCGTAGTGAAGGAAAAAATCGAGACCTAAGCGATTCGTAAACAGTATATTGAGGGGTTTGAACAGGGCACCGAACAAAACTACAACACAACGTAAGGTCCTCACAAATACAAAATTATTATTTTAGGTTATCGAGGTGATTTTGTATAATGACATCAATAACAGTATTAAGTATGTTATAAGCCAAAATTGAGTTTTAAGTTCTAAGGTGACAGACAAGCAGTATTTTTTCTATTGGTGGATCAAAGAGCAGTGTTTCAATATCTAACATTTTAGGCAGACAGTCGGGACGGTGCCCTACAGTGGCATACCCTATACCCTCATTTCCCCACAAAGAGTAAATCCATCATACGGTAAAATGGGAACGAAAGCATCTACTGTTATGTCTCTCTTGACAAGTCCGATCTCACTTTAAGCATTTTTTTATTAGGAAGATTATTATTGGGACGATTAGAATTTCGAAATACATGAACTTAGGTAAGAAAGTCTTTTATAAATATCGGTGGCGATTTCTAAATCAATATGTTTCGGGTTGCGGCAGTAATTAAGCTAAGTCGTTAGTGGGAGAAGAGTGCTTCTATTAATAAGATCAACACAGTTTTGATGATTTGGCTCACATGAGCTTTCACACAAAATTTGGTGACACTAGTATCTTTTATATACCCATGTTTTTGATGCAGTTTTATTGGCGAGTCGGGTGAAAGTGTTACGATAAATTTTGATGTGTTTATCACGACGCAAACCTGAGTCAAGTTTCTAGATATAACTGTGCGGCTGTAAAATCATGTCGCATTGTAAAGCAAAGCTGTGTGAAAAAAGAGATTCTGCAACTAGGGAAGAAGATGTTTCGTAATAGCCGATTTAAGCTTACTTTCTATATAATACATTCATTGACGAATGTATGAATTGTACAGTTGCCATTCGTTAGCAGCTTCTCGAGTTTGGCTTGGCTATGAGATACTGTAAGACATCTTATGAACCATTTCAACAAGAAAATCGAAGCTGTTCCCTTGCCCCAACTACTCTTCGTTGATGAGTAGAAATGTCGTAATCGAAAACACTCCAGATCTTAGCGCTGCATCATCGTCGTTAGACAACAATAATCTCTCATAATCTTTTTCGATAATGTTGATACATTGTTTGGGGACCTCTTGAGTTAATCATGTGCTAAACTGTGTATGCCTAAAAGTTTTTTGGCTCAGCTTTTGAAGTGGATATTTCTAACGTTTTACAAAACTAACTAACTACTTACCCTTTAGGATTGGAAAAAGAAAGATCATAAAGGCGACTGAAGTAGGCTGCACACAGGTGAAGGATTCATTATCTTCTGGACTGAGTCTATGAGTGAGTAAAGACGTGACCATTGCCATTCTGATGGCGTGAGGTGCACCTCCGTCTGAAAGGCCGTAGAACAATATCCCAATTTCAATGGGGGACGTAGACCGTGCATCCTAGCACACGTCAGTAAACCATGTGATTTGTCTAAACCCGAACAGAGAAGCAGGAATTAATCAGTCTTTGTATGTGGCTCTTATCATATAGGCTGTTTTAATGATTTATTGATCTTCATGGTCTAAAGATTGAAGAGCAAAGTTATTCGATAAAAATGGCTTAAGGTCTCCAAAGGTATACACATACCTAAATATGTATATATCATATATAACTTACTCTTTGCATTTTGTCTTTAAATATTTACAAATTAAAATTAATCCAATTGTTGCAATAAATTCAACATTTAACTTGGATTTTAAATGGTCGTTTTTACTAATTATTTTGGCAGCTCTATAAATGGCTTCGGGTCTTAAATACCAAACAAACAGCCGCGCATTGTGGCCAAAAGTCCATGGCCAGTTTTAAGTTCAGTCAATGTCTGAGCCATAAATTTCAGCAGGACATACAGGACACTGGCCGACAGACGTTGCCTGACAAAAGTCAATGATCGCACGGCTGCAAATTGCAAAAAAGGGATTCAAAAACAAAAAGAGAACACACAGTACAAAAAATAAATAAATGGAAACGTGAAATCGCAATCATGCGCAAAGGATCAGCAGTAAAGCCGCTGCCTGGTCATAATCCGGCTGACGTTGGATCAGAACACGAAACTCGACGTCCCGAACATGCAAAAGAACTGCAATAGAGAGGGCAACGGTTGAAACATTTTCGGCAATTACCGATATATAAAAAGGCGAAATACCGCCAGGACATGACGAAAACACACATAGCACAGCAGGCTGAATGCAACAGTAACTCCGTAAGCGTGAGTTTGACGGAGGGGTAACACATGGAGAGAGAGAGAGAGAGTGTGAGAGAGTGAGAGAGCAAAAGGGAGTTTTGCACCTGTCCCCCAAAATGTGAACGTTGGCGACAGCCGGGCGCAGCAGGAGCACATATACATATATATTTTGGAACAGATAGAATCGGAAAATATCGACTATAAGATACACTGTAAAAACGTCGAGAAATATTGCGTATTTAGAGAACGAACTCGCGCGAAAAACTTAACCCCGCGGCTGTCTTCACTAAAGTGACGTAAATGCATAGAAAATCAAATACTTTGTCTCCAACTAGTACAAGAACAGTTACTTATTCAATCTATTTTTAGAGGAGTAAAATGTTCTTCATCCTGTCGTTTTGTCTTTATCGTCAGTCGAATGCAGAAAGTCAGTTTTAAATCCCAAAAAATGTGGGAAGTACTTTAATTTTCGTTTTTTTTTTGCTTTTAAGAAATAAAAGTTAGAAGTCGCCGAAAGTCATATCTTATTAAACTGAGTAATACAACAAGCCCCCGTGTGGTGAGCGGGTTAGAGAATACCACCTCAGCAGGTCAAAGCTTGTCGTATGAGGACACTATACTAACAATGACACTGGGTTTTTTCGAGACCAATAGAGCCACCCCAGGCCTTAAAAGGGTTGTTCGTAGGGTTTGGGACCCACCATGTAAAACCACAATACCAATGAAAGAATGTATTTAAATCAGACCGTAACCCGATAGCACGGGTTGTTATGGCCAGTTAAGAAGAAGAAGAATAGAACAGGCGAATGGACAAGGGCAAAAATATTCAATCAGCCTACTTTGTGGCTTTTAAAAAATTTTCGAACGTCTTATCAAAACAAGGCTTAATCTCCATCTTGTAGAAAATAAGGTTATACCTGCTTTTTAATTTAATTCTTGATTTTATTATCAATCGGCTTAGTAACACGCGACATTGAAGCTGTGTTGGACACGGTACGGCATAATGACCTTGTCCACAAGCTTGTCCAATGCAACACCCTGTTCTATCTAACAAAACTTATCTCAAGTTTCCTATCTGACAGCTTCTTTTAGGGCTCAGTACTGGGCCCGATCTAAACAATATTAACACTAAAAGCACTAATCTTTGCAGATCATACTGCATTCAACTATTTCAGTAAGAATTATAATGAAATTCATAATGAGCTGCAAGATGCACTAAACTGCCTGTTCGATTATTTCTATAAATGGATAATCAAACATATCACTAAAGCCATCTTTTTCACAAAAAGACGAAATCCTTGCTTTCTAACAGATAATGCACTAAGGGTTGTCACAACAAATATCAAATGGGTAAGGTGTTCGCTATTTGGGTCTTCACTTAGACTAAAAACTTTTTTTTTTCGGAGCTCACCAATAAGACGTTAGATTAAAAAATTTGATGCAGACAGTCGGGACGGTGCCCGACAGTGGAATACCCTGTACCCATTTTTTCCATGAAAATCAAATTTCTGTGTAAATTTTTGTATCGCCGCGTTGAGGG
Organism: Chymomyza caudatula; assembly: GCA_035041775.1. NCBI lineage: Eukaryota > Metazoa > Arthropoda > Insecta > Diptera > Drosophilidae > Chymomyza > Chymomyza caudatula. Next base: position 4,240,695 of record JAWNKW010000138.1, read on the forward strand.
GTATGTGCGTAATAACGGTAACTGTTCTACGAGGGGAGGGGTGATGATTAGGAAAAAGATCAACATTGTTGCCTAACGTATAACACTTGGTTAACATAAATGTTAACTTTAACATTTCTGTAAAAAGTGAAATTCTGTGGCAGTTCATTGGAGAGGGGGCCTAAAATTGGCACATTATTAGCTATATCTTCTAAAGTTCTTATTGCATATGAATCTAATACACATGCATAGTAATAGTGTGCATAACTGTGCCAAGTTTCAATTAAAAAGCTTTTATTTTGTGGGCTAAAACCGCGAAAATCTGTTAGGGGGGAAGGGGGGAGATATCGACATAATTTGACAAACTCGTATTATTCCCGGTATATCCGCATCTTTTAGTAAACAAATTTTTGCTGTAGCTCTTATAGTCTCCGAGAACGGTGCGACAACACGGTCAGACGGACATGTCTATATCGACTCGACTATTGCTCCTGACCACTTTTGCCCCTGGAACATATAGTTTGCCACGCCTCCTTCGGCCTGTTACATACATTGCACAAATCTATAATACCCTTTTACACTTTGTGAACAGGGTATAATAAAAAAAACTATCTGCACACTCTATCCGTTTATAAGCCGTAGGAGTAAATTATCACCACACACACAATAAGCTAAGCAAATCCATATATCACTCTTGCCAATCATTCATTGGGGGGAGGTTTGTACGCAGCGGGTCCCAAACTCTACGCACAACCCGTTTAGAGCCCACGGAGGGCTTCGCTGCGCACATTAGTTTACTACTCTAATACCGGATGGCGATTAGAGCAGCTAACCAGGAGGCGTCCCGTGGAGGTTGTGCCTTAACTTGGTTAAGGTAGAGACAGATATCACCATAGGCCCACCTGAGAGCGCTAATGAGAGCAAGCCGGTTGGACTCTCAGATTGATTTTGAAAACTATACTTTTGATGTTGTCAAGGATTTCGTCTACCTTGGCACCACCGTCACATTGAAGAACGATGTCCATCACTCTTGCCAATAGGTGTTACTTTGATCTCAGTAGGCACATGAGTAGTAGATACAACTTTCGTAGGCTAGATCATGTTGTGCGTATGGATGAAAAAGCTCCTGTGAGAAAGGTCTACAATGCGACTCATTCACCACGAAGGGATGCGACGAAAGGACAGACTATGTCTCCGTTGGAAGAACCAGATAGAGCGTACACTAGCTTTCTTTGGTGTCACCCATTGGAGAAGGCGTGATCAAAGCAGAGACGCCTGAAGGCGAGCTTTACATCAGGCCGTAACCTGGTAACGGGTTGATATGGCCAGTCAGGAAAAAAAATATAATATTGATCCGAGTTATGGGGCAGCTGTGCACAAGAAAACTTAAAAAAAAATATTGATGCAAACAGTGGGGACGATTGCTGCTAACCATTTTTGCCCATGGAACATATGATCTGCCACACCTCCTTCTGCCTGTTACATACATTGCACAAATCTACTTTTACACTTTGTGTACAGGGTATAAAAATTTGATGCAGACAGTTGGGACGGTGCCCGACAGTGGGGTACCCTGTATCCCCATAATAACAATATCCAGCATACGGAGAAATGGAAATATCTACTTTTATGTCTTTTCACAAGTTCGCTCACACTCTAGTTCGTATACTACGATATTGACACGTAGTGGAATTATGGGACAGTTTATTGGAGAGGAGATTCTTTCCACCTCTGGACTCAAAAAACATACAAACAACACTGTGTGACAATTAAAAAACCCGAAATGCACACTAGAAATAACATAGTTTTGTTTATACATCTTGTCGACTCGAAATAAAAACATTTTTTTCTTTTTGGGTAAAATTTTTTGAATATGCTTTAAAAAGGAAATAGACGTATCTCAATAAGCGTTAAAAAATAAGAAAAATGTGCGTTTTTAGGGAAAATTTCCGATCCAATTTAAAAAATCTCTATTTCAGGCACGTCTTTTCGCTTTCTAAGTCATTTTATATTACGTTTTATATAACTCTTGAATAAGAAGCATGTTTACCCATATTGTATATACTATATTTACGAGCTCTATTTATATTTTAAGAATATTTAGGATTTTTTTTTGACCATAGTAAAAACGACTCTTGTCTTTGGGACTCAAGCAAGCACACAAAAGGAATCCCAAATCCGTATATTACTCAAAATCCCCAAAAACGCAGCATGCCCTTTTATAGGGTACACTCACTAACATAAAATAAGCGAAATTAAGGATAAGCAGTGCCAGGATCAGCAGTGGCCGAGAGGCAACGGCAACGGCGCGTGCCAATTGCCGCACAAAGGCAGGACACTAAAAATTCCATTTTAATTCGCAAAAGGTGCATGCATATCCTTGCTTTGACTCTGCTGAGCTGCCACATGCATGTGGGTGCACATAAGGATGGCATCCTTTACAGAACCGAATTTAGCCGAACCGTACACTACGCCTAACGTCCTCGGCGTCTAAGTTTTGCACGCTTTTTGTTCTCGCCGTCCTATTGTTATGCATTTTAAATATGGAATTTTTATGGCCGCCAGTCATGCAAGCCATGTCCTGCCGCCAGCCGGTCTCTGTGTCTGCTGCGTCTACTTTTAGGATCAACGTCTCCCCACAACGTTGGTGTTCGCTCGCTTTTGTTATTGGCCAAATGAGCGTTAATGAGCGCTCATGCGATCTTAGACATAGGAATGCGAGTGAGCACCACTTGGGTGGCCTTCCCAGCTGCAAAACTGCGGTAATCAACATTATTGGTCATAAGCCAGGGGCTTCGGACACTCCCTTTTGTGTGGGGGGAAGTAATTGTAATAATTGGTAACTCCTTTCGGACAACACATTGTTGTTGCTCAACTCTTAAAGCCTACTTTGACTAGTCGTATTGAAAATTAAAGAATCGATAATGGGTAAAAAACTTATCTGAGTTATTATAAAAAACACTTTATTTTTAAGCAAAGGCAATTGGTGGATATGCTGCCACCTAGCCATGGCGATATTTGGGTTGTTATCAAGCCAATTACGGTGTTAACAGTCTGTTTTTTAACGCATATAAGGCCCTATCGAAAGCCATTCGCGAAAACATTCATGGGAACTTTAGGCCTGGTGAGTCCATCTTCCACGCCAAATCCTGGAATAGATCCAAGAATAGCAAAATGACACACACCATTTCATCGTCGATTATAAAGGAGCTTTTGAGATCGCGTATATGCCGCATTGTCAGAGTTCGGTAACCCTGAAATGTCTGAAGGCGATGGCCTCCGCAGCGTTTTCTTCAACTTTGTGATGGATAGTTTAATGCATAAGGTCGCAGTGACATCATCGATCGTACCAATTGAGATGTTACCGAAGTTTTTCCGACTATTGAAAGAGGACTCGCGAGGATGGGTCTGGCATCTATCTAAAGGGGTAGGCCGTGTCTCCGTTGGAAGACCAGGTGGGGCGAATTAACTAACTTTGGCTAGCATTGTTTAGTTTATTTGGCTCATACGGCTACGTACCAAATGTGGGGGCTCTAGCTGATATGTTTACATATCGCAACAACTGTTGCAGTTTATAGAAAAAGGCGTCTGGCATTTTTACAGTATCGCTTACTTCTTTTGAAGTTCTCCTCCGAGCATTTTTCACAATACAAATGTACAGTAACTCTGCCTTTGGGTTGGATGTCTTTTGAATATTGTGGAAAATAAACTGGGATACCAAAATGATTCGGTAAACTTCAAAGATATTGCGAATCTCTTGGTCACATGTTGTCTCTCTTACTTTTGGTCTCTGAGAGTTATATACTGGCCTCTGATGCTGATTATTTTTGCAAAATAAAATTTTGGTTTGCCAAGCCGCCTTTTCACCGTTACGTTTCATTGCGCACATACATATATGTGTAATTATGTATATTTTTTTGATTGTAGTGCTGTGGCGCAAACTCGGGGGGAGCTCAAACCCCACCTAGTTTTAAATTACCACCATCGACTAAACGTAAAATTTCAAAATACCACTGGCTGTCATATTCGGCTAGTGAGGATGGAGCACACACAAATGCTGCGAAAGGACGTCACGAGAGCGCAAAGGGTTTGATTCCATTTCCGTTTAACGATTGGAAGAAAGCTATATAAAAGTTCAAAGATCTTTAAGAATAAAAGTACCATTCAGATGCTCTGAACTTTTAATTGACTTACGAAAATAGAAAAAACGATATCATACGTGATATCGACCAAACAAACGAAACGCGGAAATTGGGAAAAACTTATGCCTAAGTTTTCTTGAAGAGAATGTCTTACGTACATTGAAAGATCCAATTTGCAGCCGTATTTTTTGTTTGCCATAAACTGAATTATCTTTGCAAACTAAAATTAAGAAGTTAGAAAAACTTGATTAAGATGTAAAATGATCTTGTATAATGTGGCAAAATCGTTCATCCACCAAACGGAACCTGAAATTAACCATTATTATTTCAATTGGTTTTTAAACTAACTTAAAAAAATGTGCATACAAAATGTCCCAATATTAAAATCAAAGGATTATGGACATTTTGCTGAAGTAATTGGTCAAAAGAGTTACGAAATCGACTTTTTATTTGTTATTACTTCTTCTATTTAACTTGCCATAGCAACCCTCTCTCTCCTCTCCACTCCTCTCCTCAAAGGCACCTCTGCTTAGCGCGCACTTTCTTTAAAAGGTGATACCCAAAAGTATTTGGCATGCTCTCGACTTGGTCCTACCAATGGCCTGCTCTTCCTCACCTTCCTTCAACAGCCGCATTAAATAGCTTCTTCATCCATACGCACAACATGGCCAGTGGAGCCCCTGAATGTTAATTTACTTGACTATATCAATGTCGTCGTAGAGCACATAGAGTTCGTTGTTCCATCGGATGCGGATGCCAACGCGTAAAGAGCTAAAGAGCTTACGGAGTACTTTTCGCTGAAACACTGCATTAAGCAAAACGGAAAAGATAAGCGTCTTTTAGAGTGCTACTAACATTGATCTCCATGTTGACATCGTTCTTCATTGTGGCGATGGTGCCAAGATAGACGATCAAAACATCAAATACGTACTATGTCTTGCTCTCATTTACAACAAGGCCCAACCTGGCAGATTCTTTTTCAATAAAGGCAAAGGCTGCAGCAACTGCTCACTTCTTACGCCGATGTTACAACTCTTATAGTTCAATATTGTACCGTTTCGATGTACACGCACCAACCGAAAAAAGAGCGAAACGAACGGACGAATCTTACCTTATAATTCTTATACCATGCGGTCAATCCAAGTGTCACGGGAGTCAAGGAGTCAAGATCACACATGATAAGTGTAAGTCCAGAGAGGTAAGTAAAGCCCAATGCAATTTGATATCCCTTTTGCGCTCATAATTATCATTTGAATGCACACCGAGAATTAAAGATTACAACAAACACTCTCTGCCGAATGGCAAACATAATAATGACGTTCATTTTGCTGCTAATGATGTTGCCGCTGAGGACATTGTTGTCTTTGTTACTGCCGCTGCCAGATTACGATTGCACTTCGCCAAAAGTGCATTGCGCTCAGCGCGTGGCAACAACAAGGAGCCACAGCGGCAACCCCTCATCTGTGGCAGTTGCATCTGCAACAACAAGGTGGTTGCCTCGCCTTGTTGCATTCGCAGCTTCCTTTTCGTATTGTTTTTTCTCGCTTCTTTCTGCTTTGTTGTGCGCGTGCTCACACAATTTATGCAGGACTTGCAATCTGATCTGTCTCTTGTCGTCGCGTTGTTGTTGTCGCGTTGTAGTAGTTGTCGCTTTGTAGTTGTTGTAGTTGTTGCTCTTGTTGCTGCTGTTGCAATTTGCCAGCTCGTTGTTGTTGTAGCTTGTTTGATGTTTTTTTTTTTTGTTTGTTGGTCTGTTCAAGTGTCTTAATCGGCGCTTATTTAATGTGTTGTTGTGATTGCATAATCAAGTAACTGCATCTGCATCTGTTTGCCACGCGACAATGCAACATATAGGGAGGGAGAGGCAGTGTGTGCAGCGTGTGGCAAGCAGAAACTTTAGTGACTATTCCAGTCCACCAGAAAGGAATGTTTAAGTCATAGCCCTTCTCATTGAGGTCAAATTTGTTGCCTAGTGTTATTGGTGAGATTGATTCCCCAAACTTCAAGTCAGCCAGCATAAGTTTGTTGTTTCAAGCCGCACTACTACGAATTTCGTTCCACTCTCTTTAAGCAGATATAACCTTGACCTTGTATAATGACTTAACCTTCAACACCTTAACACTTGTAATCTTTCTATTAGATATCTTGGATTACATTAGATTTGTGGTGGGTGCGATGGCTCATCAGAGCAAGATGAAACCATCCCTAGCACTCAGGCAGCCTTGCCCATTGTGCCATGCCCGACAGAGGAAGTTAGGGAAGGGAAAGACAGTTGAAATAAGAGAAAGGAAGAAGTTGAAGACAGAGTGGCAGAGTAGACAATCTTCCCGACTCCCGTAGGAAGTCCACTAGATATCTTACTATCCTAGAATGTCTTACAAATAATTAGGCCTCTGACCAAGTTCAGCTGTGAGACGGTCTATGCAGCAAATAAAATTCCCCTGCTGGTCAGGGTTAAGCGAACCTTTAAGCTATCTCCGGCACAGCTAGCATATTCTCTCAAGATTATGAAATCGTTACTCACTGTTTACAAGAATCACGCTATTTCTTTATTAGAGCGATGCAATTTTCGGCCTGTCACGCTCCTTGTGTTTTCTCTTGACTCCGATGTACTTGACACTAAAAAGCCCAAAACAAATAACTGTTTAAAATGAGCCACGTTACCGTTAACCAGTAGACGCCGCAGGGAAGCACGAGCACAAATAAAACAAAAAAACAACGAAACATAAGCAAAAGGGTTTAAAAAAACCAACAAAACTTGTGCAGGTGCAGCTGACACATCGATGGTCGGTTTTGATGTTAATGATAAGCTCGCTGCAGACGCAGTAACAGCGATGCCTACGTCAGCGGTAGCGTCACACTGTGAGAAAACAAGACTGACCCTTGAGTTTTTGAATAGAGAATGAATATTACACAAAAACGTTCCAAGTGCTATCAGCTATGCAACCATATTCGACAAGTAAAACGCCAATGTTAGCTAAATCGACGAAATTTCTCATTTCTACTAAAGACAAAAACATATGCAAAAATTGTTGTACCACATAATAGACAGCTAAGAGGATCCATATAGAACTTGAGTACAAAGGGCTCGAATGCAAATGAATTTCAATTTTTTACTGTGTGAGAGACTGGTCAAGCATAGTAGCTTAGTACTGACAACCAAACCACATGTTTATCTTATAAGAAATAAGACCATTTCAATTTATTATAGTTAAGCATCCGATGCCAAACATTTCGCTTAATCTTCTATTCCGGTAGCTGCTGGGAGAAGCAACACTTTAACTCCTCCTGGATCATAGCGTAACAAAGTACTAGAAAGAATATGAAGATCAATGCCTTGTGGCACATAAACTCAATGAAAGGAAAATCTCTATGTACGCCTCCTAACGTACAGCAAACAAACCAGCACTGGACACGATCTTGTCCTTGAGTTCTACTAAACTGCATATGGTGGTCAGTGGTATGAATGTCTGATGGCGGATGAGCCTATCCCGTAAGGCCAACGGCAGCAACAAGTAGCTTCTTTATCCATAGTGGGCTGCTACAAGAGGCGTCTGTTTGCCCAGGGCGGCCTGCAATTAAATTTGTTCGACCCTCCAATAAGGCTGGTACGCCTGTCGAATCGAGGAAAGTTTTTATATGAAAATGATAATAAATGGAATTGAGTCCTCAAGAGATAAGCAAACTCTTGTGGTCGCTCCCGCGGGACCGCCGCAACTTGGCGGGAACTGTTTACGGTCAATGGGATGCCACTCTTCAGATAATTGTCGCACGTCTTCTCTCTCGGCAGCGCAGCTCCTTCAGAATTGTAGCCGCCATTCATTTTACTCGGGCGAACGTGTACTTTGCGACTTCAACTACTCCACTTCGACAATGATCGGAGCTTCAACATGTATAAATCGGATTTGGAGGGGTGGCATTCTTAATGTAACAACGGCAATCGAGTCACAGTTTGGCTTAAACATATTTCGTTGTTGCGTACGTTTATTTTTCTTTCAGTGTAGCTTTAGCAGTGGCCTCAGTGGCACGACTCTGGGTACCGCGTGTCCACTCCAACACATTGCCTGCGGGAGCAGCATCATTATCGCGTTTTGGACTGCGAGCTGCAGCGCCTTGCATGCTATACGGCGGCAGTTCTCTGAAACTTTGCCACCTCGTCGCTTCGCCTTCTTGACATTTCGCCACCTTGCCACTTCATCACTGTTGCCTTTTCCCAGTACTTTCCCCCCTATCCCAATTGAGCAATTGCTTCAGCTTGGCAGCACATTGCATGCCTCACTTTCTACACATTTCCTCAGCTTATGTCGCGGCCTTTTACGAACCCAAACCAGCTCCTGCTTCCGCCTGGGCTGCTGCTCCTGCTGCTGTCATTTTAATTAGTTTTGCAGGACCTGTGACTGCGCTTGCTCTAACAGATATTGCAGATATTGCAGCTTTTATATCCTGCATCAATCAACTTACACAACAAAATATTTGGGTCGCGTTCCTTGCGTGAGATTGTCATCGCTCAATCAGCCGCTATCCTGACAACCTGGAGTCTCCTGGACCTTAGCTTTAGCTGACAAATGGATGTGAATATATTAAATAGTTAATTTGTGCTTAAGTAGTTATTTATGTGTAAGTATATGGAGTGGTTTAGTGTTAAGCTGAAACTATTAAAACCTCATTGGGGTCAGGCAAGCATACAAATGTCAAAATCCATACAATGAACACACAATATTTGTGTGGATCCGGAAACTGAAAATGTAGAGAATAAAGACAAGTGGCAATACATATAGACTACTAAATGAAGTTGTAAAGGCAATGATATTAAGTTGCAAGTTCTTATGAACTGTTCTGGGCTTTAAGGATAACACAATTGAACATGACTATTAAGAAGATAGACAGGAAATTTCGGTGAGTGTTATGTTTACCGCAACAAAAGTCATGATTCAACATTAGGCCCACTCACTAAAGTTAGCTAATGAAGCATGTTATAATGAGCTAGTGTGTGTTCGGGTTAAGTGGGCCTAATGTTCAATTATGATCTTTTACTGCTCTGTCCTCAAGAAGGGTGACCCTGCGGTGTGCGCTAACTACCGTGTGAAAGACTATGACCGTTTACGAAAGAACTGATTGGACCTTATCAGTGTGGTTTTAGGCCTGGTTAGTCCACCATTGACCAGATATTCACACTACGCCAAATCCAGGAAAAGGACAACGAACACCAAATCGACACCCGCCATCTCTTTGTCGATTAAAAAGCAGTATTTAATAGCCCTTTGAGGGATCACGTATATGTCGCACTGTCTGAGTTTGGAATGCCTGCAAAGTTGGTACGACTATGGAGAGTGACATACGCAGCTCCGTTAAGGTAGAATAGAGCTTCTCCGAGCCTTTTGATACCAAGCGAGGCTTCAGACAAGGCGATGCCCTTTCCTGCGATCTCTTCAATCTTTTGATGGAGAATGTGTTGCGAAAGGCCGAAGTACATCGGAAGGGGACTGTATTCTATAAAGGTATCCAGTTGCTTGCATACGCAGATGATATCAATATCGTGGATCGTACTAATCGAGCAGATACTGGAGCCTTTGCTGCTGTAGAAAGACAATCTGCCAGGGTGGCTCTGGTGGTAAATGAGAGCAGCACGAAGTATATGCTTTCTCCGAATAGAGGAGATACACAACGGTTGGACTCTCAGATTCATTTTGAAAACTATACTTTTGATGTTGTCAAAGATTTCGTCTACCTTGGCACCACCGTCACAATGAACAACGATGACAGAATGAAGATCAAGCGGAGAATCACTTTTGCCAATAGGTGTAACTTTGGTCTCAGATGGTATATGAGTAGTAGAGACCACTCTCGACCCGTTTTGCTTTATGGCGCTGAAGGATGGGTGATCGCGCAGTCTGATGTAAATGCCCTTGGAGTGTTTGAGCGGAAAGTACTTTGAGATCCAGCGGCTCCGCTGGCTAGATTATGTTGTACGTATGCATAAAGAAGCTCCTGCGAGAAAGGTCTTCAATGCGAATGTGGAAGGAAGGCGACGAAAGGGCAGACCATTGGAAGGACCAGAGAGAGAAAGTACATTAGCGAGCTTTGGTATCACCAATCGGAGAAGGCGCGCTCAAAGCAGAGACGTCTGGAGGAGAGTTTTACATCAGGCCGTATCCCGGTAACGGGTTGTTATGACCTGTTAAGTAAGTAAGTATTAGACAGTTATTGGGATGACTCATTTTTGGGCATTATAAGCAACTTATACACACATATAACATTTTATGTAAGGTTATTCCGCTTTTTCTTGTTAAGACTAAGTTTTAATTATATTTCGCAGATGAAATTTTATTTAGAATTAGAATTTATTAAACATATTTTTAAAAAATTATCGATCAATTGATCAAAGATCTTGTATGAAATTCTAAATCTTTAACCTCAAATATCCTCCTTTCGCTTTTCCAACAGCAGTGTATACTCTGTGTATTCTGTCTGCAATGATTCAGTTGATATTCTATTCCAAGTTCCTAGTACTGCCTTAAACTGATTTGAATTTTTTTAGTTGACCGATTTGTGACGTCACATTAGGGGGAGGTGGGTTGCCTAAATGTGACTATTTGTGACAAAGGGCGAGGGGTTAAAAATCTCTAAAATTTTGGTGACGTTATTTATGAACAGACCCTTATATTTTACAACAGCTTACACCGTATTTCTCATTGAATTTAATTAAATATGAAAAGATTTTTAGTGAAAAATGTGAGCCTGGTTAACTGAGCAAAGGCGATCCTAGCTCTACTTCGGAAAATGTTAATTTTAATGTCCGATCCGTTTTTAGCTCCATGAATTCTTCCCGCTCGTAAGTGTCCTAGGGATATGTTATCCGAGAATGGACTTCGTACCCAGTCCATAGGTTGAAGGTCACAAAATAACACTGTATTTTTTCTGCTATTAGCTCCAAGTGTTTCACTATCAAAGGCTGCCCTTTTTTTCTGAATCGGCAGCCATGACACTTGGAGATATTGCTGTACTATCATTGACGGCGTGGCTGAACCATAACAATAACTTAGCGCGAAAGCTTTCAATATTTCTAAAAAAAAAAGAACACGTTAAAATGCTAGAATTCCCGCCTTTAATTTTCCTGTTGAGCTCATTTAAATGAGCGCATATGTCCGCCAGATATGCAAGTTTTACTACCCATTCTTCTTTTTTAAACACAGAAGCAAAATCCAAAACCCTGGCCCTCTAAAAAGTCTAGGTCTCATTTTTTGGCTCGAAAATCCGAAAAAGCACATTTTCGCGAGAAAGCCATCGTATTTTTGTATGAAACAGAAGTGACTGATGATCTGCTCCCATTTCCTGACTCACACCAACTGATGACCATGGTATAGAAGTGTGCCGCGGCGCACGCTTTGCGGAAGAATAAACTTCAGATCACTGTGGCTCATTTCTACGCTCCCTTTTCATTAATGCCCAGATACTTTCTATCGGGCTTTGATATGCGCTTGATGATGGCCAATCAATACCATCAATTGCATTTTCTTGAAGTCAAGCTTAATTTTTTTTTTGGCGGTGTGTGGTGTTTCTCAAGTCTCCGTTGTATGCCTCCGTTTTTTTTTTCAAAACTCCCTTTCTATTCTCACCGACACACACATAAAATTTGAACTCGTCGCTAAAAATTATGGTGTTCCACTGCCTCTGCACCCAGCCTCGTTTTGATTTTGCCCATAGCAAATGTTTCTTTTTTTTGCAAAATGGTAGCATATATCTCGAACAATGGCGCAACCATTTTGTATCGCTAAAAGCAAAGTTATCATCGCCAAATTATAAAATAACATCACATCATCATCCCGGACAAGGGATTTATTAAAACAATAGCAATAACTTAAGAGCTGCCACTTTAACCGCTCAATAAAAGTTCTTTCGGCAGCGGTATATTCAGGTCTCGGTGCAAAGTAGATTTACTCACATGCCACATGATTCACATGATTTTTTCCTGCCTTTTTTGTATTTTGCAATCCCCCAGATCTGAAAGGCGTATAATTCGCTTGTTAATAGTTCCTTATGCGAACGTTGAGCTTATACATTTGCTACTTTTTCGGGAAGTAGACCAGTAAGTAAAACGAGCAAGTCGATGTGTTCTTCAACTACAAAAACAGTATTCTGTGAACTAACTCTCAGGATGGCTGTCCCAGCTATAAGAATGTCTGCATCCTCGATCGCTTGAATCACAGTAAAAAAAACTTTTGTTGACTTTTTAAAGAAGTTAAAAACGCGCCAAGCGAATGTCTAAGGCGCGCAGTTCCACAGCTCAAGGTCACGGCCTCTCATTAACACCTCCCGTTTCTTATCCAACAAATTGTAGTATTAATGGTATTAATTTACACAAATTATGGGTCCTCGCGGATGAATTTCCCGGAGTGCTCAATTTCAACAACCTCTAAATGGCCAAAAGCCTAACACCTCCATTACCCCGCCTATGCAAAAAGTGGCAGGTCAAACTCTTGAATTTAGGCTAGTCTATTATACTAGAAACATTTTTTCCCATTATCTCTAAGGGAGCATGTCTCATTTTACTGGACTAACACTCTAGAAATATATTTACAATATTGAAGCGGGATGGTTTGTGCGAGGAAAAGCAGCTCCATCGAAACGAAAGTTTTAGCTCTTAAAAAGGTCAACTCCAAAGTTCATGCAATTGTTTTTGAGAACCATCAGTTTATGGTTTTCTAGGAACTCTTGTGCAGTCATGCCACCCTCTTTGATGTTTTGGCTATTGATTGAGCTAGTTGGCTAGGTCATGTTGTGATTATGGATGAAGAAGCTCCTGCGAGAAAGGTCTTCAATACGAATGTGGAAGGGAGGCGACAAAAGGGCAGACCATGTCTCCGTCGGAAGGACCAGAGAGAGTGCACTAGCTACCTTTGGTAACACCAATTGGAGAAGGCGGAGCGCAAAGCTGAGACGCCTGGAGGAACTTGCAGATAAACAAGGAAATAACACAAGTCTGCTCATGCATCCGGACGTAGTTTTATCGAGAATATCGAATAAAAAAGGGATATTGCGTATATATTGAAGAATTGAACCCCGAGTGGATCAAGTGAGATTAAAAAAAAACTATTTTTGCTTGCAGGAAAATCAAAATATAGTGATTTTACATAGCGTGTTGCCCAACTGATTGTTGTGTTCATGGGGGACTTCGGTTTTCTCTTCTTCTTTCTTTTTTAAAAATATCAGTTTCCATTCGATTCACCGATATTTCTTTCGGTTCCTATGGAAAACCCAAGAGCACGAAAGTAATAAAGTGGAATCCTGGACCGTACAAAATTCAAAATTTTTGTTAAAAAGCGACCATTTTCTAGATGTGTGTTGCTGTGTTTGTAAGACCGACTCGCTCTTAGTCAAAATTGAGAAAGAGAAAGTACAAAAACAAAAAAAACCCATGTATGCACTGTCTTGGGAATGGTCGTTTTTCAGCAAGTCGACTCAATGTAACGGCCAAGGATTCCACTCTATTACTTTCGTGTCTAGTGTTTCACTTTTTATGGCAGCTGCAGAATCAATCGCAGCGTTATTATTATGCTGCCTATACACACAGCAATCGCAGTGTATCGCAGAAGCTTAAGTAGCTTCTCTGTTGCATGCATTTTCAATTTTGACAATATCTTTCCTTCTTTAAAAGTTATGAATGTTGCCGATAAGAAGTCAGATGGCCCCACTGTGCGATGTAGATGAAAACGAAACATGTAAAAATATGTATGCTTGTAAATAAAAAAACCGAAACCGTACCGGTATAAATATGTTAATTTCAAAAATAAAAAAATATATTTCGGTTACGGTTTCAAAATCTATAAGCTTTAACCGCTATTATTTTTCCGAAATAACAGAATTGTAGCCGAAACATCTATACCAGTTTGTACACATTTTTTAAATTTTTATTTTTTTTTTCATTTCATATTTTATTAAAGTAAATAAAGGCGGTAGAACCACATTTCTCTACTATAGAAAAGAGTTTTTGAGATATCGACATAATTCGACAAACTTGCACTGCGTAGGGAAAATGCGCATCGTTTAGTAAAAAAATTGTTGCTTAACTCTTATAGTCTCCGAGAATGGTGCGACAACACGGACAGACAGACGGAAATGTCTATATTGCTTCGACTATTGCTCCTGACCATTTTTGCCATTTCTTATACACTTCGTGTTTTTTATCTAGAATTCCTCCTCGAGAAGTGTCTTTTCGTAGATTTTACTGAACCTATTTGAGTTCTAGTATTCTACACCAGGAGTAAAAATTCACTTTCCAGTTCTCATTTTCTCTTACTAGCTAGTTTGTATATCTTGTTTCGTGGATATTGATGGTCTAGAAAGCATCGCCTCTAGGGTTGTCCATTCCTCATTCAGTAGCCATTTCATCACTGGATTGCTGGCTTTGATTGTATGTCTTACATGAATCGGTGAATATAGCCCATAATTCTTTACTTTGAATTATGGCAATATCTATTTAGCAAAAGAGTATAACACAAAAAACCAATGTCATCTTAATATCTTTAGACTTTCTATCTAGGTCTTTATATTCAGAAATTTCCACACGAGTCAGAAAGTGGCCAATGTCAATGAACATTTACAGAGACAGCAATAGCTTCTAGCCAGTTTAAACGAACGACTCAAAAAATGCTTTAAGCATGATCCTCACTAAATATTGGATTTTGCAAGTAACATACTTCTAGCAAAGTTACAAATTATCACCATAGCTCTTTGATGGGAATTCCACTAACGCCAGGCAGCTCCAATTGGCACTAACCTGCCCCATAGCCAAAAGTTTATAGTCACAGTGACGTCACTGCAATGCTACCCTTGAAACGAGAATCCAGCAAACGCTAGAACGGTCCAAGACCAAAACTTAGCGAGGGTAGAAAAAAGCGATGACAAACATTTTTTACGCACTTTCTAAGTCTATGCCGACTCTTAGTTCGCGGTACAGGACGGTCCCAGACTCGTTCGTGTTCGTATTCATGAAGAGGGTTGTAATATAATAAAATAATAATAATAAAAAGCAAAGGCTCGACAACAATGCTGCGCCATAGCCATATATCATCTGCAGCAGCTTTGATCCATTGGCACTAGAGGCATCCCTTTCGCACACTAGTGCGCTACGCACTTTTGCCATTTGAGCCGTAACGGGACACCCGAAAGTGGTGGCTAGACATGGACTAGCAATTGGGGGTGCGTGTGCACCCTTTGCTATGGTACGGGCCTGGATACGGCAACTGCAGGCCAGAGCCAGATTTCAGCTTACGCAGCCCCTTGCGCTTGTAGCGCTCCGCTTGCCTATCGAGTAGTAATCGCTGTGGTGCAATCGCAATCGAATTTCACTACATTCGGGCTAAGCAGGGGTGCTATGTGTGTGTGTGTGTGTGTGTGTGTGTGTGCTATGTGTGGGTAGGGGTTGGGGTGGTATTAAAGCCGGCTGAAACACATTCCACGCATACGCATGCCTGGCCGAGCTGCTGCTGCCGTTGTCAAGGGTTGAAAAGAATGCGTCCAAAATTTGGAAACGGGACGCATCAAGTAAGCACTACGGGATTTTCTTCTTTTTTTTTTGCTGCTTTGTTGCCAAGCGCGAATCTTTGGGGTGCGCATAGGAATTAACTGGCATGACATGGAACAGAAGCGAATATGTTGAGTTCGGTCTATATGATCAACGCAGCAAGCGCTAAGAGTAATGTTTTTGTGAGGTATCAAAGAGCGAGCTCGTATATTCTTTGCCAGTCCAGGCATACTTACATAAAAGGTTTGGTTAGGGAAAAGTAAAAGCTTGGTCTACATCGTAAGGGAGTCTTATAAATGGATATCAAATATAAGAGAGCGTGTCTTTGGTCCTACTGTCGGGGAATCCAGCCTTCACGAGAGCATCTCAAGCAATGACCAAAGGCTAATTGACTTTAGTGCGGGGGAAACATGGTAGTCTCTAGATTTCAGCTTCCGATACACACAAGGCTGCATGGCTGTCGCTAATCAATCTACACGAAACCAATTTGATCACGTTGTGATCGATGCAAAGCATGCATGAAGCTCACCAAAACTCCCTCCGATCTTGATGGCGCCGGGGAACTTTGGACGCATATAGCCCGCTCTTTGCATACTACTGCGGAGTGCGTACTTGATTTAAACGACAAACGACTGGGGCAAGAATTTAGAAGTAGAGTGTCCTCCTGTAGAGATGCAGATGGAAAAGCTCCTGGCGCAGAGGTTAGGCTGCATGCACCAGCTCTTTTTCCGATGATTGAGACCTTAGGTTCTTCTGCCCTGTTCTCAAGAAGGGGGACCCTACGCCAACTACCTTGGCAATGCCCTATCGAGCGTGTTTTTTCAGGCTCAAGCTATTCGCGAAAGCTTTGATCGGATCTTATCAGTGCGTCTTTTGACCTGATAAACCCACCATGGACTAGATATGCATACTACGCCAAATCCTAGAAGACAATCTGATTGTCAATTGTAAAGCAGCATTTGGTGGAGTTCGAAAGTTCTTGGGACTTTGCAAAACGGTATTGAGCAATATGCGCAACTCTGTCAAGGTAAGAATGATCCTCACTATACCTTTTGATACCGAGCGTGTCCACTTGATATCGATATCATTGGTCGTAATATAAATAGAGAATCTGCCTGTTTGGGTCTTGTTGCTAATAAGAACAAGACAAAGTATAAGTTTTCTTCGAGTAGAGAGTCGCTGCGGTTGGAATCTCAGATTGAAGTTGAAAACTATACTTGCCAGAAACACTCTTGCCAATAGATGTTACTTTGGTCTCGGTAGGCAAATAAGTAGAAGAAACTAACATTCCAGAAGAAACTAACATTCCATAAGACTCTCATCATTTTTTTTTTTTGTTTTATGGCGCTGGAGCAAGGTTTGTGTCATGTCATATCTTATGCAGATGTCTATGGAGTGTTTGATCGAAGATCTTACTCGGTATGATCAAGAAATGATAAGCACTTAAAATTTCAAAAAAAATTTTGGCTTCTATCCAGAATATCCACGGCACTCCTACGCCATATGAGCATGGAAAGGGATAAAGAACCAATATGCAGGACTTGGTTCCAGTCAAAATATGGAAGATGTATGTCAGAAACTGTTATAGCTTATTTGTTATTAACAGATTTAGCGTCAGTTTTGGAATATATCTTTACACTTTCTTTGCAACGAGCCTTGTTCATCATCATAAGATGGATCTAACTCAGTTCAAGCAAAACCCATTTTATTCAGAAAACAAACGGCTTTAAAATTTGTATTAAAAAGGATTTGAGCAAAAATCTTATAAACATAAGGAATATTTTGACAGTCCTATACAAAATTTCCAAAAATGGCTTCAAAGCATTCCCAAAGATTTATATATGTAAGTATCAATCAAATTTTAAGTTGCATATACATATGTACAAAAATACAAACTATTAACAAGATTTGAAGTTCGGCTGACCAGGAATATAAAATAGTATACACCTCAGTGGCCCACCACAGCAATTACTTAATTTTGGGTGCTCTAATGGGAATAGCCTACAATCTGTTTCATTACCACTGAAAGATAAGGACGCACAAGAGTTCCTGCCTAAAATGAAATTGTCCTGGCCTCGAAATTCAAGACACACGCACACAAGCACATTTGTTAAGCAGCTGTGTGTCTGTACGCCGTTGAATTTTCCGACTTTTCCATAGCAGAGAGCTGCCGCTAACACAGTAGTATAGTAAAAGTCGCTGCGCCACCCTTGTCGTTGTTTCTGAGTTTTCCATGAGTTTTCGCCGAGTTTTGCTGTTTTGTTTTGTGACCAAACAAGAAATGAGAAATTTTTCGCTTTTCACGCTGCCCACCGCGCTCACTCTCTCCCTCTCTTCCGCTGCTCTACGATGCTGACGCCAGCAGCGCAGCTAACGCCAGCTGCGGCAGTGGCGTTAGCGACGTTTACATTATCAAAAACCAAACCATTCACATAGAAAGTGTGCGTTTATCCGTTTGGAGTATTTGATGGGCACTTCTTCTTAGGATAAAGGTCAGCTGCACAGTGGTCTAAATGTGTTAAGAACGCTTGTAACGGTCAACCAGACAAAAGACAGAAATTTATGAGTAGGAAAACTTACGTGAATACGTGCGAAAACGCGAGTATCCGTAACCGTTTGAGAAAAAGTTGGAGAATATTTGATAGCTAGTTATGCTTGGTCCAGAGCGGGCTTATTGTGTTTTGGTCGAAATCGTATCAGCAGCCGCATTCGTTATATTTTAGCTTAGGACATTAAGAATAGGTACACTGTTACCTAATGATGTTAATATTAATTTACAAGCCACTTTTTTTGACAATGGCTATTATATGCAAAGCTAGATTCATTTTAAGGTTAATAGAACCTTACTAAATTAATGATGTAAATTTAGAATCAAATATGATGGTCTAACATACCATGGAAACGTGGAACTTTTTTTCGTGAAACACCTTTTTATTTCAAACTAAATTTAAGCAAAAATTCAGTGTGGTACCGATTACTTCGTAAGCACGTAACTTTTCAACCCATACCATTCGAAAGATAAATTCGCTTTAAAGTAAATAATGTATTGTATATGTTAGAAAAAACGACAACAAATGTTGTTAATTCGTGTTCTTTTCTTCCTCTTTGCAATCAGCTGTTATGAGTATTAAGTCGTCGAATGTCGATTACAAGGCGAACACTAGTAGTATATACATATACATATATACCAATATATATGGTATACGCTAAGCAAAAATTCAGTAGGGTACCGATTTCTGCTCAATAACTAAACTCTTTTGGGTGAAACCTATACCATTCGAAAGATAAAATGCTTACGGTTTGCAGAATATAAGTTTCAACTGTATAAGTTGCATTTTAGCGAGGTAAAAATTGATTTTAATACATTGTACACACAAACGTTGTTATTTCATGTTGTATTTGTATTAAAAAACTACTGTTATAGTGAACGATCACACTCATGTACAAAATTGGATACACTGACCTTTTCTTGTAGGCATTTTCGCCTAATTAGGATGTAAATCATAGCGGTAACATACAAAAAGTTCTCTTTGAGGGAAGAAAGGTTCACCACTAACCGTAGTAGTAGTTCGCAGCCTTGCGCCTCTTGTTAAGAAACTATTTTTGTCCACTGTGCTGAGCAGCGGATTCAAAATGCTGTGACTTATTTTGTTGTAAGCAAGGAAGACTGCTGTAAAAAGTCGGATAAATTTCACCGGATAGGCGCCGCACACAAACGCACATGCCTATGTCGGCCATTTTGGTTTAGCGTCGACGGCGACGAGGACTGCGACAGCGCAGCAGCAGCAGCAACAACAACAAGAACGACATGTGAACAACTTTCACTGTTTAGCCATGCCAATGATGGAAAATGCGATGCCAGCGCCGCGTCGGCGTCGACCGCAGCTGCCGCTGCTGCTGCCGCTGCTGCTGTAAGTGAGCATGTGTGTGTTTCTGAGTGTGCATTTTCCACACATTTTCATTGAGCATTCAGGCTGGCGTCGACTTTTACATCGTGTTCATCAGCTCTGTCAACGCTCCATGGCAAACAGTTAGTTTACTCGTCGCCGTTCGTTCGTCTGTTCGTTCGAGAGTCTCGCCGCCGTTTTTACCGTTGTCACTCGATTTGCCTTCTCAGCCTTTGCCGTGTTTGTGTTACTTTTTTTTTCTTCTCCGTCTGGTGAAAAGTGAAATATAAAAAAAAAAAGGGAAATTCAATTCAAGTTCAAAGCAAAAGCCGCCAATAAACTGTTTTTTTTTCTCTCTCTCAATATATGAAGGTATATGAAAATTACAAAATAAGTCAATTTATGTTATACATTTTTTTTTTTTTGTTGTTTTGTGTATACATTGTATGCATGTGTGTGTGTGTGTGTGTGTGTGTGCGTGTGAGTTTCTAAGCAAAAATTTTCCAGCCGCTGTGCGTGTGCGTGTGTGTGTGTGTGTGCGTGTGCGCGGCGTCTTACGCACTGCAGCTGTCTCGCTCGTACTCGCATGCACGCACTTTGTAGCGGCGTCGTTGTTGTTGCTGCCGCCGCCGCTGCCGCCGTCTTTGCGGCATAGTCATCACCTACACAAAAATCGATAACTTTAATCCGAGAGGGTATTACAAAAAAGTTGAGCTTATTTGGGCGAAAATCAATTGAATTCAAGTTAAAGCTGTTACTCTACTTTTGAGCCGAGCTGGCGTTTTCCAACACTGTTCTAATGCTTTTCTTACATTGTGTTCTCAACACAGTTGGCATTTGGTTAGTTGTCATCAGCCACTTACACAATTCCATTCGATTTTTCAAAATAAAAAAATAAAGAAATAGACAAGTTCTTAACAATTTTTACATACTTCGGCTTTCGTTCAAATTTCGTACATGCAATTCAGTTGACCAAAATTCAGCCTAAGCATAGTTGAGCTCCATTTTGCAACCCAAGCGTGTTTCAAATCGCGAGTTACCCATCCGAATTTCGGCTGGGCCCCCCCCAAAAAAAAGCTGGATAACTAAGGCGTATGCTTTGTATTTTCATGACATACAGCTTAGCGGCCAGCAATACAACGGAATATAATTATTAATACTCAGAGAATGAAATGATGTGTTGATCGGAAAAAAGAAATCAAATTAAAACTGTACAAATTAAGCAAACGTTAACGAACCAGTAAAACACAACCACCGTCAATCAACGCTGGAAAATCACAGAAAACAGTTGGAAAATCAGTGCTGTAAGTAAAAATTTGAAACTTTTATATCATATGTTGAATGATAGTCATAGAGTCATGGAAGAGAGTCTTTTTGTATTTTATTTACTCAAACTGTTTTACGATTAGGCTTAGGTAGTTAGCATTAACCCGTAAGCAACCCCCTCAACTAGATGATCATCTTACAGTTTTAGCAGAATTCACGTGAGCAACAATAGTGCACAAGGAAAGCATGGTCCTCACGGACTAGGCCTAGTTTTTATACCCTGTACACAAAGTGTAAAAGGGTATTATAGATTTGTGCAATTTATATTGCAGGCAAAAGGAGGCGTGGCAGACCATATGTACCATGGGCAAAAATGATCAGGAGCAAAAGTCGAGTCGATATAGCCACGTTCTACTGTCCGTGTTGGTCTCTGTTTCTAAAGAGACTGTAAGAGTTAGAGCAAAAAAATTTTAACAAAAGATGCGCATTTTCCCGGAAATACACCCACACCATAAAAGTAATCTAATTGCAATTTAGCACACTTATGCCAACTAATATTGTGGATATCAGTTGTGTACAAATTATCAAGATCGGATAGAAACTTTAAGAAATAAAGTTAATAAAGTTGCAATAGACCCCTCCTCCTATGCTGAAAAATTTCACTTTTTATAGAAATTGTAATATTAAAGCTGCAATTTGGTATGTAGACTCATGTTAGGCGTATAAACTTAACAATGTTGACCTTTTTCCGAATCATCCCCCCCTACCCACGTAGCACAGTTACATAAATAAACTAAAAACTACTGCCAAGCAATGATCAGTTTGGTTCACCCATAAACTTGAATTTCTTAATCTGGAGTTGCGCAGGATGTAAATTATAGTCCACATCATTGTGGAGCTGCTGGAGCTCGTTAGGTTTATCCACCTGTCAACTGATGTACAGCGGCTGGAGGAAGATTTCTAAAGAAAACCTAACTACATTATTTACCAGGTAGTTCGATGAGAATCCAGTTGATAGGTTTTTAAGTTTTTGGACCCAGTTAGGGTGCTTTGGCACCCCAGTCAAATAGAAGAGTGGCAAAACTCATGAAAGCTGCCCACAAAGAGATTACAGAGACTTGAACATTCACAACTATATCGCTACGTTCAATATGCTACTAACACTAAGATACAATTCTTTAGACGTGAATTCATACTTTTTCTGTATTGTGTCTTAGTATAGCATTACTAGACATTATTACATCGTCTTCAGACCATCACTAAGCTAGACGAGGCTTACTCATAAAGAAAAGCGCACCCTGAACACCTGGAAAACAATGACTTAAAGCCACATAATGTTTACATTTAAAAAGGGTCACAATATTCATCTATTTTCTAAAGCGTTGCACAGAGCTCATACAAATTGTTACTTTTGGTTTTTCCACAACAAATTGGCACAAATAAGGTCTTTTTGACTGTGTTCTCTCCATAAAAACGAAACAACGGTTTCACAAAACTCTGCAAAAGCGGTTCTTTTGTATTGCAGCTTATATGGTCTCAGAGAGAATGCCATATTTGCAAACTCGAATAGAATAGTTTTATGAAAGGTGGACGAAAATGATTAGCAGCAATAGTCGAGTCGATATTGTAACATAATTTCCATCTGTCCATCTGTATGAGCACCTAGACCTCAGAGACCATAACAGACGTTGTTTTGTCTAATCATGTCGATATCTCACCCCCTTCTCTGAGAGATTATGTTAATTAATAAGCCAGATTCACAAACTTTAGTACGCAGAGTCTTGTCATGAGAAATCAACCCCCTATCCCCGCAACACATTTAACTTGATGGCAATTAAAAACCTCATCGCAGCAATACAAAAATGTGCACTGGAATTTGAAATATTTTTTTTTTTTGGAAAATGGCTTATATCGCTGTCAAGTATTGTCCCGATTATCTGTTTCACATCTTTTGAACAAGCTACAAACTTTCTGTGTTAATTTGAACCCCAAATTTGAAGTTGCTCTAGTAGTTCCCAATATCATCTAGTCTCAAAATGTTGCTATTGCAACCTTATTATAAAATATAATTATTTGAAATGCCAAAATCAGTTTTTTTTTTACAAGTGCTTAAAGAATGAGTTAATTGAATGTAGTTTACACTCGGCTTAGAGCACTTTTCTTCTTCTTCGTAACTGTCCATAGCCCGTATAGAGCACTCCTTCCGGCGCATCTGGTTTGTGCGCGTCTTCTCCAATCGGTGATAGGTAACTGATGTGCTCTACACCTGGTACTTGCAACGGAGGCATGGCCTGCCCCTTCGCCGCCTTGCTTCTTAGAGCACTTTAGTACGCTTATTATATAAAACTGCAAGAGACATTATGCGATACCAGTTCAATTTACCCCATTGTAGAACAGCGTCTAGTTGTTAGTACAGAAATCTTTTAAATTGCAACTTTGTTGTGCATAAGAATAGAACCAGAGCAGACAACGGTTAGACGTGTTTTCAGCCTATTTTAAAGACATTAGCTGCCTTCAGTCGGCTGCAGTCACCAAAGTTCCCAGAATTGGCTATTTTAGATTGGAAGTTTTTTGTAAATGTCGACGATGACGCGCAGCATGAATGAAGTGGCTGCAACGGAACACACAGACGCAGCAATCACATATCGTATAGTATATAGTATATAGTATATAGTATAAGGCCGAACCACGAACAGCGCTCCCCACTTGTATGTTCGCGGGGCTAAATTTAATATAACGCCCCAACAAACCCTCCCCGCTTTCCCACGCTTTTCATGTCACTCACTAGAAAGTAGTCTTCGTGCATTTACGCATGGAAAACGCGAAATATATTTTGAAATCAAATTAAAGTTCAACAGCCGCTGTTTCCAAGCTCCACAAATATATGGTATGTATATATATATATATATGCACATATATACTTGCATATTATACAGATATATTGTGTTTACCGATGTTGCGGAAGTGTTTTCTGCAACTTGATGGCACTTATGCATATGTTGGGGATAGTGGGAAAATGCTGGATATTAGTAGTTCATGCGAGATCACGAGAATCGCACAGCACTTATTACGTATTATTAGGTATTGCCCTTATATGCTTTAGCTGTGAGTTACGTAGCTCCCTAAATGTTGCAGTCGTGCAGGATCCCGAATGTGTAAGACATTTACTATTTTTAACCACTTTAATCATTTGTCATCTCTTTTCAAAGTAGCTTTTATGGAGGTGATTAGGTGAAGTCTTACAAGCGGTTTGTAAAGTTTCGGTTTATAATTGTTGGAAACGTTTTAGCTTTTCGTTTCTCCAATTCTAATACAAATATCTTGCCAAGTTCTATCTGGGCGAAAGGAAACTGTCAGTGGCAGCGCTTTTAAATAACTTTTGTCTTTGAGTTATTACCGCTAGGAACCATAAGAAATAGCTTCAGTATTATGGATTGTTATATATTTCGAAATATTTTGAGATAGAACGTTTTTTATGTTTATCCGACTATTTGCGAAAGAACTGTTAAACAGAAAGTATAGTTGTAATCAAAAAACAGAATCATTGCAACGGTGCAATATCAGAGGCACTTTTTTTTATTCTTTTCTAAACGAAGTTTTACCGAAAACTTCTTATTTGTGTTTACTTACTAAAGTACTTACTCTAACAATATGCAATAAGTACATTATGATTAAAAAAAAAAAAATCAAGTTTCCTTGAACTCATTGTTTGCAATCTTCCATAGAATTTTGTTTATATTTTTCTAAGCCGAAACAACAGTCAGCGAAGCGATTATATCCAAAGATGCGTCTTTGTATGTTGATGCCAGAGCTTGTGTAAATATGTACTTATGTGCAGTGCTTGGAATATATATAAAGCAACGAAATATGGCTTTCAAAATTTGAGAGCTTAACCGAAACTCTGATTGTTTAGGATTATTCGGAATGAAAATAAATGGCAGCATTTGCGCAAACGATCGTTAAAGCAGCGTCACAGAAACTCGGATCTGATCGACACGAAAAGCTGATTTTATTTGGTTTCGATCAAAAAGTTCCCTTGATCATTCTGACATTACAGATTCAAGGCGTCAGTCTGTTTAGAGTTAGAACTTAGTCAAAAAATTGATCCGTATTCGAATCAATTTCCATTAAAGCTTACACACACACAACTGTACCTTCGATTGTAGTTGTTGTTGTTGTTGTATTTATTTTTAGCTTTCGCCGCGTCGAAACTCGCGCGTTCATTGCCACTGCGCGCTTCCTTCGGCGACGTCGTCGTCGTCGTCGTCGTCGTCCTTCTCGCCGCCATTGCCGCCGTCGTTGTCCTTGAGCGCTAATAAGCTTAGCAACTCGTCGTTTGCTGTTGCTGGTTTCTAATGTGCGCTCTCTCTGACACACACACACACACACACACACACACACACACACACACACACACACACACACACACACACACACACACACACACACACACACACAGATGTATGGAACGGCTGCTGAAGTTATATAATATTATAGTTCTATGTTGGCATGTCCCCGATGCTTATTGAATTACATACTTCTATATATATATATATGTAGGGTACATATATAATATAATTTTCATTTATTTATTTATTTTTTTGTTATGCCATTTGGTATTCAATTGTTTAATGTCCTGTTTGTGTGTGCGACGGGGCAGCGCTGCCGCGTCGCAGTCGCGGTCGCAGCCGCTGTCTATTGTCTACTTGAGCCTGTTCGCCGGTTACTCTCGCCTGGGATGGATGCACGGTTTGTGTCGGCATAAGGAATACGGCAGGATAGCTGGCATTCCGACTGGCTGAATGACTGCTTTGACCCATTCTCATCACACTACTCATACGCACAATAGATACAAGGAATAGCATTGTTTTGCTACTGGTTTTTTGGTTATGGATTTGGATTTGGTCTTGGTCTTGGACGTTTGTTTCTTCAACTTTAGCAATTCATGCCAAAGGCTGTTTCGTGGGGTCTCTACCCAGCCGCAGGATAACTAGTTTTTTTCATTGTACCAAAACACATTTCACACACAACACTTTTAACAAAGCTGCAAAGGCTTCAAAACTGTACGAAATTTCTGTTCTCTAGAGCTTAGAAAGTTGCTAATAATGCTTATCTTATCTTATCATACAGTTTCTAGCAAAATAATTTGTAAGCGAATTGAATATTAGAATTTTCTTTGATTTCTTGCTCGATGGAGCTTCTAGAAAAAAATACTCATTATTTTAACTTTAAAAAACTGTGTGAAAAGCATCTGCTGACAACATTTTCTCCTTTGTCGCCTACAAATTGGCTACTTTTTTCTTATACACATATCGCTCACTTACTAGAAGACTGTCGTAAGTCAAAAAAGCGCGTTTTCTGCAAAATCCCATTTTTTGAGCTTTAGCAGTCTTCTAGTGAGCGATATGTCCTTTTAGATGGTACACGCAATACTTTTTCCTACAACCTCATAAGTCTCTTACAGGACATTAAAAAACGAACTCTTCAAAGTAACTGCTGAACATGATAAATCACGATGCCCCGAAAGAATCCCACCAAAACTAAAACTTTAAATATTCTATTTGCTTCATTTAGGTCGGTGGGGTTTTACTAAGGACCCTTAATTTTATCTGTGTTGTGTGTGTGTGTGGGGCTTGGGTTTTTCCTTTACAGCAGTACATACATATATGATATGATCGTATGCTTAATTGGAATTTCGAGATTGGCTGATGTGAAACAGTGTTCTGCCTTAAGAAAAATATATGCGCTGCTAAAGTACCACAATTGTGAGCTTTACCAAGTATTGTACTTGGATTACAACCAAAAGGCCCATCAAACTAAAACTACTTTCTTTCCATTTGATTATTAGGTTATTTATTTTGTAAAGATTATTTGTTTCAGTCATTGTTCCTAAGAATATTGTTGCGATCTTGGACGCTTCTCGTAATGCGCATTAATGGCGTCAAATAAAAAAAAATAAAAAATAAATTGTTTCGAAATTGATCGCTATTAAAAAGCTGTCATGTTTCTGGTGCACCTCCAGAGACAGAGCGAAGAAAAAAAAGACTTTTAATTTAACTTTATTGGATATTCCAAAGCAATAAGTAACTTATTATAAGTTCCTAACTGAATTGCAATTTACTTCTAAAGGTTTTTAAAGGTTGAGGTATTTACTAAAATATATAGTAAATTCTAGTTGATGAGGTCGAATTTTCCGTAGTTATTTCCATACATTGGAAAATGACGAAAGCTGAAACAGCGATGCTGTGGGTTCTCATTAATGGTTTAAATGTTAGCATGCCAAATAAAGTTACGTTCTTTACGTAAAACCAATTATTTTTTAGACGAATAGTTATACTTTGTATTCTATGAAGCACCCAAGCCAAAAATAAGTAAATATCTAGCTTTGATGTTAAATGTGTAAAAAATTTGATGCAGACAGTCAGGACGGTGCCCGACAGTGGAATACCCTGTACCCTTTTTCTTTATAAACACTAAATACGTTAAAATGGTAACGGAAGTATCCACTTTCATAAGATCGATATGCCTGAAAACA
This sequence comes from Chymomyza caudatula, assembly GCA_035041775.1. Taxonomy (NCBI): domain Eukaryota; kingdom Metazoa; phylum Arthropoda; class Insecta; order Diptera; family Drosophilidae; genus Chymomyza; species Chymomyza caudatula. The sequence continues at coordinate 4,268,028 of JAWNKW010000138.1, forward strand.
TTTTCCTATTGGGAAGTTCTAATTGACAAGTTTTCCCATTGGGAAGTTACTTTTATACCCATAACTCAAGTATTCATGGGCCAATATCGTTGAATTTTGTAGCACAGATCAAAGATACATCTATTAATGTCTGGGACAATTTGCAAATCAATATATTGGGGGTGTGGCAGTAATTAAGGTAAATCGATTGCGGTGGAAGGGGGGGTTTCATTGAAAAAAGGTGGCTGCAGTTTTAACGATTAGGGTCACACGAGGCTCCACACCACAAATTTCGTAACTCTAGCTCACATGTAGCCATATTTACATGTAGTGGAATTTTGAAGCAGTTTATTGGCGAGTGGGTGGGTGGTGAAATCAGCATATTTTTGATTATAACTTTTGATATATTTATCCGATTTCGATAATTTTTGCAACATAGATTCACATAAACACGACGCACACCTCTGTCGAGTTTCGGAATGATAGATTGAACGGAGCGGCTATAAACAGCGCTAATCTGTCACGGGAGAAGGGTGTGAGATATCGACATAATTCGTCAATCTTGCACTGAATAGGTATGATTCGCATCTTTTGGTAAACAATTTTTTTCTTTAGCTCTTATAGTCTCCGAGATCGATGTGACAACACGGACAGACAGACGGACATGTCTATATCGACTCGACTATTGCTCCTGACCATTTTTGGCCATGGAACATATAGTCTGCCACGCCGCCTTCTGCCTGTTACATACATGGCACAAATCTATAATACCCCTTTACACTTTGTGTACAGGGTATAAGAATTCGTACCAAAGCATCTTAGCATCTCTATACTGATATTTCGGGGAATTGTTCATAAATAATCAAATAATGGTTCTTAAGCGAAAACGCAACTGATTTGACTATTTGTGTTTATGGCCTTATTTATTTGCTGGCTGGTGACGGAAAATCGTTGCAACAGCTGTTTTTGCCACACATCGATAACATATCGGCTCTATATTGGGCAATATTTCCAATAATTGAGCGGCAACCGATTGAGGAATAAATTAAACAAAGGCGCAATAACTACAATTGCATAAATATATCAATCAAAAGTCATTTCTGAAAAGCTATCAATTCGCAAAAACCCATTAAGTAAGCAAATAAATAAATAAACAAACTCCAATTGTGGTTTGTCTATGTGTCACTTGGTACGTAGGATCGTTGATATGTGGGGGGACGCGGGAGATGGATCTGCTGTTGCGCATGCGCATAAAAAGGGTAGTGTCGATGACAGTGCAGGCTGTGTGGGATTTTATGGAAAGAGTCTTTACTCTTACTGCCAAAGCGCGAACACAATAAATTCCACAAAATTTACGCTTAAGACGATCACAAATAAAGCGAGAACCTCCGTAATATAAATATTTAGATATGTACATGTACATGTACACACATAAAGATGTATGCGTTCTTTGTTATTTTACCATGATCCCTACCGAAACTTAACCACATGTATACAGTATAATGTCTTTAGCTGCATCGGAAAGATAAGTGCATCAAATTGACTTTCAGGCTCAGAGAGAACATATTCTTTATAAAAAATGTTATTTTAGTAGCATTTGGATAGCAGCATTTTTACTTTATGTTTTGACGATCTTTTGTGAATGTCTAATTTGTGGTGTTTTTGCGTATGTTCGTCTATTTTTTAAATCGGAAAATAGCACCCACTTGCGAATGTTTTTTCATACAGCAGGATCGTATGATCCTGATAGGCTTTTGTAATTTGGGTTAAAACGGGAAAAACGAAAACTCAACTGAAGGGCGCATATGATTTGGGGAAGGAGGTTCACGTGGTTTAAGAAACAAAGATTATCTGCTGCTTTAAACATAAAGTCATAACTTAAACTGTGACTGCAGCAGGCGATTTTATAAAGGAAATTTTACCACGCATGGTAAGATCAACTTTTTTCTCCGCGGCGATGAATTTAGGAGGTATAAGACTAATGCTACAGGCATACATTAGTAGAAAACTGTGAAAACATCGATAATCATCAAATACTACAGCCGTCTTACAGCCACCATATAAAGGAATAATTCAATGCTTCAAAGTAGATCAAGGAATAATTCATTGCTTCAAAGTAGAGCATAGAATTCTTATCAAGAAACAATAGAGGACAGACTGTTAAGGAATGCGCAAAATTTTAGATCTGAAGTACCAAAAATGCTGTATAAATGAAAATAACAAATTTTTTTTAATAAGCAAAATAAGATGCGAACTTAATAGTCTGTTAAGTTTTTACAATAAGTTTAATTACATTGCATTCTTTTGAAATAAATATTATCCATTTAGTTTCCAGTTATTAGTAAAAGTGGCTTTGATCAGAAAACCGATTAATCAAAATAATAACTTAGCGTTTTTGGGATAGCTGCATCAGATGCGTTGGAAAAGTATTTGATGCAGCTAAAGGCAGTTAGTAGTAGTTTTGCTCTTTTATATGTCTGCTTTCGATACTCGGGGTTTTTTTTTTGTAATCTTTGTAATAACACTTCAAGTGAGATTAAAGCCAAATGCATCATAAAAGATATATTTTCATCATAACTACTTCAGTAGATACTCTAGCAACTAAACACATCACGTGGTGACCTTCATCCATGTATCCTTATCTTTCACTTACGATAAATCTTGTTATCCTGTAGTTACTTAAAAGTAACTACTGCGCTAAAATCCCACCTATGGGTCAGGGGCTACTAAACTCTGTCCAACGATTTACTGACTGTATGACAAGCGCTAACCAAGACCATTTTACAAACATAATCAGCATCAAGAGTTGAGTCGATGAGACAATAAGATTTATCCGCAGGCAAGTGAACGCCGTGCTAACAAATAATTAATATCTTTCATTATGAGCTTAAACCCTTAACCTTTGGCTAAAAGGGGTTAAGTTTTCTGTTAAGTTTTTGCAAAAAAAAGAAAGCTGTTGTTAAATAATAATGCGTGAAAGTCCGCCATAACTATAGATAATAAATCCACTGAGAAGGATTACTGTCTTGCACACGGCTTAAAAAAATTGCTGAGCACCTTCGGCTTCCATCGCCAGCAACTTATTCTTACACTTTGGCGGCAAAGTTTTCATCCGCTGCTCCGCGCCGCTCTAGAATCAAAAGTGAAGAAGTGGACTTGGTGTCAAATGGGTTTTAAACGCGGAAGTTGCCAGACTTGCGTTCTGAAAAGGGGATGGAAGGATTTTGAAAATGAGACGCAGCTTAAAGCAGAAATGAATATTGAGAAGAAAATGACGGCCTGAAAATAAATAAATAAAAACAACGTGTCTGGAAAATGTTCGTCTTTAGCGTTCCTCAAGCAAGAATTTTCATTCACCATTTACTTTCGACCTTGTAAGCTAAATTCTTGCATAGAACTACGCCCACTGTTCGCTTTGTTCGGCAACCCCCTAGGGGTCTTCACCTATTTTTATAAGACTGCCCTTGTTTATCATGCAACTTTATGCAAATAATGCGTTAAGGCATATTACTTACCTTATTTTTCATCATGCAAATGACATTTTTTAAGCAAAAATGCTATTTTTATTTTAGCCACAAATATATTTTCTATTTTTATACCCTGTACACAGAGTGTAAAAAGGTATTATAGATTTGTGCAATGTATGTAACAGGCAGAACGAGGCGTGGCAGACTATATGTTCCATGGGCAAAAATAGTAGTTCTGTCCGTCCGTCCGTCTGTCTGTCTGTCCGTGTTGTAACGTGTTTCTGAGAGACTATAAAAGTTAGAGCAAAAAAATGTTACCAAAAGATGCGCATTTTCCCCGAAAAGTGAAAGCTTATCGATTCATGTCGATATCTCACCCCCTTCCCCCGAGACAGACTTTCGCGGCTTACAGCCGCTCTGTTAAATCTATAAACTCGAATCTCGAGAGAGGTTTGCGTCGTGTTTATGTGCATCCATGTTATAATTATTGAAATCGGATAAATACATCAAGAGATATAGTCAAAAATATGCTAGTTTCACTCCCCCACGCCAATAAACTGCTCAAAAATTTCAATACCTGTAGATATGGATACATGTGAGCTAGAATTACAAAATTTGGTGTGGAGACTCGTGTAGGCCAAATCTTTAAAACTGTATTCACCTTTTTCCAATAGAAGCCCCCCTTCCCGCGAAATCGATTTACTTTAATTACTCCCGCACCCCGCAACATATTGATTTGACAATTGCCACATATATTTTTAACTTCTTTTTGATATATGTTTCAAAATTCTACGTTATTGGCCTTAGAATACTGGAGTTATGAGCATAAAAGTAATTTTTGCCCCATAATAACCAACTTCCAAATAGGAAAGCATGTCAATTGTAACTTCCCAATAGAAAAATGTTTACAGGCATATCGATCTAATGAAAAGAGACATAAAAGTTGGTACTTCCGTTCCCATTTTGCCGTATTTAGCGTTTCTAAAGAAATAGGGTACAGGGCATTCGGACACTGTGGGCGACTGTCTGCATCAAATCTTTTTTTAATAGAAAATACAATAATTTTATTGTAAATTTATGCAAGTAAACTTTTAATGCAAATCACTTTATTTTTGACTGTTTACACTACAATACATCACAATCACAAGCCTTTCGTGTATTTGAGGATCAAGTCATAAAAGTGCGATAGCACATAACATATTTTTAATGAAAACATTAAAAATATTGCATAATAAATAATAATGGAAAGATTATTTTTTATCTAAAATTTGCATTTAGCTACAAAGTCTTTTGGGCTATTTATACTACATATGTTACATCATAAACTCAGCCGAGGCCTTCAGAATAGCTTTATATACTTTTATTGCAATTGATTTCTTAACCTTTCTTGGTATGGTGTGCAAATTATTAAGGTCGGATAGAAACCTTAAAAGATAAAGGCAATAATATGCCACTTTTCGAACCCTCCTCCCATAAACTGCAACAGAATTTCACTTTATAGAAATGTTACGATTATCATTTATGTTAACTAAATGTGGTACGAAGATTCATGTTAGGCTTATAAACCAAACAATGTTGATCTTTTTCCGAATCATTCCTCCTACGCTCGTTGCACAGTGACCGTTATTACGCCTATACCCCTCCACGTATCAATTTGCATAAAAATTTGATTTTCATTGAACAAAAATGGGTACAGAGTATCGTTTAATTCCTATTAACTGTGCCAACTTAAGTTCTATTTTGACAAAGTTATTGCGAAATATGTTTTTAAAAAAAGGCGCATGAAATATTGTGACCTTTGGGAAACAGCTCTGATAGAGACAGGACAAGAACCCATTTAAGACGCACCATAAGCATTTATATTGTTAGTAGCTAGTTCTAGGTTGCATATTTGAAGTTTTTTGGGCTGTTTCTATCTCATCCTATATAAACTTCTATTTTCTAAGTGTATTTGTTGCTTGTTGAAATGAAACGCAACTAACAAAAAGAATAAGTATTAGACCGGAAATAAGAGTATGGGAAATCTAGCAAAAAAAGTATCTGGCCGAAGGATTATTGAAAGGAATTTAAATGGAAATTTTGGCAAAACCGTCTAGAGGTTTCCAGCAAACCTCGAACTAGCTGCGACTCTATTAATGTAACTGCTTGCATAGCCGACGCCATTTTCTAAAATAACTCTTTTGCCACCCCTGGCACTAAGAATCCAATGCAATTTGATTGCAATTCGTTGCCTAACTGCAATCGGGTCAGCAGCAACAAGCGAGCACACACACTCACCGACACTCGCATTCACATAAATATGAACGCTATCATTTGCAGGCTTTTGCTTTGCTTTGACTTTTGCCGCTCTCTTTCTCTCTCACTCGCTCACTCGCTTGCTCTCTCTGACGCGCACCCACACCCACGGCCACATTTATAGGAACGTCCTTTGCCGGCACTCGCTGCGTTTACATGTGGCTTAGGCTTGCGCTTTTCATTGCATACTTTGCAGGGTTGCTGCACTGCGGTGCGCCATTTTGTATGCAGCATGTGCAATTTACCGCAACGCAGTTGGCACTTGTTGTACACACAGGCACCCTTAACCCGTAACCCACTGCAGCTCCCGAGATTGGGTGGCGCAGTAGATTGCAAATCTGAATTTCAGGGATTTCATTCGCCAAGCTTTTTGTTGATATTTCTTTTGGTTTTTTGTGTTCTTGTCAACATGCAAATTGCGCGTGTGGTTTATGGCAGCCACAGCTACAGCCACACGGTGCACACGCCCCTTGGTCAAGCCTTGTGCTCTTTGTGCTTTTAGTTGCCACTTGCCACTTGCCACTTTAACCCCCGTCTGAGTGCACTTTATGTGCGCGCTGCATGTGCAACCGCAGCATAAAACGGCAACCCCTTTTCTCTGGCATAGCGCATAGAGCGGATGCATGCCTTTAACCCTTAACCCCGGCGCTTTGTGCGTTTATTGTGATGATGAAGATGATGAAGATGATGAAGATGATGATGAGGAGCTGATGCACTTTTATTGTTGCGCTTGGACAAATGAAAAAGCGCTCAAAACTTTAATTGGCTTTTGGCTTTTGGAATTTGTCACACTCTACGGCTTTAATCTTAAGTAACTAGTTTACTCTGTTGCTCACAGTTGCTATAAAACCTTAATTAAGGCTAACTAGCGACACTTTAATTGATTTAAGCATCAGTTTCTGCCCTGCCACACTCCATCAGGGCAATGCACACCCTTTAGCTGATGCTTATGGCTATTAAACGTTAATTAATGTCACCTTCAACAACTGCAATTGCACCCCAGACGCAGCCGCAGAAGCAGCCGGAGCAGCCGGAGCAGCCTTTGCACCCCGTCTCTAGTGATTTGCTGCAACATTTTGACTTTGTTTTGATTGTGACCCCGACCCTTGGACAGCAGCCGCGCTGCTCACAACACAACCCTTTGCCACGCACAAACACACATACATAAGTACACGCAGTGTTAGTGCTCATTTAACTGAATGCAGTGGCATGCAACAAGTGGCATGCATTGAGTTGTAAGCTCTTTGTGGGTTCTTCTCTATAATTTTATTTTTATTTTTATTTTCCATTTATAATTAGACTTCAAGTGATTCAGTTATGCAGGGATGAACGCAATTTTTTGTAATCACCGTTATTTGATTACAGTTACTTTTTCTCTCGCTGCCACTCTCTAATCACTTGAAGTTTGTTCAGTTACAGTTACGGGGAATCTTACACAAGTCTAAACTTTGCATCTTGGAATGAGACTGCTTGAGTTTTGAATAGTTGACTAAAGAAACTCAAAATTTCAAGTTATTGCAATTTCCTTGAAAAACACTAAAAACGTAGAGTTGGTGATACAATTTTTGTAAGCTCTGAATTAGCAAAGGATCTAAAGTGGCTGAAAAACCAATCTCATACAAGGCATAACTGTTAAAAACAACCTGTGGCATTTCTTTGGAAACTTTTACCAATTCATCCTGCGCTATGCGTAGTACCGACGCCTAGATTATAGTTCCAGCTTAATATTCAGGAATACAAAATTTGTATTTTTTTTTCTTTTTTCATTCACTTTAATTTCGTTTTCATTTGTAGATCCTTTTTGCGCTTTTTTCTAAGAAATACAGCTTTTATTCAAGCTTCCATATATATGTGAGAGTGTGTGTGTCTTGAGGCTACGTGTGCTTCGTTTCGGGTTGCTTTTGCAGTTCACTTCCTTTGCTGCTTCCTTCTTCCTTTCTCACTTAAGCGCCTTCGTCACCGTCACCGTCGCTGCTCTTGTTGCTTTTGTCGCTGTCGTTTTTGGCTTTTTTCGGCATTTTTGGCAATGTCAGCGTCGACAGCGACAGCGACGCAGCGTCTTTGCCTTGTCAACGTTATCCTGCCGCTGCCGCTGCTGCTGCTGCTGCTACTTGGCCTTCCACTCGCACACACTCATGCTGAGCTACTCTGACACATGTCAGCCAACGGCAGCTCATACGAAGCGCGCTTTTTATAAGCCACTCGAGCGAGGGTGAGTGCTTTACTTGAGTGAAATGAATTGCTGGGCGAAGGGGGAGGCAGGGGGAAGATAGTGGATGCTTCGAGCATACAGTTAATGTTAAATGCAACTAATACATACGATGAATAAGATATTGAGTGCATTTTTTTGTGCTATCCTTGAGGGAGTAGTTAGTTAGTTCCTTAAAAGATCTATTTGTTACTTGAAATATTAGTTTTTATTACATATATTCGTAATGCAACTCTACTCTAGTTCTGGAGTCACAAATCGAAGTACGTCCTTATGGCGACCTGTAAGCTGAAAATGCATGAATTTTTCAAACTTAAAGCCAATCAAGCCATGATAAATAGCAAAAGAACAGCTGTGCTGAAGAGATGCTCAGTCGTTATTAGAGCCACTACTGGACACTGGCTAGCTGGTGTCCAAGATGCCCCATACAATGATCTCTGCAGAAGTTGCGGAGACGTAGAGGTTCTTTTGCTACGACGTCATAAGTACCTGGGTTGGCACTTTCTCGACAGCCTGTCGAAGCTGTCCAAAGAGAGCCCCAAACGAACTATATATGTATTAGCATCTAAATGGTGCTCCTTATATGCATATATTCCCTACGGACGAAAAGGAGGAAGGAAAATAGATTCTACGGTATGTGTGCTGGGTAGAAATCTAGCAGCCGTTTTAACCTAACCACACAGAATGTTATGTATCTGTGGACTTTTGACAAAACAACTTATAACTTACATATCATTTTTACAGGATAGCTAAATAGACACATAAGCATATAATTTAGGAATTTCTTAACTCCTGACAAATATCACTAGGATGGATTTGTCTCAACCTCCTTCTGCATGTATTAGTGGCCAATGCTCCTGCCAACCAATCTTAATTCTAGAGTAGTTGCTTTGTCAAAAGGTCACAGATATATTTACAATAAGCTTGGCTTTAACCTTTAAAAACATGCTATATCAACTCAATTCAAAGAATATCTGATATAAGATGCAAATTTTGCAAATTTTGTTGATAGATTCAATTTTTGCACTTCTTTTGGGGATTTGGCGATGTTTTTGTGTTATTCCAATAACTATAGTAATTTCCACTATAGCGAGCTAAATGTTTTTCTATCGTGTTGGGTTTCCTATTGAATTTGAGCACTCCAGTGCGGGTCGCCAGCGGAATTGAAGTAATTTCGGTTATTTGGATAAACGTGCGGAAAAGCCTGAGATGGTTACGAACTTTTTATCTGAATTTAAAAAGTGAATAATTTGAATAACTTTAAAGTATAGCTTTATAAACAAAATAAAATAAAAGTATGTTTGTGGCGGCAAGTATAGAAGACCATTGAACAATAAAAATAAAAAATTAAAACTTTTGCATGTATATAAGTGGATTAAGTATTTTGTCAATCGGACGAACTCAGAAAGAGAAAAAAGCCACTCCACTCCACTCAACTCCACTCAACTCCACTCCAATTTAGCGCCACTCATTTGCTAAGCTTGCGCTCATTCCACTCAGCCGCGGACAACATGCTCACACTCATACGCGCTCTTTAAATTTCGGCAAAAATGCCGCACGCACACACACACATGCACAAGAACCGAAAAACATTGCTTTGTATGTCGCGCTGCTGCTGTCGGCGTCGTCGTCGCCGCCGTCGCCGCTGCTGCCGTTGTCTTTGCCTTATATGTATGTGCAGGCGTGTGTTTTGTGCGCTGCGCATAGGAATTTCGGCTAAGGCGCTGCTGAAAAAGCAAAAGCAGCGACCGCGCTGCCAACGGCTCACTGTTAGCTAACATGCGCAATAAACTGACAACATGCGCAACTAACTGACACTGTTAGCTAACAGTACTCAAGCAATAAGTGCGAGTAGCTACGCAATAGCATTATGTTAAACTATTTAAGAGATGGCAAGTGTAAAATTCGGAACTTTAACTGCTGTGTACACACCGTTTTAACATTATCAAAAAAATAAAAGCAGCAAACCGAAATCATTCATTCATTCAATCAATTCCTTTTTTCATTTCATTTTTTCGTTCCTAACCGTAAGCAACGCCGTCGTGAGCAGCTCCTTCAAAAAAAACCAAAAACCAAAAACCAAAAAACATCAAATACAGAAAAATCTAAAAAAAATTTAAAGCAAATACAAATACAAATAAAGAAATTTTTCAAATAGCAAACAAAAATATATATAAAAACAAAAAACTTCCAATTCGGAATTCCGCTCTCGCTGCCATTGTGTGTGTGTGTGTTTGCGTTGAAAGTTTGCCGTTAAAGTTTTACATTTACACTACTAACTAAAAGCAATGAACGTGCGCGAACGGTTTGTCTTTGCGCTACGCGGCTGTTAAAGTTGTCTGCCAACAAAAATTAGAAAATAATTAGAAATACTTAACTACAAAAACAACAAGAACAACAATGCGAATTAAAAGTTTGCTTAATCATTTTGTAGGCAGCTTTTTTTGGTTGTTGTTGCTGTTGTTGTTGTTGTTTTTCGTGGCATATTTCTGACTTAATTCGTTGCCTTTTTGTCTACACTTTTTTTTTACGTTTTGTGGCGCTGCTCTGAGCGTGTGTGTGTGTGTGTGTGTGTGTCGCTCTCTGTGTGTGTGTGTGTGTGTGTGTGTTTCCTATGTTGCGTGCGCGCTTGTGTTAGTGTGCGTGTGTGTGTGTGTGTGTGTGTGTGCGCGCGTTTGCCGACGCAACTTCACTTTGTGTTTTTCCTTTATTTTATGTTTTTTTTTTTTTGTCTTTCTTTCAAAAACAACAAAAGCAGCGAACAAAAGGCAAGCAGCAACATAATTCGGCTTAATTAATTATTGTTAATTTTTGTGTTTTTTTTCTGTTGCTATTTTTAAACATTTTTACGTTCGTTTACACGCGCAACGTGCGAAATAATAATATTGAATTTTAATTCGTGCTAAACATATAAAATAAAACAAAAACAAGAAGCAATACATTTTTTTTTAATATTTTTTATCAGTGCTGTAAGCTTAAAAAACAAATGAATATAAAACCTAAAGTTTGTGCGAAATCTGCAATTGAAAAACAAACAAGTGACAACGAATCCAGGACATCTAACATCTTGACCTACATGCACTACTTAAGATAGTTCCTTGGTTTAGTAAGCTTTACGTAGTGCTATCTCGTTGATGGGGGGTTTACACACCAAAATAGGCATTACAATTGGAATCTCAATCGAGGGTCATTAACAAATTAATTATATTCCAATCAGAGCTGTGACAACGATTTCTTAGACGGAATCACAGCTTTTCAGTTATTTGCCATAACTATATTTTTTTAATAGCGTTAGATAAATATGTCATAGAAAATCGGTTAAAAAAAGTTCTAAAAATTGAAACGTCTTAATCTTATATTCAAGTTTTCAAGTGTTGCCAAACCAAAATCAATAAAAGCGCATCAAATTTTTACATAATTTTTTTTTAAATTACAAAATATAACATATATAAGTATATATATACATATATATATATTAATATAAAAAGAAAACTTTTATAACGCGCGCCGCAAAGTTAAACAAATAAAATATATACACATATTTCAAACAAAACCAAAAACCAAAAAGCTAAAAACAACAAAAATACAACAATTTTTAAAAGCCACTCTGACATCATCTGCAAAACGTAGCAGCGCTACAACAACAACAACAACAAGAAGAAGAAGAGCAATAGCAGCAGCAACAAAAAGTAAGCCAAACAAAACATATGACAAGATGTTGTTGTTATCCGAAGAAAACTAATTCAAATTTCCCGCCACTTTTGGTAGGGGCGGAAAAACCTTGTGTTTTCGCTGCCTCAATAGGCCATATGCAAAATTCGGTTTCGATTTTGCTTTTCACCACAAATCAAAAAAAAACAAAACCCAAAAACACTCACACTCCCAATAAGATCAAAGTCAACACGAGCAGCAAAGCAAAGCCAAAGCTCTCCAAACACTCACGCCGCTCACGCACCGCTGAGCGCAGCATATACAAAAAACAAGAAGCAGAAGAAGAAGAAGCAGACGAACTCTTCTAATGCGCGCTGGCCGCCCGCGCTCTGCTTTCTGCTCTTCTTTTTTGGTATATTGCCATCACACTCGCACGCACCATGCGCAGCGTATTTGTCAAAAGTCAGCATGTCGGCCATTTTGATACCCTATACACAGAGTGTGAAAGGGTATTATAGATTTGTGCAATGTGTGTGACAGGCAGAAGGAGGCGTGGCAGACTATCTAGTCGATATAGAGACATGTCCGTCTGTTTGTCCGTGTTGTCGCACCAAAAGATGCCGTGCAAGTTTGTCGAAATATGTCGATATCTCAAACCCGTGACAGATTTTCGCGGTTTTAACCCACACCATAAAAGCTATCCAATTGAAACATGGCACATTTATGCACACTATTACTATGCATGTGTAGTGTAAAATTGATTCATATCGGCTAAGAACTTTAGAAGATATAGCTAATGCTGTGCCAATTTTAGGCCCCCTCTCCCCATGAACTGTAACAGAATTTCACTTTCTATTGAAACCTAATGTGTTACAACCAAACCAAACAATGTTGATCTTTTTCCGAATCATCACCCCTCCTCCCATAGAACAGTTACCGTTTTTATTTTGGCAATTTACGCAGAAATTTGATTTTCATGGAAAAAGTGGGTACTGGATATTCCACTGTCGGACACCGTTCCGACTGTCTGCATCAAATTTTTGTACTATATCTTTGTCAAAAGTCAGTTTGTCTTTCATTTTTGATTCCTTTGTTATTGTTTAATTTAATGTCTAAGCAAATATGCAAACAAAAATAAATATGATAGTTACCAATAATGCAAACGCTGCATATTGATATGCAGTCATTAACCCATGACGGACACAGTGGGTGGGAAATGTCACTCACTTTATAGTTATAATATCTCATGCATGTTAATACATATAAGACTCAAATGTTTTTCGAAATTTATTAATATTTCAATATGATAATTAAATTTCCATATTTATGCTTACTTTTTAGGTTTTCTTTTTTGGCCAAATTGACACTGAAAATAAAAAAAACATTTCATTTCGAATCGGACACCATTTCAAACCTCCAACGACATCAACTGCGAGTAATACCTAAAGCAAGCAGACTAAAGCAGAGTTCCGGAAAAACAAAAAGAAAACACTCAGCAAACTCCAAAGAAGCATTTTAAGAGCAATCCAAGAAAAATCGTCGCAAAAAGCAATGCATAATAACTAAAAATAAAAAACAAACTCCTAAGCGAAAGCATTATAAATCGATTTTCGGTTTACGGTTACAAAATTTAAAATACTTCAACAACAGGCCCGAATTAGCTATAATCCAACAACGACAACGTTCAAGGATATGAGTCAATAACAATTCGCCACGATTTCGCAACAAAAGTCAGAATCATTTCAAAGCATTCCACAAATTAAAGAAAGTCCTTATTAAATCTAAACAAGTTGATTTTTCAAATCAAAAGTTTTATAAGTGTTTTTCATAGTTTCGTTTTTGGTTCAAAAAAAAAAAAAGAAGCTGAATAACTTTTTTTTTGCACAAAGTCGTGTCAAAGTCCATCAAAATTACAATTTTGTTAACACTACAACAAAGGAAAGGAAATAACACAAATCATCAGTCTCAAGATGGCTTCCGAATTGGATCAATTTGCTGATCTAGAATTATCAAAAGAGGATCGTGAACAAATCTTCGATCCACCATTGGATCGACAGCAGTTGGAAGGTGCTGGCACCTCAAGGTATTTAAACAAATTAAACTATTCTTAATACTACTACAACTACAACTACTACCCAAGTAGCTCTATTGTAAGCCTTTGTTTATTGCACACACACTGAAGTCTTTTTTACAAATTGATCTATGTAGATCTTTCCATTACTATGTCTATATATATTTGTGTCTCTAGTTTTATTTAGCTTTTGTAGCCCTAGCTCTTTCCTTCGAAAGAGAGAGTGAAAAAAAAGCATTATAGCATTATACAGCCGTGGCGGTTTTTTAAAGCATACTTTATAAAACGGCTTAAATAGACCCAAGCTAAGTACAGATCGTAATCTATATTTGACTTTTAAAATTTCTAACTATCATTGAAGCACTCAAAGGTTTTTACTTTTCATAGACCAAAATCAAATGAAAGCCAATTTTTTTAAAAGTAAATTTTAGATTTTCATCTAGCTTTTGTTGCCGTATATATTTTATACTATCAATAAGTATTTAGTTCAAATTCTTAAAAGCTTGAGCGAGCTCAACCCTATCTGCTTCATTGAAATTCCTAAGCCTTAAAAGGCCAAACAATTATAAATCATTTTACTAACGATTGAAATGGATCGTTCTATTACAGTAAATTCAAGATTTTAGCGAATTTAATGGGATCATATAGATGTGTGTGTTTATTTTTCTTATGTCTGAACAAGTCGAATGTTTTTTTTTAAGAAAAACTTTTGAAAGTTTTTGCCTTTCATTTTCAAGTTGGTAATTTTTGGGCTAAATGATCTACGCGACTTAATTTAAATCAATACCTTTCATTCCATTCTTTGTAAATAAGAATTTCCAGTCACCACCCACCGAAAAACAGAAAATACTTCAACGCCAATTGGTAATTAGCTGTATTTCCGCAACCGTAATTCAGGCAAAGAATAAATCCCGAGATACAAGCATGCTCAAAATGGCGCCAAAACATTTTAGCTACGCCTCACTCACGCGCTTGAACCGTAGCACTAGTCACCTAACCCTAGGACTACTTACTCAAGCCTTACCCCCTCCTGGCAGCACTTTTTTTTTTTTCATATATACACTTTTTTTCATGACGTTATATGTGTGTGCTGCTTTATTCGAACGGGAAATGCAAACCCGAAACTTTGCCTCGGGCAATGCTATGAAGAGCTGCTGCTGCTGCAATCCACAATTGCACAAATTATCACGCCAAATAACAAGAAACTTGCCTCAGTGTGGCACACCCGCCGCCGCCGCCATCTCACCGTCGTCACCATCTTCAACCTCTGACTGAGCTCATATATGCATAATTTCTGGTGTTGCCTGTGATTATTGTTGTTGGTCGTTGGTCAGGCAGCAAAAAGGGCAGCCAACCACCTACCCCTCCCCTTGGAAATACAACGTTGCTAAATAGCAGCTAATTTCCTGTGATAAATTGGGCATATCACAAAGCTCTCATACCCAGAGACGGACCCATAGCCAGCCGTAGTTATAGCCAGACCAGTGCGACAGACCCTCATCAACTCTTTGCCGCGCCGAAGTTAAGCTCAAGTGGTGTAAGTAAACACTTCTTGCCGACCATGGTGTGGCCACGGTAGCTCGTATTGCCCATCCATCCTCAGTGGCCATTATCATTGTCACATATATATACATATATGTATATACACAGTAGCTACAGCTACCTGTGCCCAGCCCTCACTCAAGCTCATCAGTAGGGGCTCACACCCCTTGGTAGCAGCATCAGCGGCTACTACCAATAGCTATGCAACCCCCGATATAATAAAATTGATATACTTGCCACCGCACGATGCTTGTGACAAGACAAGGAGCACAACTCGGCTCCTTGTGCGCATCCTTTTGTCAATCGCAGATCTCTTAAGATTGTATCGTACTAGATTTTGAGCTTGCCTAAGCTGTTGGAAATTAGATCTCACATATATGAATGCATACTTAGGCTCTAACTAAATAAGTAGGTGTCTAAACATTGTATATTGTCAACTATTTCTTGTTTTTATAGTTACATTTCGGAGCTATTATTAATTAATATTGCTTTTTTAATGCTCAATGATTCTCTTGAAACACTATATCATGTACTTAACCACTTTTCGATATCTTACTTGATGCAAGATTTTGCCAGGTTCGTCGTCAATTGCAAATAGAATGCCTAGTAATCTTGAACTCTCTGTCTTAATACGAACAATTGGCAAAATGAAGTGAGTCGAGTTGCAAGTTACCTCTATAAACTCTGAATATTAAATCTTTGATAGCTTCTTTGGCTAAAAAACCCTTTAAGTTAAACTTTCCGATTATATACAACAAAAAGGGTTTCTACTTCTACACTGATGGTTTGTCGGTACAATTCATTGTGGATCATAATTCATCTAAGTTTTTGTTATACAAAGTCGATATTTAATGACAATACTTATTTACGAAAAACAAATTTCCCAAAACGTGCGTCAGAATTAAAATGTTAATAAAATCTCAAAAAATCTTTATATTGTCATGCAATTTTTTCTTTTCAATTCGAATTAAAACAACGATCAATGATTTTTCATGAAATTCTAAATTTTGAAATCTTCAAATATGCTCATTTCGCTGCGTATACTCCATGTATTTAATTCAGTTGATATTTTAGTCCAAGTTTCTAGTACTCGATTTGTGACGTCACATTAGGAGGAGGGGTTGGAGGTTTATCTAATGCATTTTCACTCAATTTCTCTCTTTAATCTACGCCTTGAATCTCTCTCGTGCACTCACACTCTCGCGAATTTGACACTGTGACGTATACGTGATATGAAACAGTGTTAAGCCGCTTGTTGCAACAACGGTTAAGCCGGTTCAAATTTTGCCAAATATGTCCAAAAAAAATGAACCTACCAACGCCAAAAAAAAAAAAACTATATTAATTTTTAAAAGCAACCCAAAAGAAAAGATAAAAAAACAAACAACAAAATATCTCACACACGGCATAAAAATCTTTTTCTGTAGCACTCTTTTAATCCGGCAAAGAAAACATGCCGCGGGCAGCTCCTTGTCATGGCATGTATGGAATGGCATAGTATCTGCATAGAAAATGACCAAAGGGTTGGCACACACAGATACACACACATGTGCCTGTATAGGTGTGATCAGGTTTCGGCACTGAGTTGGCGTTGGTTGGCAGCGCGTTTTGGAAAAAGTTTAGTCTAAGTCTTGCCATGCCCACGTTTTCCTTCCCTCCTCTATATATATATATATATATATAGATATATATGTTTATACATAATATATATATGTATGGGTTGGTTTTTTTTTTTGTATTTTCAAACGAGTTTCTCACATTTCCGTGGCATCCTTTTGCGCTGCCCTTCGACAAACTTTGCGCTCGCCTGTCACTTTTTCATTTTTTTTTCCATTCTTCATGCTGAACATTTTTAATTATACATACGAGAAGGCAAGGATTCCAAGGTTTAGTTTGCCATACAAATACGGCATACATTTACTTTACCACACAAACTCACAAACTCACACACACACACTCACGCTCAGATCTAATGTTCTTTCACTTGCCAAGCGTTTGCCAATTTGTCGTGCAACCAGGAAGCACGGCGCATAGCCTTAGGATCAACAGGCAGCCCTAGCTCGTATCTTTGTATCTTTTGCTACTTATGCGCTTGTTAGCCAGGCTCAAGGGGGTTCCTCCATTCTCAGTGCTCACTGCTCAGTGCTCAGTACTCATTTCCCCTGTGCTTTGTCTAATCTTGCTTCTGCGATCTTTTTCATATTTGATTCCCATCGATAATCAACTACAAACACGCATACACATACACATATATATCTGCAGCAGCCACTTTTGATTGACAGTCAAATTAGTAAGCGTAAAAAGTTATGAGCAGCGTGCGACAATACAAAGATAAATAGGTGTATGCCACCGCACATTAGGGATAACTGATCTATCTCCGATCTTTTGGGCTAAAAGTTGGTAACAGAAACAAACTCAATAAATTCGCCTAAGTTTCAGATATGCGACTAACTTTCGATAGTAATCTATTTAATAGTTGCAAATTGAAGCGTTGCTCTCAATTTCTGGGTTATATTATTGCGGTATGTGTTTAGAAGAAGCACACTATCAAATGGAAACTTCTAAAGTAGTTGAATTATACGCGCAGTAGAGTATACAAAAGCGAAATTTAATGTGTATGGTAACATTTCATTGGGACCAACATGACTCCTCCACGAGAAATACTTCAGCACTTCGAATCCCATCTAATGACGCTTAGCCAGCATTAGTTGTAGTTGTCCCATATAATTTGTGCTTAAGAGAATACGATGTGCGGGAGAGAGCTATAGTAATGTCTTTAGGTCTATAACTTAGAGCAAGAAATCTTTCGATGTCGATCTCTTGAGCCGCAAGTTAACACACTTCAAAGAAAAGAAGTAATTTTTAGCATCAATGAACATTTATTCAATTCTATTCGGAGAATGTGGAATGACACTTAAATCATAATATTCCAAGCAATGGGTTGGCAGAATGCAACCAACTTTTTTCAAAACTCGTTGAAATGGACTAAAGTTTCACAAAAAATCAATAAATTTGACTTAATACGTTTCCAAATGTTAAACAGAGGTGACATTATATTCCAGGCATGGCAGTAGTCTCGCTACTTTCCCATCCAGCATTGTAAGGACGAAGGATATCCCTGTGGTAGTGGTACAGTGAGCTTTTAGACCTTAGTAAAGATAAACTAACCTAAAAACCGCTCTTTCACTTTTCTGAAAGTAAGCTATACGGACCAGATTTACAGTTGCACATTGCGTATACGCCGCATAGTGCCAGAAATTTCTTTTCAAAACTGTTTTTTCAGGATCTAAGCTGGCTGACCTTGATCGTTTCACTATTGAATTCCGCTTCATTCAACATGAACACGCCCCCGCCCTCTCTTTTAAGCTCTCGCCCGCGCTGTCATCTGCCTTTTGCTTAAAGCGTCAAACAAGTTTTTCGACGACGAACAGCTAAAGATCGACCGACTCCAATACACAGAAACCTATATATTTGTATACGTACTATATATATATATATATATACATATATGTATATGCATGTGAAAATCAAATCATCATTTGAATGAAATCAAGTACATTGTCGGCAAGAGTAGGTAGCGCGACTCCGGCAGCTGCAACGCAGTCTATGTGTGGGCAGAGGAAGCAGAGGAAGAAACAGAACCGCAACCACCACAACGACAAAACAGACACTTTACCTACATTCACGAAATGAATTTGTGCCACAAAAAAAGTGGTTTGCCACGGAGCACAGAGTAGTGGAGTGGAGTGGAGTGGAGTGTAGTGGAGTGCAGTGTTGTGTATTTTGAAGTGGTTTGTGGAGCGTCAAGCATTTGAATGCTTCAAAAGGTGCGGACGGGGGCAGGGTTGGTGGACACTGTTGACCGGTTGGTCGGGGGCGTCTGGTAGTTGCTTGAATTGCTTGTGTCCAAAGCTGAAAGGTAGAAGGACATCGAGCTTTATTTGTGCAACGTGATTGTTTTGTGTGTAGTAAAAAAAAACATGGTATTTTTTAGTTTCCCTTGTGGAAAGCATATGGGTCTTGGTCTTATACTATGTACTATATACGATTCTGAGAACTCAAACTGGCATTTCCCTAACAATTTCAACTCTCGCGTAGACTTTAAGCAGATTTATGCACAGTCTAAGTCATTTAACCACTAGTAATTAGCTTCAGTGGACTGTAACTAGAACCACTAAACAGATTCCACCTTAACTTATCTATCAATAAGTTGTTTTTAAGTCGTATCGTATTCGAACTTTGATAAAATAGCTTTAAAGTGTTATATTACTTTTCCGCAAAAATGTATTGGGATTGGCCAAAAAACTAAAATCTCTAATTTTATGTTTTTCGACGATTTAAGCACTATGACAACTTTTCCGGCGATTTGGCGATGTTTTTGTGTCCGTGCGTTGTCGTTTCGGCTTTAGCAAGCTAAATGTTTTACTATCGTGTTGGGCATGTCTTCAAAGGGTTTCCTATTGAATTTGAGCACTCTAGTCGCTATAATTGGGTCGCCAAAGAAATAATAAGAAAAAAATAATTCTCAAAATTTGTTTTCGCTTTTAATTTGTCCGAGCTAATTTCGGTTGTTCTGATAAACGTGCGAAAAAGTCTGAGTTGGTTACCAACTGTTTATTCTTTGTTGCTTCTATGTAGCTTCAGTCCTCCAAAGCAATGTACAATTCTATACTACATCGTTATGTCTGCCTGTACTCGAAGCGTGATTTTCAAGCGCTTGTAGGCACGGTAATATCGCCCAGAAGTTGTCTCTTATATTAGAATGCATTCTCACATACATACATATGTGTATATTCAAAACAAGACTTTCAAGTGGAAGTGCATCGAGAATCCGGTGTTTTCTGCCTTTTTTGCTGCTGATATTGTATGGTTTTTTTTGGATAGCAACAAACACAAACTGGACGCAAATTTCATACAAAGTCGGGCAGGCAGGTAGCTTGTGTATCTATGTATAGGTGTGGTGTTTCTGCATGTGTGTGCTATGCAGAGGTAAATCAAGGCTCTCTAGAAACATGCCCTACCTCACTGGCCATTCAAAAAATATTGGCATGGCAAGGTCCTATTTGGGGCGCTAAAATACTGGCTTAGTTTTTCCTGATTTTTGGTATTTGCGCTCTTAACTCTTATCTAAATTGTGTCTATATATAAAACGTGTATGCTGCAATCCGCGTGACAACTGCGTCGGCGCAACGCTTGCTCTTGTGTGCGTCTCCGTTGATTCTCAGGGCTCTTCTCACGCTCCGCTTGTTTGTACTCATTTAACGCGCGTTTGATCCACATTATTTAGGTTTATTTTTTGTTCTCAACATTTCGGTGTTCTCCTTTTTGTGTTTGTGTTCATTAGAAATTTCCAAGAATTCCACAACCCGTGTGTACATACACACACAACTCGACGATTCGTGTTACCGCTGGCTTAGTTTTTCAAAAATAAAAATAAAATAAAAAAAACCCATAACAGCGCTCAAAGGAAGTGGCTCTGAATCTGAAAACCGCAAAAAAAAGATGTATAAACCTTTTGGTTTATTTGAACTTCATAATGAAGTTGCAAGCTGGCTGCGCCCGCAAATTTTCGTCGTATTAATCAAACGGGACTTTTGTTCTTGCACTCGCTCTCTCTCTCTCTCTCTCTGGCGTGAACTCGCTCTCTGCTCTGTTGGCTGACCAACTGTTAATGCCAACTGTTGACAGACGCCACCTAGACCCAGTTTTAGAGCCAATTGCAGCAGTAGTTCCGTAAACCATCTCTCTTCCGATCTGATCACTTTCTTTTTGCACCGTTGGGACACGCT
The DNA here is from genome assembly GCA_035041775.1 of Chymomyza caudatula. Taxonomy (NCBI): domain Eukaryota; kingdom Metazoa; phylum Arthropoda; class Insecta; order Diptera; family Drosophilidae; genus Chymomyza; species Chymomyza caudatula. Next base: position 4,289,031 of record JAWNKW010000138.1, read on the forward strand.
GTGTCCGTTATTTTACCGTTGGCACTTTCTCCCAACACTTGCTGTACCTCTTTTTACCACTGGCACCAGCACCAAGACCAGACTAGGACCTCCAAAAAAGAAGAAAAAAACAGGCTAAAAAGCCAAGCAGCTGCCGCCGACCGCGCTGCGTATTTCGAGCTCGCTCGCAACCCTTTTTCGTATAGTTCGTCGAAACACGGTCTGAACAGATCCTTCTAGCTGGCCAGCCGCCTGCATTTGAATTCGACACGCACGGCATTCTGTTGTTGTCGTTGTCGTTGTTGTTGTTGTATATACAGGTATACGAAATTACCTGGCCGTTGTTCGCTGTTTGTTGTTGTTGTTGTTGTCACCAGTGGCTGATAACACCAAAAGTTGCAATCAGCTAAACAGAACGTGAATGTAGAAAGCATTTCTTCCACTCTACTACCCTCATGTGGAAAGGGTTGCTGTGTTGATCCCTGTTTGGGGTCAGTTCATCAAAAAATTGCCTTTGTTTCATCTGCCTTGAGTTTCGAAGTGCAAATAACCGAAAGAACAGCTGCAGTTTAACGAGTCTAGATCCAGCTTTAGACATTTTTCCTGCTGAAGAAATATACAAACATATGTAGCTATGCATGTTCATATGTATGTATGTCCTGCAATCCATTAAAACTTGAGCACGCGTTTTTTGGGTAGAGCCCAGAGACTTATTTTGCTGCTGGCTGGTTGATTGTTGACAAACTCTTTAGTATCGTAAATTTGCAATCAATTTACCAACCGACTTGTCATGACCGGCTGCTTATATTAGTGCATATGCATGTATATAATCCTATAGTGCGTTAAATAAATAAGCCAAAGGGTAAAGCAATCCTAAAGCTATTTTTACACTACCTGAGAATTCAAAAAGCTTGATTAGACAATACTGCAAGTATCTATGATAGTAAGAAACGATTTAGCGTAAAAAATTGATAATTGCGATTTTTTTGAAATTTCTTGTCAAAAAGCCAAGCTGAAAGACCATACTTTGAGTATATACATTTATACATATTTTTATGCCTCTTTGCGTCTTTTGCACGACACTTACACCGAGCTACAAAACACTCTAAGGTTTACAAATAACAATATTTCAAATGCCTTCGGCCATGGCCGCCAGCCACCCACACCTTTTTTTCCGTGGATGAGGCTGATAGCCAGGGCATATCCACTTGCTCCTAGTAAACCAACCAAAAGGTCTGTTTCTTGTGCACTCCAAGGACTGCCTTAGCTGGGCATTACGTCCTCTGGGCCGGATTATGTTGCGTCTATGGATTGCCGCTCTATGCAGAATCGAACGCTCCTCTTGACACCGTAAATATATTATTTGTAAAACACACATTTGCAATACAGGTCACCAAGTGGTCGCGGGCCTGGTATTAGTGGTGCATCAGCAGTAGCCACCTACTGCCGCATTGGGACGTATCCTGAGCCCTTGGTCTCAACCCTTTGCCATCGGATAACCCATGCGCGAATACGCCAACGCCGCGAGCGTACCGATACGCTTTATCCCGCACTATTATTAGGCGTCAAACTAACTCCTCACAAATGACAGAGAACAGACGTTTCCAAACTCATTTTCGATAAAAGGGCAACACTGACTTGCTGATGAGGCTCACATGAGTATACCAAATTTGGTGGATCAAGCTCATAAATAAGTTTCTATGAGATCTTATTGCACAACTTAGTTCATAACTGCGTCAAGTATCGGCCTGATAGCCTCGATCCTCAGTATGATTTGACGGATCTAGAATGCCGTTCAGAGTGAACGGATACGGGGGGATATTATACAATGGAATCAATAGAAAGATAAACCTGTACATAAAGTGTGCTGCTTAAACTTCTGATAGAATTGACACTGAAATTACATTAAATTAAAAATAACATAATCAAAGGTAAACAACGTTGGATGCTCCGTTGACATTTGAATATTTCGAGTTTCGGGAATTCAAAAAATGTCCATGTTTGGTATACAATTTACCCATAAACTTCACTTGCTTCACACAGTTGCGACTAGCTTAGTAAAAAATATAATATCGCAGTCATTATTATTGCAGTGTTAAAAAGAAATAAGGTGCAATTCACAAGTGCTCAATACCACATTCCGTTGGTACTAAGTAAATTAGTACTTAAGAAAAAGGGTTAAGAAGACTAGTGGATTCAATACTAGTGATGGTTTCGAAGAAGAAACACGAAGAGTAGCAGTTCACATAAGGAAATGTTGAGTAATTACGCTCTAGCACTTTATAGAAGTCATTACAAGTCACCGTTCCCTTTTTAAGTTTGTGAGAGAAGAAATGTACAAGTTTCAAAAATGAAATGGTGACTTGAATTTACATCTATAAAGCTCCAGAACGCTACTCTTCCATATGAACACAGAAATATTCGAAAGCTTAAGATAATACCGTTTTGCCATACCTCCAATAACTATTTAGAGCGATGGAGCAAATGGATGCATTTCGAGCCGGGAGTTTGTGTTTCATCCCTAAACTATGAGGTACAACACAACATCGTATCGCACTTTACAGCACTAAGTCACCCTCGCTGACCTCTGCTAGAGCCATTAACGCGTCTTCAAACGATGCGAGTGAAAAGTTTCACGAACTTGTGGAACAAGCGCTTAGTCAATGAATAGATTGATACAAAGAAACTTCCTAAATTTCGGAATTCGGGGGGAAAAAAAAGCTCAAAAAGCTACTCATTTTGAATAGTTGACGCCGTACCGCCAGCGCACTGTGTTGTTATTCTCTGCATGAAACAGTGAGTAAGAAATGCAGATGGGAACAATTTGGAAAAGAAACATATGATATGGAACTCGCTCTCGAACAGTGCTGAATTCTCTGTTACCAAATGCAGAGTATTCCACCGGCGATCTGGCTTAAACGCGTTTTGGGCCATTTATTGAGGCCATTGAACCGCCAAAAAGAGCAGCGCTGTCGCAGTGGCAGCCGACGTATGTAGTTGACTTTAAGCGCATGGCTGCTGTTGTCTCTGCTGCTTACAACTGTTTTTACCGTTTAACTTTATATACGAATGTTATGCACATTCATGTGTGTGTGTGTGTGTGTGTGTGTGTGTGTGTGTGTGTGTGTGTGTCTAGTTGCCCGTTTTGTATTTTTGCTGTTTAAGACATTTGTAAGTTGGCTTACAAATATGTACCGGTGCGTGTGGCCCAGTGTTACATAAAATACATAAGAATTGGCAAATGTTGTCACGTGCAATTATGAATGATTCTTGAATTTACAAGGCAATAAATGACCGGAAATAACAAATAGTTGACTCCCGACTGCGCCTCACACATATGAACCTCTCATATGCGTATGAGTTTGAGTATTTTTGTACGCGAGTTTATGTAAGTCGCAGCAGCAGCGCACATAGAGACGCACGCGCGGCTACGCCAACAATGTGTGACGTAATCAGCGCAGCAGCGCAGCAGCGACCCCACCACAACTTGCAAACGCTGCTGCACTTTGCTTAAAGCACACTAAATGAAGAGAAACCGAAAGAGCGCGAGCGTCTGCAAAAAACACACATACAAAGATCGGCCGGCTTCACGCATGTTTTTCTCTGTGCTTGTTGTGTGTGTGTGTGCGTGTGTGCAAAAAGCGCAACAGTTATAAGAGAGCGAGCGCGTGCGTGAGCGAGAGGGCCTTTGCTTTGTGCTTTTGTCGCGCTACACTTGACAGCTAGCAGCAGCAGTAGATTATAGGGTTGTCAGGCCTCTGCAAATGTGCATACGAGGGCGGAGTTGGCTGTCACATTTAAATGAAATGCATATTATTTGCATTTAATCAAAATGTTATGTTCAGGCCTGTTCTAAATATCACTCATTCCATTTTAGCTAGTGAATTCAAAACGCAAACGTTTAGATAACAAATTAATAACAATTTTTAAATAATGTTCTCCAATGGTTTTTTGTACTTATAAACTAAACTAACTAAGCTTTTTTTTTTTGAACGTTTTATGTGAGTTTCTTTTTTCTAATAATAAATTTATCAAATAAATTAGTGAGTCACAGTCGGGCATAGTTGACAGATAGAAGGCAACCACGCAACAGTTATTTACTATATATTGATTTTAAGTTACTTAATATTTATGGGCGTAAGGTTTATATTCTGAAAAATAAACATTAAATTTTTCAGTTCAACATAGTAGTTGAAATTTCGCACTATATACACATTCATTATATATATTATATTGCCTGCTGTTCAGAATACGTGAGTCACGATCAGTGGCCATCATATATTGCAGTCTGGCAACTCCAGCGCAACAGCATAAGCCCCCTACCATTACCCCTATTCGTCGTTTGCCGGCCTGCTGCTTGTGCTTGCGCTTGTGTCGCGTGTTTCGTTTTCGCAAGTGTTGCGCGTTAATCTTGTTGTTGTAGCCCGCTGCTACTACTACTACTACTACAACAACAACAACATGACCACAAACGACCGACACAAAACGACAAACGTCGCCGCCGACGCCGCCACAGCAGCAGCGACTTGCTGCTCGTGTTGCGATTGCTGCCTTGCCTCTTTTGCCTTACTCTTCGTCATTTTAGTTTCAGTAGTTAAATTCGTCGGTCGTCTTTTCGGGACTAAATTCGCGGCGTGTTAGTAGTTGCACATAGACAGCAGCACCAAAAATACTTAAACTAATATTCAAGCAACATATTAATATTTTTTTACGCGTGTGTTTAAGATTCATTCATTTCTTTAATACTATTTTTTTTTTTGTCTATCGCCGTCGGTCGCTGCGCTGGTCGTCGCCGCCTTTGTTGCTGTCACACACACACACACCCACACACACACAGACACAGACAACACAAGCGATGAGTGTATAGCATATTTGGCTTTTGGTGCGTGCAAAAATCGTCCAAAAATAGATGAAATGGAAAAAGAATTGTCATTTTTTTTACATGTCGCGTTGCTGCGCTGCTGCTTCTTTATCAGAAATGCCGACGCCAACGCTGCCGTTGACGCAGAGACGGCTTCAGTCGCAATCTCACGCACACACACACACACACACACACACACGCACGCACACAGGCAAAGTCACAATCGCAATGCGCTTAAAAACGGAAAAAACAGCAAAAAACAAACCAACAAACTATGTTGTACCGTTATAGGCAATGACGCCGACTGCGACTGCGACTGACTGGCACGTCAGTGCGTGACACTTTTCGCAATTTGCTTTGCGCTTGGCGTTTTTCTTTTCTTCCTTTCTTTCATTGTTTGGCAATTGCAGTGGCGTCGGCAATTATTGAGAAATGCGCTCAAATAGGAGACATTTTCCACAGATGGCAATAAAAATCAATTTCGAACAGACACAACCATACACTTAAGCAAAGAGATATGTAGATAGTCTCTATAAAGCTACGTTAACTAGCAGCTGCGCTGCCAAACAAACTGACCTACTTTTAGCAATTCTCACTTATGTGTTTAGCTAGGTCTGTTATTGCTATTTGCATTCTTTTTCCTTTTCTTTTTGTCTTTTTGTCTTGTCTCAGTTTGTCTCGTCCAACGACAGAAATGCCAGTGTTGCCCATACCAACATCTAATCTTGTATGCAAATGGGCAGCACTAATGCTGTGCTTGATCACAAATCATATCGATGCCGGCACCAAATCTATCGATATGCCATAAATATCAGTCAAAACCCCAAATAGATAACAACTGCAGATTCAAGAGCAGTCAAAATCATTGCCCAAAAAGCACTCAACTAAACGCGTCGCGCAACTATAACAAAGCCCATACGCGTGACCAAAAAATAAAATCAAGTAGCAAGAAGAAGAGAATCAAATCACACAAAAACTGCTGCTGTGCGTGTGTGTATGTGAGAGAGAGAGAGAGAGCCGTCGCCGCCGCCGCTGCTACGTCATTGTGTTTTTGTTGTAATTAATTCGTAATTTTGATTTTTTTTCTTCTCTTTTTTTGGAAATCGTTTTTGCATTTGATATAAATACAAAGCAATTGTTAAATAGTTAACTTAAAAGTCGATACAATCTAAAAAAGTGTACACACCCACACAACAATTTTGTAGTGTATACAAAGCCGCCAAGCAATAGATAGTAGTGTGTGCAACAAGGAAAGAGTGTTTGTGAGAGCGAGAGAGAGAGAGAGGCGTGGAGTGTGCAGTTACAAACAGCAACAACAACAACAACAAATACAGTAAAACAACAACGACCATAAAAATGCACAGCAACAACAGAATCAATACTAATCATTTGCACTATCAACAAAATACGAAAATAGCACGTTTTTTGGATCGGTGAGTTTTAATTGACGACCCATGTAAAAAGCACAACACTTTTCTTAACTTTTCCCTATTAAATACAGTGTGTCCCAAGAAAATCTAGACTCACACAACATACATACATACTACATATGTACATGCATTTTCATATTGTTAGTTTTTGTATATAATATACGTTCTTTTCAAGGGTTTGCTTTTCACCAATTTGCAACTATTTTTGATGTCTATTTTATGAATCATCATCTACAGCCGGTTAAATAATTATATGTGCAAAAAAAATAATATAAGAACTCATATATAGATAACGGAACATTCAATTTGAGTATGCAGCATTTTACCGTTAATTTAGGCGCTAATTTCATAGCAAATAATTATACATATGTGCATTAGTGATGATCATTTTAAATTGAAACAAGATCAGTTTTTATAATTGGAAATGCTATTTTGGTACAAAATCCTTTATGATACCACAATATACGAAGACAGAGCTGGAAAGGTTTAAGGCGTGAAGCATGTAGTCACCGCTATGCTACTGAAAACGGTTGAAAAACAAACAAATTACTCAATCGACTATTAGAGGAGTCCGATACCGAACTATGTGGCACGTTAGGAAGTTTGGCATGATGATGTCCAACAAAATTAAGAGAAGCTCCACATTGTGTCAAGGATAACAAACCAAGCCTAACAGAGCAGTACAAAAATGAGCAAATTACAATGTTTGTACAAAAACTAGCTCATGGCAGAAAATCCCTTATGGTAGCGACTGTGTTCTGTTCTATGGCCAACTACCCAATATGAGCAAGCAAGGTAGTCTCATTTCGAGACGTTTTCCCTGGCCAAAGCTGCATAATTCAGCAAAATACCGCTCCAAACCATGATAGCCAGTAAAAAAACTCGTACTTTTAGTCCCTTCCTGTAGTGGCCGAGTGTACATATGCACATATACTTATTTGTTGTGGAGAAAAACTAAATTAATTTTATTTTCAATTTTTTTTAAGCTCTTATTAAACACTAAAAGTAGAAAATATAACATTTCAACATTTTTATTAAGTAAAATATTGACATGAAGCAATGCACATATAATTATTTTAAGGGCTGTATGGCTCCTCATACATTTTTGTGTTTCTTTAAAGTTCAAATACACTTGTACAAAATTATTGAAAGAGTTTTGAAGAATATACAAACTCAAAGATTTAGCTGTTTGAGAATTCACAAAACTTGCGCATTCTTTATATCGGATTTGCAATATATAAAATTCTTTATAATATGTATTATTGATACGCCATTTTTATGGTATATACATGACTATCCAGTGAGAAATTTCAAGGATTTGAAAGTGCTAAGCGATTCCGTCTATAGGCATTTCAGATAAACCATTATCTTTAATTGGACAAGGCGCCTTTCTTCAAGAACCGCCAAAGATCGAACCATTCTATTTGTTTTAGTGCCGCCAAAAACTGCTTCGAACTAGCGTAAGAAAATCACTACATTTTTCGGACTGAAAAGTATTCAGAGGAATATTAAAATGAATAAAGTGTCTTTACAACTTCAAATTTTAAATCTGTATCCACACATTTGGATTTTTCCTGTATATATTGTTAACTACATCTGTAGCGAAGTTGAATACGTTTTTGAGGACCGCAATAATTCAAGAAAATTTTAGATTTTTCAAAAGTCCTAGAAGTGCCAAAGTGACGTCATATGCTGAAAATATTCCCGCTACCGAATATCAGACCTGCGCAATACGTTTCCTTATAAATATTTCTTTACGACGACAAACTAATAACAAGGCAAGAATGAACAAGTGGGCCGGTTACAGTCAGGAATCCTAACTTATTACTATACCCTGTTGATATTTTATGCATCTGTAATGTCGGAACTTTAATTGAGATGGTTTCTGAATCACTAGCGGCTGATAAGAGGGATGGAGAAACACGTTGGCAACAACTGCCACATTCGAAGAAACGACGAACTCTGTTTGCCTACTACTGCATTTTTTGTATTTAAACAATTTTTTTTGGCGAAGGTGCTAAAATGTGCGAAATTTTTGCAGATAATTTCAAGAGCTTTTAAGAGCACCAATTTTAACCATTTGACAAAGTGTCATATGTTTATATCTTTTAGTCTCAAAGAATAACCACCATCCCAATACTCTGCACTGCTCTCGTAATAATATTCCCACTGAGTACAATGAACATTATAAATATGTTTGTAGTGGAATTTTCAATTTATTTTCTTTTAAGAATTTTCTTTTCTTTGTTGTATATATATCTACAGTATAGAAAAAAGGTTTGCAACATAATTTATTAGATAATCATAGTGTTCAAGCGTCTTTGTTTTTGCAGATGGTTACACTCGATTAAGATAAGGCTTAAAGCAAAAGGTTTTGATTATTAGGCTCACATGAGTATACCTCAATAAAAAAATACTGTGCGACAAAAAAATAAAAACGAAATACACCCGACAAATAACATATTGTAGCTTGTAGATCCGGTCGATCAGAACTCAATACAATTTCCTTTTTTTTTTTCTGAAACCCTCCCAATTTATTTTTATTGACAAATAACAGTTTTCTTTTTTGGCTTTACACTTGTATCTATTTAGTACGTTTTAGGGGAAAGGCTGTTTTTTCGAAACTAAGCAGGAATTTCTTCAATCTAAAACTGACCAGGTCTACATCTTAAACTATGTTATTTTTTGCGGGTATATTTTCAATGTCACACAGTGTATTTATATGTGAGAAAATTAATTTAGTTTTTCCATAGCAAATACCTATACGTGTATATATCATATTTTCGTAAAAACAAGTTTTTTACAACATAAACTAATGTTAATAACATATTGGGTGGCTTTTATATCCGTCGACTATTTTCAGACATTAAGTCCACCCTATTTTTACGGACAAGTTAATTTCATTCCACTCCGGCACAATGCCAAAGTTTTCTTACGGCTTATACTTGCAAAAAAGCTAGAAGGTATCTCCCTCCCAGACATGGGTTAAGTTCATAGTCATAGGATCTTAGTCGACAACGACAGGAAGGGACTAAGAGTATACGACTTTATCTGTGTATAATGGATTGATATGGAAATATCCAGTTGTTGCCAGCGAAAACGTCTCCAAATGAAAACCTATTATATGCCCGTGCAGATAATCGACCCGGGAAAACGCATATTGGGTAGCTAAGCATAGCACTAAACACAGCCCACACCATAAGCGATTTTTTTACGACATGGTTCAGTTTTTCAATATGTCAAATGTCGTAATTTTTTGTAGTACTCATCTGGATTGCAACATTATGCAATAGGTTAGATATAAACATGATTCGACTTGCTTTATAGGTTTGTACGAATAATCTTGGTGTCTGTAATTTGCAATGTCTTCGAGATCTCAGTGTTCATACGGACCAAAGGGACGTAGCTTTATTTATGCGGCGATTGATACTGATGACTTTTTTGAAAACATCGTGTACTAACCGTGTATCTTGACGTTGTCCAAGTATAAGGTCTTACTGTACCATAAAACGCACACATATTACATGCATACATATATACCTAAGTACATACATATAGGAACTGTTGCACTACTGTTTGTTGTCATTGTTGCCACCATCGCCGCCTATTTAGGTCACATCGGCAACAATGCACCGTAGGACGCGGCGACGGCCGTAAGCTTGGCGTGTGGTTCTTGTTGCAGTTGCTGCCCCTGCAACACGCCCAACAACAACAAGAACAACAAGAACAACAACAACATTGTAGCGCAAGTCAGTACGAAAACAAGTTTCATTTTTTTTTTTTTTTGCCGTGTTGACAAGACACATTTTATTTCATTATTTCTTTTTTTTTTACAATAGTCATGATAGAAGGAAGCGAGAGAGAGAGAGAGGGCCGCAAATAGATAAGCGTAGCAAATAAACTGTAAAAGCGCGCATACACATAGACAACTAACGGTAGTTTTTGTTGTTGTTGGCCATTGGCTGGGTACTCGTCATAGTTGTAGCTTTCGCGTCTCGTCTCTTTGCAAATTGACCAACACCAACGGAGGACGCAAACGACGGAACGACGAACATCCAACTTGTGGAATGTTATGGAAATAGAACAAAACAACACACGCATAAATGCATACATGTGCATGCGTCATGCATTGCGCTCAACAATTCGAAGTCGACGTTGAACAGCAGGCAGAGCAACAGCGTGCTTCAGAATACATACATACATACGTACATGCATACGTACATCATACATACATCATTCATACATACATATATGTATAAGCATGCGTCTGTGCAGTTGGGCTGCAGCCGCCGCCAACGCTGCAACAGATTGCTGCTTTTTCATTCATAAAAATTATAAAGAAAAACAACAAAACTGCAGCGAAAGAAACCAAATGAAGAAAATGCTGCTTCTTGATAAAGCGAATAGCGTGTATAAGTGAAAACAACAATCACAGCGGCAACTCTCTGCCTCTGCAGAGGAGAGTGACTGCAATATGTGTGTTGTGTTGTGTTGTGTTGGTGTGCAGCGCCGCCTTTTTCTCTGCTAGAAGCAATCTATATTTGCAGCGCACAGCAGTCTTTAACTTCACAAGAATGTGGTGTGTGTGTGTGTGTGTGTGTGTGCGTCGGCGTCGACGCTGACGTCGACGATTACTTCGCATTTTTATTGCAAAATTTAACAAAAACAAAAGAAAAACGTCAACAATGCCGTATTGATTGCAGCCGATGTGCTTTGAGAGCGATTTGTTGGGTGCACTTTTCATAACAAAATAAGGAATAAGCAAATACAAAATGCATATCTCATTCTCTCTCTCTCTCTCTCAGTTTTCGCTATTATAGGAATACCATAATTTCCACGGGCGAAAATGATTAGCCGTAGTAGTTGAGTTGATATAGCCCTTTCCTTATTGGCACATGGATCTCAGAGTCCGTAATTAATTAATTACATACATATATAGATTATGGCCTCCAAAGCCTAATAATTGAAACTATGTTAACCTTATACCAGCCCACACATTGTGCAACAACTCTTGTAGAAATGGGAAATACGGCAACAGGGTATCTCAGTGTCGGGCACCGTCCGTCTCGACTTGGTTAATGACTCTTTATCCAAGCTCCAAGCAGCAGTTTTTACAGTTTGACAGCAATTGGCTACTAGCGAGTAATCTTGAATTTTGCTGAAAATGCAAAAACCGTATACTACATTTAAGGCAGACACCAAAGTTTGCTTGAATTCGCGAAATGCACAAAAGCAGAAGCAGCAAATTTTTTGCTGTATTCGTGTTTCAACTTCTTTTCTGGGAAAAGCAGCGCGGCAACAAAACTAAAATTTAAAAAAAAAAAAAGGCAACAAAAGTACAAAACAGCTAAAATCAGACAGACAGAGGGAATGGAATGGAATGCGCGTTTTGGAGCTGTGCCGCGAACTGTTCTGTTGGTGATGTGATGTTGCTGCTACCTACCGGCCGGTAGGCATGCAAAACTGTTACAGTTTAAGAAACAAACAATGCTACAGTTTTGTTTGGCCTGCGCTCTCTTCACGCTCTTTGTGTGTGCGTGCAGGGTACGTTAATAAAGGTATGATAGCTCTGGCGACGTTGAATAAAGGGTTCCCTAATTGTCATTTTTAAGGTTAAGGTTGGATTTTTCTATCCACAAGTAGAAACAATTGCAAGTGTGTTAATGTTTGTCTGCAGTTTTTTTTTTTTTACAGCTCTCTGCCGCGTCCGTTATTTACGGTTACGACGTCGGCAGAGTTGTCATACCTTTATAAGTGTACCACGTCTAATAATTGAATGCAATTTGTTTTGTTGCTTTTGATTGAAAATTTCTCTTTGGGCAACCACCCACCAAATATTGTTTGCTCTTTAATTAAAGCTCTTATTTTTGTACGAAAAAAGCAAAACCAAGCACCAAATGCGAGGTATATGTATAGTAAAAAGTGGCGCGCCTAACAGCCGGCTTTTTTTATGCTCTTTGTCTTCTTCTTTTTTTTTTTTGCGGAGTGAAATTACTTCCAAGAAAAATAAACACGATATTAAATGTGCAAACATTCTTGTCGTCGATCGCTCGTCGGCGCAATCGATGTCGCTGCCGCTGCCGTTGCTGCTGCTGCTGCCACTGCCTGCAAAGCAACGCACAAAAGTGAGAAACGGAGCAGGCGGCAGGCTCCCGTTGTTATTTTGCTTTTTACTCTTTCCATCTATCCTGCTTTTGCGCATCTTGTTATTGCAGTTGTTTCTTATTTTGTTTATGTTGTTTTCTTCTTCTTATTCGCCGTCTTCTTTTATGAGGCTGCAGAAGAGCGCCAAAAAGAAGACGCGCGCCTTGCATGTCGCTCCATTTGTTTTTATTGCTGTTTTTCAGTGCTGTGTAGCGAGCGTCACTGTTGTACCGTTAGGTTGAAACACAAAATGTTTTGCAACGATCTTCATTCGAATCATTCGGTCTATTTAAATGAATTATTCATTTTTGCATATAAAAACGCCTGTTTTCGTTCTTACTTTCGGTAGGATTGGGTGGAAATTAACTTGCAACATTAGTTCCGATGCTGTTCACTTTTGGTTGGAATTTTTGTAACAATTTCATTCATAACAAAATAATTTTTAATTATATTGCTGATTGAATTATTTGTTAATTGTTTGCTATTTAAAGTTAATCACATTTAAGCCTCAAACTATTTGTCTTTAATCGGACTAACGAGGTTAAATTAATTTTATTTTTTTTTATTTTTTAATTAAGAATAGTCAAAGAAAAGTTATCAGTTAATTATAATATTGACGAAACTCTTTAAGCACATTGTAGTGTGTAGTGTGTGCTTCGCTCTGCTTTGTAATAACTTGTTTCAAATGTTTTTTCGCTTTCTCTTTTATCTATTAAATGTTGAAATTTATTGATATATCCTGATTAAATCGATTTATATATTGCTTATAATCATATATGTATGTATGTATTTAAATATAACATCATATTCTCATGCACATAAGTCAAAATTATATTACATCATTCGCTCCTGACACACAATTAACCAACCGCCCCAGCCCAGAAAACCGAGAAAATTACACACTTAAATTCAAGCAAAATTTGGTTATTGCTCGTTTAAAAAGCTAACTATGCCATGCCTATTTAATATATATTATGCGCCCATTTATAAAATTTGAATTTTTTGAATATCTATGTTTGTATGTACTATTTGTCTATTTGTTTTTATGCTTTCCTCCATGCTTTCCATGCTGTGAAATCAACGCAACATTTGCATCAACTCTTTGTTTTGTGTCGTGTCGTGAGTCGCTTTTGCTCTTTACTGTTGCGTTGCGTACAGTTTGAAAGTGACACACAACTCACTACTCACTCACCAACAACTCAAAAACACTCACGATCTCAATCTTTCTATAATGCTCTAGAGTCTAGACGTTAGTTACGCTGCTGAAACTTTAACTGATTTACTTCTTTTTTTTCCCAAACCTGACCCCCCTTTTTTTTTTCTCCATTTAATTATTTTACGTTAATGCACCATCTTATTTTTTCTCTTGTCTCTTAATGCTCTCTTTCTCTCTCTCTCTCTATGTTTATGCTTTCTTTTTGTTTTGTTTTCCGTTTTTTTTTTTTTTTTGTTGTGTGTTTTTACGCTATTTTCTTCACAGTGTTACATCAAAAATCTTAATAAGCGGCATACCGCTGCAAACACGTTTCGAAGACATCGAACCACTACTGAAGCCCTATGGCATCGTCAAACAATGTGAGGCTATTTCTAGTAAGGATCAAAATACTCAAACAGTACATATAACATTCGAAAATCCTGAGCAGGCGCAAAGGTATATACATAAAAACAAAATAAAACTATTACTTAGCACTAGATTTACAAGAGCCCAACAAAATTTGTACTAAAAATCTATTATATCACATGCATATGTATCATCATTACGCTTGTAAATCTTGTGTTAAGTGCTCTAAATCCAATATCTTCTAGCATATAAACCTATACATATAAGTATGAGAATAATGATAGCTCTACTTAGTTTTATGGCATGGGTCTATAGTATCATCTATTGGTTCCAAATTGGCTGGGCTGGGCTATAATCAGTAGTTGGTTGGTTAGTAGAGTTTGGCAATTGTCTGGAGCGTTTGCGTGTCTATGTGTATGTGTGTGTGTGTGTGTGTGCGAGACTGTACGAGTGTGAGAAAGAGTTTCTTGCTGTTATTTGTCTTATTATAATATAAACCGTTAATTTTCAAGTACCTACTAACTGATCCCTACTCGATCTTTTTTACTTTGTATCTTTTTACTCTCTTAGAGCTGCTGCTGGTCTAAACGGAGTCGAATTTGAAGGCAGCAAATTGCATGCCGAACAGCTAGACAAGAATCAACGTCGGAGTCAACGCAATCAACGTAATCCCTATCCTGGTATGCCGGGGCCAGGTCGTCAAGCTGATTTCCCGCTGCGCATATTGGTGCAAAGCGAAATGGTGGGCGCTATTATTGGACGTCAAGGCAGTACTATACGCACTATTACACAACAGTCTCGTGCACGTGTTGATGTGCATCGCAAAGAGAATGTGGGTTCACTTGAGAAGTCCATAACAATTTATGGTAATCCGGAGAACTGTACCAATGCATGCAAGCGTATATTGGAGGTTATGCAACAAGAAGCACTCTCCACAAATAAGGGGTAAGTTAGAGAATATACTCTATTATTAGTGGAAAATTTATAGATATCTTAATAAATATTAATATTGCAGTGAGATCTGTCTCAAGATACTTGCCCATAACAATTTGATTGGCCGCATTATTGGCAAAAGTGGCAACACTATTAAACGCATTATGCAGGATACGGATACGAAAATTACCGTCAGTTCGATTAATGACATTAACAGCTTCAATTTGGAGCGCATCATAACGGTAAAGGGCCTAATTGAGAACATGTCACGCGCCGAAAACCAAATAAGCACCAAGCTAAGGCAAAGCTATGAAAATGACTTGCAGGCCATGGCACCACAAAGTCTTATGTTTCCAGGTCTGCATCCTATGGCAATGATGTCGACACCGGGCAATGGCATGGTCTTCAATACGAACATGCCCTTTCCCACGTGTCCCAGCTTTGCCATGTCTAAAAGTCCGGCCAGCGTAGTTCCACCGGCCTTCCCTAATGATATGCAAGAGACAACATATCTCTATATTCCGAATAATGCCGTTGGAGCTATTATTGGGACAAAGGGGTCGCATATACGTAGCATAATGCGTTTTTCGAATGCCTCGCTTAAGATTGCACCCTTGGATGCTGACAAACCGTTGGATCAGCAAACTGAACGCAAGGTAACGATTGTTGGCACACCGGAGGGTCAGTGGAAAGCACAATATATGATATTCGAAAAGATGCGGGAGGAGGGTTTCATGTGTGGTACCGACGATGTTCGTCTGACGGTCGAATTATTAGTTGCCAGCTCTCAGGTAAGTTTATCGATTAACAATAACGACAGTCTTATCAGTATTGATTCCGTGCCGGAACAAATAACATTACAGTACGAATTATAATTTTTACTAGCACGTGATACTATAATGCATGATAACAAAAACGTATTGTAAACAGGGCACAGTAACTCTTACAATGTTAGTTCATTCAAACCGCAACCCTATTAATGATGATCTCTTCTACAGGTGGGCCGTATCATAGGCAAGGGCGGTCAGAATGTGCGCGAGCTTCAGCGTGTAACGGGAAGCGTCATCAAACTGCCAGAGCATGCGCTGGCGCCACCTTCTGGCGGTGATGAGGAGACTCCAGTGCACATCATTGGTCCATTCTACAGTGTACAGGTAAACACGCGTCTATTACAAGTTCTATTATCAATACTTTGATAATAATAGTCATGTTTCTTAAATTAGTAAAGATCAAAAAAAAGCCACATGCAATCAATACATTATAATATGTATATAGTTTTATATAGGAACGATAAATTGTTTATCAGACTAGCACTTAAAAATGAATCAATATAAACCTTCTCGGAAATAAACTCGCTTAAAAACGTAAGATTCGTCAATCAATATTGCTGTTGCTAGTTTGCAGTTTAATTTTCGGAGTCACACAAATAACGTAATAATTTCTTTGTTCTCCTCTGAGTTTGAAAATCGAATTTGTACAAATCGGAACGTTTTCTCTTCTTTGGGCAGACAACTTTAAGAATAAAGTATACAAAATCATAATTTCATAAATTTATTATTTTTGTTTCTTTCTACTTTTACGTACAGTCGGCACAGCGCCGTATACGGGCTATGATGTTATCTACGAATCCGCCGCCAGTGACCAAAAAACAGAAAGCTGCCAAAGAACAACAGTTGCAACAGCAACAACAACAACAGCAACAGAGTCTAGCTGGCGCTGCGCCCAGTGGGACTCAACAGCAGCTGCAGCCGCAACAACAGTCGTCGCCGCCGCAGCAGCAGCAACAACCACAACAACCGTTAGCGGCGTCGGCGCCAGTCCACCTCCAACAGGCCACATCAGCGGCATCAACCGCCTCCCATCAGCAGCAACCATCACCGCCGCCAGGAAACGCTGCGCCCAGTGCTCCTCAGCAGCAGCAGCAGCTGGCCAGCTCACAGCAATAAGCAGAGACTCCAGCTCCAGCTATAGGCTACGCGTCATCAACAAGAGGAAGAAGCAACCACAACAAAACAGAACCACTAACAGATTCACTTAGCAAAAATCGAAATATATAATTTGGTTTGAATAGATTTAAATTTAAATATTCCCCACGATCACTCACCACACTCACCTCACCCACACACTGTGAATATAAGGGCAAAAGAGTTTGTATAACAGTTGAAAAAATGTCGTGCAAGTCGGAAACACACATAATTAGCGCGCATATTTGATAAATAAAATTGAACACAAATGAGAAAAATAATTAAGTGTGTGGGTTGTATTTGGTACCGATTCCCTACCTCCCTCCCCCCCCCCCCCCCCCCTTTCCCATATATAGTACTAAAAGTTACAAATTATTTTCAATAACTTTTCATATCCGAAAAAGTTTTATATTTTCTGAAACTGTTTTACATGAATAATAACTTTTTGTTTTCAAGATTTTTGCAAGCAAAAACAATCACAAATGAAAAAACGAAATAAACCATTAATTAAGTTGAAAGAAAAACAAAAAAAAAAAACAAAAAAAATGAGAAACAGTTCCATACGAAAAAAAAGCAGCCAAATGCATTTTTTATGTATAAAATTTAATTTAATTTAATTTTTTTTTTTAACAATGTTTATTAGGCTTAGGATATGACCGGCAAACTTCGGGGCGCCGAAGGTATATATACCCTAGCAGGTTTTTTTTTTTAGAAATGGTTATTGTACAGTGGTCCGATCTCTCTTTAATTACATCATTTATTACAAGCGCAAAAGACGGACTCTGAAGCTTATAGAGAAAAACAAGAAAAGTGTTTTTCGAGATTCCTGTTATGAGATTCATATTATGACAGCGTTACTAAAATCATTGTGAAACTAATACAAACTGCTAGGGTATAAAAAATGAATTGTTTTTGTTTTTTTTTTATGCATTGCAAATTATTACAGAATAGTACAGAAAGTAAAAGCCCGATGACGTTGTTAAGAGTCAGAGAGAATTAGTTTTTAAAAAGAAAACAATTTCAGGCAGGTGTAAAATGTAACCCACCCATAAAAAATGTAGACAAATGAAACAAAACGATAAATTTTATGAAAAGTCAGGAAAACAATTTGAATGTGTATAACAGTTGAAACTAGGCATAGCATGTTTGCATACAAAACACCAACTTGTATAACAGTTTTAATAACAAACAAACAAACTAAGACAGGCAAAATTCAATAACGAAATGTGTGCACAGTAGCATTATACACAATCATACAACAATATACAATATACATACCATAAAATTAAACTGTACGAAGAAAACAATGTCTCGCCAGCAATTTTAGTGTACAGCCCAAGTTGTTTGTATTGATATGAATTGAATCGAATCGAATCGAATCGAATTGAGTTGAGTTGAATTGAATTGAATTGTTGATATATTGTGAAGGAGGAGAATGAGTATGAGAAGAGTTTAAGCAGAGAGAGAGCTAGAGAGTATTGTAATGTGTTTGCCTTGAGAAAAACGGTGCTGAAATGTTAATTTTATAAAACGAATGGCAGAGAGTGGCATAAGTATAACAAAAGTTAAACCATATTTAAAGTGTTATATAGCGTAGAGGAACAAACTGAAACTGAAAAACGACATTGTTTCGTAGTTTATAATTATAACTGAAATGTAATTTTTTTTTTTTCCTTCTTTTTTGTTCACTATTTAGTTGCCTTGCCCCATTTATCATTTCAAATATAGAGTATATATATATATATATATAGACTAACATATAGTATAACAGTTCCATAGCTGCTAAAACCAACCAACGTAACTGAAGTAACTGAATCGGAGCAATAAACAATCAAACAAGCAACAAGACAATAGCCCAATTTTGTTGAAATAAACGTAGTTTATTAATTGCATTTGTTTTTACTGAGTAACGATAAATATATACATATATATATATGTATCATTTTTTTATTTGTTTGTTTTCTAACGTTTTATACAACCTTTACAAACATACTCTAAACAAAATAGCTATACGTATACCTATATATATATATTTAAATATTTGCAGTTATTTTATATCAAATATGTAATATAAATAATAATAAACAAAAAAACAAAAAAAAAACAAATGCTAAAGTTAAACATTTAAACAGTTAAATAGTTAGAATGTAGTAGAACAGCTTAGTTTTTGTTTTGTTACAATTACATGAAAGCATTTTATTTGTATAACACTTGCAAACAAACAACAAATCAAACAGGAACTGTTATATTTTGGCAGAAAAACAACAACAACAACAACAAAATCAACATTTCGGCAACAAAATTTCAATCAAGCAACAATTTCAAAATATGAAAAACTAAAAACAAAAACAAAACTAAAAACAAAACTTTAGCGGCTAACTAAATTTGAAAGAAAATCTAAGAAAAATCTAGAACGAAATCAAAAGGCAGTACAGGAATTTCGGAACAGCAAGCAGCGTTACGTACAGAGCACAGATTTTGACGGAACCATATAATTTTTGCAAAGAAGTAGAAGAAGAGCAACCTTTGAAGAAGATTGAAAAAGTAATTAAAATACCTCAATGTAAGTGCATTATCTTCTATGACAAAAACAAAACAAAAAACTTAAAAAAAATGCTAAATATAAAAAGATAACAAAAAAAAAAATGTTAAATTTTTCAAAAGATTATAAAACAAAATGTATAAAAAAAAAACCACGACTTATATGTAAAGTGTGAGCAAAAACTATCTACAAGTTAATGTTAGCATGTAAGCCTATAACGAAAGCAACACGCAAAGAACAAGAACAACAACACAACAACAAGAAGAAGCATAGAAAATCGAAATATCCGAATAAAAGTAAAACACAAAGAGAGTACACAAAACTAGAAGCATATCAAAAAGCGAAAAACGAAAAACTAAACACAAAGTGCAACCCTGACAGTGTACAGTTGCTAAGTTACCAAGTATAACAGTTAAGCTGTATAACATGTTGCAACTTGCTAACTGCCATATAGACACACACACACACACACACACACACACACAGCCAGATGCATGTATAACAGTTACTGGCACTGTCAAGAAGCACCAAGGCAAGCAAAACAAACTTGACCACAACAAAAGCAAAACCAAAAACCAAAATCTTTCGACCAAACTGAGCTCCAACGCCCCCACACACAAGGGGGGCGGTGCAGAGCATAACCCAGCCAGTCAAACCAGCTCTAAAAAGATACATATATAGTGAACAACTTGTAAAATCAGAACTAATACACATAACTTTGGTTCTTTTCTATATATCACAAAAACTGATAGATAACTAATCAAACCAAACAAACTATGATTGAAAGCAGATGAGAAGCAAAGGCTAAGAGGTAGGAGAATGTATAATGCAAATGCAGAAAGAACTCGACAAGTCGAGTCAAAATCGAGCACACGCAACAATTGTGTAGGGTATTGTGAGGTGTATATAAAAATTTTGCTAGGCATAACATTTATATATACAAAGCGATATATGTATATATATATATATATACATATATATATTCTATATACGTGTATATATATATGTTGAAAAAAGGCGTGAAACTTGTTTTGTTAGAATTGAAAGTACGTGGGCAAAAGTTGGGGAGTCGTTTATAAATAACGTTTATATAATCTTCAAAATTCATTTCGTCCCCCTCAAAGTAGTCCCTTCCGGATGCAATACAGTGGTGCCAACGTTTTTACAATTTTCGAAACATGCTTTAAAGTCCACTTCCGGCATAGCCTTCAATTCCTTCTTCGTTTTGGTTGCTATATCATCTAACGATTCAAAAGGGAAAGCATTGTTTCACACACCAATCGAGATTTCATTTTTCTGAGACCCAAATGGTCACTTAAAATGGTTTTTACTGAACCTTCCGAAATTCCAACAAGGCTAGTAAGGTCTTGGACTGTCAATCGACGATTTTCGAGCACCAATTCTTTGATTTTGTTAACGTGTAGCTCATCAGTTGATGTTGATGGTCGTCCTGGCCGCGCCTTGTCTCTTTGAACATTTTGTACCACTCATAAACTCGAGCTTCAACGTTTCGGCAGTGGAAATTTTATTCCGCACACAAAATTTAACGGAACTGCGTTGTTGAAAAATTTCAGACATTGTAAAAAACGAAAAATTTACTCTTAACTGTTTACAAAATGAATATTTTGACGTGTAATTTGGCACAGATGTCAGTGACATTTGTCCCTATCGAAATCTCAAAAAATTTAAATTCAAATTTCCCGGTATCTTTTGCCCATGGTACTTTTTTTGTGTGGCGTTTTAAAGTTTGCATAGAGCATAGGGAAAAATGTCCAAAGTTGTCAATACAAAGAGCATATACTTATACTATATATATATAGCAAACCTACTTGACCTATGATGATGCCTGAGCATTTTATTTATATAAAAACTAAACGAAAAAAAAAACGTAAAACGAATTTTTATAAAAAATTCAAAAAAAAAAAAAAAAATATATTAAAAAAAAACTAAGCATAGTTTTTGAACTTGCAGTTTTTTTTTCTTTTGCATAGAATTCCAAATGCTGAAAAAAAAAACAAATTAATAAGAAAGCTGAAGCAAGAGCAAATTGCTCATGCTCTGTTTAGGGGGTTTACTAAAAAACAAAAAAAAAAAAAAAACAAAAACAAAAAACTATTAATTAATAATATTTATAAATATAAAAAAGTTGCATAAACCAAGAAAATTGTGAGCGTGCGCGTTGAAAACGAGTGAAAAAGAGTTTAGAGAGAAGCAGAAACGAAATTATTTTTTAGTATTTAGAGGCTATTTTATATCGTTATTTAAAACAAAATGCGAAGCGTTTAAGCTGAGTTAAAGCAGGTAAAGTGAGGTAACCAGTAGCAGAAGCCAGGAGTCTAGAGGGAAAAGAAAATTAAATTTTAACTTGAAAAGAAGCGGAATGATAACAAGCGTAATAGGGGAAAAACCAGCAATAAAAGTCGAATTAATCTCTTTTTTTTTTTTCTTTAATTAAATTCAAAAATTTGGCTGCACTTTTGTGTATGTCATTTCTCGAGGTGCAGCTAAATCTACATTACCACAACGGATACTTTTTATATTTTCAATTTCAAGCGCAGAAAACCACACACACACACACACACACACACACACACACATACAAGCAAATCCTTTTTGTTCCAACAACAAACACTGTAAGAAGAAAGTTAAAATTTAATTTTTTTTAAAAGTACTTTTTTGTGTTGTAAGTTGTGCCAAGTACTGATAACGTTTAAGGTGTGATAAACTCGTTTTTAAATTTAACAACTATTTAAACTACTACGAAAAAAAAAAAAAAATTAAAATCCAAAAAAAAAAAACAAAACGAAAATTTATGCAAAAAAAAGCTAAGAACTGCGGTTTTAAATTTATTTTTATTTACATACAATAAAAAACGAAATGCAACAACAAAATGTATCACACACACACACACAAATAAGGAGCTACAAAAGTACTTTGACATTTGATTTGAAAGTTAGCAAAGAATTGGATTTCATTACCAAAACAGATATTGCTTTACTAGCACGATGAACATTTTTTATTGCTCTTTTTTTTTTTTTTTTTTAAATATAATTCTTAACGTTTGTACTCTTAAAAAAATTATAAAATGCACTAAAAAAAATCGAAGCGAAAATGCATATTTTATATACATAAATATATACATTAACATTAAAGTTTTTAGCGGTACAAACATCGTGAGTACAAATCAATTCTCTTTTTTTTTTTTGTTTTTTTTTTCTAACGACTATACAAAATTTTTAAATTTAAAGTTTTTAATTAAGCATTTTGTTAGGCGAGTGAAAAAGTTAGCGAGCAAAAGAAACAATAAATAAAATTTTTTTTTTTTTTTAACTAATAACGATATAACGCGAGATAAAGTGTAAGCTTGACAACAACAACAACAACAAGAACAACAACAAAAATAACAACCGTTAGCAACGCATAAGCATTAAAAATATTCCAAAGCCACAACACTCACTAAAAATAATAAAAAATAATAAAAACGAAAATCATATGTAACGCGAAGTAAAAGTATATTTATATATACATAAAATTGGGGGTTAATTTTTGTTTTTAAAAAAAGAAAAACAACATATTTTGTTAAAATAAAATAATTAAAAAAAATTGGACGCAAAATCAGCAAATCTTACATAAAAATAAATAAAAAAAAAGAAAAGAAAAGCTAGACGAGAAAGACATGTCAAAATAGGCAAAACCTACATAAAGCATATGCATACAACACAACTGTACTACTACAAAGAAAAGAGTAACGAAATGAAACGCATGGCAAGAAACAAACGCATGGAATGAAACGTGCGCTTAAATCTGCCGCAATAAGCGAGAAACCAGACAAATTGAAATTGAAATTGAAATTGAAATTTGGCAACAGCAAAAATGAAATAAAAATATTTTTAACTACTACAATATATATTTTAGCATATAAGCAAACGAAAGCAAGCAAAAATAAAAAAAAAGATTAAAAAACAATAACAATTACTAAACAAAAAAAAAAAAAAAAGAATGAAATATCCAGAAAATATAAAAGATATATAATACAACAACACTACACTACACTACACTAGAAAAAATGCTATAATTGTATAATGTGTACAAGCGAAAATTCTAACTACTATATGAAACTATTCTATTAATATATGTGTATGTTTAAAGTAAATATTTTGCAATAGCAAAAGTTCAAACCAAACTGGTACATAAAAAATATATATATATAATTTACATTAACAAATTGGCTACACTTACAAAACGCTAAAACAACAACAACAAAAAAAATACTAAAAATACTAAAATGGTGTGCTTAGAAACGAAATGGGAACACGAAACAGCAACAACAGCGCAATTAACAATATACCATTTTTTCTAGTTTTTTTTCCCTTTTTTTCTTTTTTTTTTTTTTAATTTCAACTTGTAATAAATTGCACGGTAATAAACTGGAGACTGAGCTACAACATATATTTAGTTACCGTTATGTTTATTGCATTTGAGAACAAACACAAAAAAAAAACAACTACAAAAACATTAAAAAAATAAAAATAAAAATAAATTATACATGCAAACTAACAAATACGAAAAAAAAAAACAAAAAAATTATATATATTATAAATATGCTTCTATATATGCTCCTTTAGTTAAGTTTATATGCAAAAAGGCAAGCTCTGAATTTTTCTGCATTATTATGTTTGGCACCTTGAAAATTTTTCCAATTTATTTTACTTATTATCCAACTTGTGAAGCCAAAAACAAAGCATAATTAAGAGTTTATTTTTATGGCAACGCCATTTGTTGTGCGTTTTTCTTTTTTTTTTTTTTTACCGCTTACGTAATGAAAAACGACAACTGCACAACAGAACCCCCCAACACCCCCACCCTACACCCTACACCCTACACCCTACACCCTCCACACCCCTCACCACATCCCTTTGATCCATTCTTGGCTAACGGTTTGCCTGTGTGATAGTAGTTTATAATTAAAACCGTTAGCTGAGACCTCACACACACACACACACACACACACACACACACACGTACATACACATGTTACATTTCAATGGCGAACCATAAATACTACAAAAGAAAAGAAAAATTTAAATTTAAATTTAAATATGAAAAACACATTTTATAATATTTTTATATTAATTATTTTTTAATTACTATATGTATAATTTTAATTTTTAAAGTTTTTTTTTCGTCGTCTACATTTAAATTAAGTTCATTACTCTTAATTGTAAAAAAAAAAAATGAAATGTTTTAAATACATTTGAAACCACACATATATTTATAGAGCTAAACATTATGAATATAACAACAAAAAAAAGAGTAAAATACTATTAAAAAAAACCAACAAAAAATGTTCTTTTTGTTTTATTTATTGATTTCTGTTCTTTATATATATGATTTCTACGTTTCAGCTTATGTACAAAAAACTAAAAAAAAATAAATATATATGTAATTATATAATTATTATTTATTTTTGAGTACCATAAATAAATTTTTTAGTATTTTTTGTTTATTATTATACACTACACTTTTTTTTGGGTTAGTAAAACATGCAAAGTTAACCTCTTACGGGCTGGTCATAAATGACCCCCTCCACCCCTGTCACAGCGTGCGACAAACAAAAACAACTGTGAGCATTCCTAGAAACTTGGAAGAGAATATCCCATCTTTGCGGATAGGAAGATATTTGGAGAGCTAACAATCTAAAATTTAATGCTAGATCTTTGATAGATATGTTGCAATACGAAAGAAAAGTAAACATTGCATGAAAATATTACGATTTTTTCAAAATTCTCTTAACATTTTGATTGTGACGTCACGTTTTCGGAACACCCCCTTCCCCATTCGACTATTGCGCATGGAAGTCTTTAGCGAAAATCAACTTTTTGTTGTGCTTCGAGGTGCTTCGAATGTGTATTACTTCAAAGGGTATGATTGATTTAGATGATTGAAAAAAGATTTTGAATTTTAAAACCAAATTGAGCTTACTAGTTGAGCACAGTAGTAGTCAGAATCGAGGTGTATCTAAATGTCTAATATACCAGAGCATTTCAATTTATTTAAAAACACCACTTTATGGCTAACCCACCTTTTTAAAGGGCTAGAAATGGCTCTAAAACGAAATATATTCAAAATATGCAGAAAAAACTAGCTTCCTCGGTCTTAAAATAAAGTAGTATGCCACAACACAATGAGCCTAAATGCCACTAATTTTAATTGAATTTCGCAGAACATGGTAGAATAATATAAGGTATGATTACACTTCTTTTTCCAAGCACCAACATTTTAGTGAGTGAAAAGAGTGCCTGAAAAGACGCAACTATTCTGAGTAATCAAAACTTTGCAAAAGTGCGCAAATCAAGTTTTCCAATAGACATTTCTCTACTTTATTCGATTCCTTCAAAATTGCAGCAAGCTTTAGCTCTCCCGCGATGCTTTTAGCATCTTTCTAAAATCGTCATACCCTTTCATCACCCCATCAAGATTCAACTTCCTTTTGTCAGTATGTTAGGCCCAAAAACAACAGCCAAAGATGAGAGTCAAATTTTGTGTGTCATGTGTGTTGAGCACCTTATTTTGTGTTCGGTTTATCGTTTAAATTTTTGTTCCCGTTTCCATTTTGGTTACTCCAAGCTACCATTCGAAGTATTCGAACCATTCGTTTCAGCGCTAGAACAACGAACAAAATGACAACAATAACAAAAGGCCAATATGTTAATGCTTTTATATAGTACTCAAGTCAAGAACAAAACTCGTCTAAAATATGAATTTAATATGTATGTGTATGTGCAAAATTTAAATTACAACTATATACAAATAAAATGCGTGTAAGAAAACACCTTCAACTATGATAAAGCATAACATAAAAATAACATACTATATATAAAGCAAAAAGCGCAAAAAAAAAACCAAAAAACAAAAAAAAAATCAAAACTAAACTAAATAAATGAATAAACTACCTCAGCTTTGAATATTTCTATAGAAATGTTATTAAATGTATTTGAACAAGCGTAAAAACTACTATATTAAAAAAATATTAAAAAAAATACCACGAGAACAAATTTTAGAGCTGCATTTATATAGTAAAAATACTAAAAATAAAATACAAATACTATTTATATTAAGTGTACGTTTTGCATATTCCTATATAGTTAATTAAAACATAAAAACCAACTTTAAAAAAAAAAAAAACAAAATGGGTCATAACTAAAAATACCAAATAACAATAATTTTGCGTCCATTTTTGTTGTTTCCTATACAAAGAGAACCTATTGAAAAATCCAATGCTAAACTAAATATTTAAATGTGTGATTGATTGTTTAAGCTTATGTTCTCTTTTTGTTCCAAGTCCAGTTTTGGTATTTAAAACAACTCGTGAAACTTTTAATATCTAGCTATTAATATTAAAAATAAATCAGTGTATGTTTTGTACAAACCACAAAATAACAAATTAACCCAAAACAACTTAAACAAAAAGCGCGGACAGGCATAAACTAAAAAAAAATATACCAAATAACATTAGAAATTGCTACTCGGTGTCACTTGTGTCAATGAAACCAAAAACAAATTGAAATTTTTAAGCTATTGCAAAGTGTAGTAGACAGTAAACATTTTCTCTATGGTTTCGTTTACTAAAAACTAAAAAAAAAAACAAACTTTATGATTGAAAACCAAATAAAATACATATATATATGTATGCACCGTTGTCCTATGATTTTTTTTTTTTGAGCCCCAAAGTGTGGTCAATATGTATGACACGAGAACAATTTATTCAACAAGTCATATGTATATATGTGTATGCATAGTATTTATTCATCAGTGTATTTTAGATGCTATGGTTTTTCCCAATCGGTGTAACTTAAAATCTATAATGTAAGCGCTCAACTAACCATCACAAAAAACGAATAAAAAAAGAAGCAAAAAATACGATACGATACGATACATAAAAATAAAATTTACCCAAAATTTACACAGAAATATACTAAACAAATAGAAAAAATAGATACCACAGCAACAATAAATACCAAAAAAAAAAGAAAGAAGAAAACAAAAAAACACTGCAAATCCAGAACAAAAAATTCAATGTTAAATTTTGTGAGCATGTACTAAAAATAAATGGAAAAGAAATTTACTCAATAAATGATTTTCGTATATATTTGCATTGTTAGTATTTTCATTTAACACACATACAAATGTAAAACACAGCTGTGAATTCCCTACAAGGTATATGAATTAGAAGGTATGATCCGTCTGCCGGTTCAAGGCGCTACATTTTATGAGAGTCTCACACAGAGAGAGAGAGAGAGTGTCGCAAAACAGAATTCTGGCTCTCACAGTCGCACATGGCAGCATAAAAAGAGTACTTCTTGCACAGTTCTTTTGTCATGCAAAAGTACATTCCAAAATCGTACTTTTTCTTTTCGTTTTCGTTTCTTTTACAACATAGTTAGCACGTACTTTTTCATGTGGTTTTCGTTCGGTTTACCCTTCTCATTTCGCCTTCCGAAAGAATCGTGCTGCAAACACATGTGGCACTGCCTATAGGATATATCGGTTCGGTCCCGACAGTGGGCCTCCCGTTGAAGGGAGGGTATGAACGAAATAAAGGTAACTGTACTACGAGGTTAGGGGAGATGATTCGGAAAAAAGTCAACATTGTTTGGTTTATATGCCTAACATTAGTCTACATACTTTTTTTTTGTTGAATTTTTTGCAGTTTGTAAGAGGAGGAGTTTAAAATTGCAACTTAATTACCAAAAATTGGGATTTATCACAACATATGCACAATAATAGTGTGCATAACTGTGCCTAGTTTCAACTGAAAAGCTTTTAGGGTAAACCGCGAAACTCTGTCGCAGGGGATCGATAAACTTGCTCTCTTCCGGGAAATTGCACATCTTTTGGTACAATTGTTTTGCAGTAGCTCTTATAGTCTTTGGGAAACAGAGACCAACACGGACAGACGGACATGGCTTTATCGATTTGAGTATTGCTCCTGATCATTTTGGCCCATGGAACATACGCCTCCTTTTGTCTGTTACATGCTTAAACACTCTTTGAACGTAAAGGGGAGTCATTTTCGAGTCTTCTTTTAATCTAGCAGGAGATAAATCCCTTTTTAATCAGTAAAACTACTCGAATAAGACTCAGTAAGATGATTTTTGTAGAAAATATCTTCCAAGTGCTAGCTGGGGTCGGTCTCACGCCCAAGATGTTTAAGGAGGGAGTCTTTTGGGCTATTTTCAAAATTTACGAAACTCCCTGATTAGGATAACAGACATGGTGTGTTAATAAACGAGAACTGTTTTTGTACTTTGTTGTTTTAAAATACAAGAGCATTTGGATAAGTCAATAGCTTTTTGAATAATATAACTTTTTTGAGGCACAAAATAGTTTTATATCCCAACAAAGTCTTCTTTTAGCTTGATACATTCAGTCCAGCGTGTTTCCAATCCCATTATCCCTATTCATGAGAGACCTGAACTTTCGGCGTTGCTTTTGTTGATACGACTACAACGGAACCATAGTTTTCGCAGTTTCATATAGGCATACGGCACTGTCAAATCTCTCTCGTCACAAAGCAAGCTTTTCGTATTCTTTTAATATTCTAATAATATTTCTAATAAGAAAAGAAAGCATTTTTGTAAATATATTTTTTGAGATATCTAGCTATGGCAACGGTAAGTTACAGCACCCACTTAAATGAAGTTTTTTTTTTTTTTAATTTACTTGATTATAGGCAAATGGAAAACTACCAATCAAGCCCCAGTGCAAGGTAAACACTTACAGCATAACAGAGAGTCGAAAGTCATCGCCATACAAAAAGTGGCAGGAAGAGACTTCTAATATACAGTTAGAGAATGTTGTACAGCTCGAAAAGCAGTCACCAATACCAGAAGAGGAGGAACGCCGATTTGATGCCGCTGAAGCTTTTGAAGGGCTTGGTTGTGATAGGCAAAATCGTGCACATGACGTCAACCACGTTGTGGAGCGACTAAAAGTCACCAGCTTCACAGCCCTTTTGGCATTGGCTTCAACATCATCCGATGACGTGCAAGATCTGCCGGCTCGCCCAAGTGCCAAATATAAAAATCTGTTCAATGAGGATATCGTGAAGAAAATTGACGGTCGTGAACTAAAAGCCTTGACAAAAAAAGGGACCCCATTACGTCATAAGCAACTGGACACAAAATTGAATCGGACTCCTTTGACTGATCAGGCCTGCCAGACTGAAACTCCTGTAGTGTTGTACAAATGGTTTATGAGTTGCGAGCACCTGCCTCCACCGCATATAGCTCAGGTGCTGCCACCATGCCGCCTAGCGAATGCCCTCTCAGTGGACCTCAAAGGACTATCGTTGCCAAGCTCGGACAATAGAGTAGTTTTGCGCGGAAAAGTCAGCTCCTTCAACGAAGACATAAGCCGTGATTATCCGGAACACAAGTTTAGGCTGTGGCAGAAAAATCGTGATGAGTTTCTTCGCCGAACGCGCAATCAACGCGTGACGATCATTTTTTATAGAATTTTAATAGGCGCGCCATTAGAATTTATATTTTTATTCGTACTCATTGGCTTTCTTTTCATTTTTGCCTCCTTTGCATAGCTATGGTTGCAAAGTTTTGTTCTAACATTCCGGTATCAGTTTTTATCTTACATTAAAAATATATTTATCGCTAAAATGAGGCGTATAATATATATAAAAGCATATTTATATAGCACATGACAAAAATAAAAGCTGATTTCGACAAAAGGTCAATATCGTTTTGTTTATTAGGATCACAAAAACCCACATATTTAGTGGCGCTAGCTGATAATATATCATAACATATTTTATCTTCTATATACATATATAAAAATTCATTCAAAATTGTATATAACTATATGCTGAAATGTAAATAAGGTTGATACACTTTATAGATCTTCGAATGATAATGGTTTTTGCCAAAACAAATTTTGAAAAAAGTTTAGGTTTGGTAGACAAAATTTGACACGAAATCTCAAAGGCTGCTATTATTTCTTTCCCCAAAAGTGTGCACAAGATCTGGCAACGCCTACAACTGGCATGCCTGCCAATAGAGTGAGAGGAAGGGGAAGAAGACGGACAGGAAGTGGGAGAGGAAAAGTAGGAGCACTTACGAAATTTACGAAATTACTACACTTTGCCATACTTCCTAGTGCATTGAGACTTTCATTCAATCGATGGTATATTTACGGCCTTCTTATTGCTAAAATAGATTAGAAACTCTAAAACGTAACATATTTTTATTAATGGTGCATTATTCAACGAGATCAATGTAACTATTGATTGAAGATAAATGAAACCTCTTCTTCGTTTTATAAAGGATTCTTGGATCCTTATGTCTATGTCAGATCCTTAAGGCTATTATACATGGTACCCATGCTTGGAACTCTCAATATGCTGTATACGCCGACAAAATCGAAAAGCAGTTCCTACTCTTTATACTAATAAGCGTAAATTGGCTGCAACCTACTATCATATGAGAGCCGTCCGATTTTAATCTAATATAATGTGCCAGAGGCTCTAAGCCTCTTCTTATAAACTGCAACAAAATTTCAATAGGCCCCCGCAGTAGAGTTACCACGATTAAGCCCATACCCTAAAACGCATCGGGTAAAGGGTATCCGGCTGTCGTGCACCGTCCCGAATTTCTGCATAAATTTTTTTCTGTTTTGATCCCCACCTCGTATATGGAAATAACATATGTTGCCTTCTTAGAAGAGGTAGACCCTCACATACAATGTTGGGATACACTTTACCATTTCTAGTCTAAAGAAAGGACAGTCAAACCTCACGGATAGCTTAATAGTTTATAATGAATGGCGTAATTATTCTGAACGGCAAGGGGAAATACATGATTTCACAAACATGAGCTATGATTTAGGTTTTCGAGGTCAATATGGACAAACTCGCCCATCGAGGC
This sequence comes from Chymomyza caudatula, assembly GCA_035041775.1. Lineage (NCBI taxonomy): Eukaryota > Metazoa > Arthropoda > Insecta > Diptera > Drosophilidae > Chymomyza > Chymomyza caudatula. The sequence goes on from JAWNKW010000138.1 coordinate 4,320,381, forward strand.
TGACTATTTTGTTACAAATAACTTAGGTGCTTCTCCGCCACCTACTGCCAGACCCTTTGGGTCTGTTACACTCTTGCTGCGTAAAACTTGCCAACTGTATGTACATTTCCCTAATTTCACTAAAATAGTGCTGGATCGAAATTTCACTTCCGCAAAATATTTCATAAGCCAATGCTATTTTTGTTAGCATCTAAGCAAGCCTAGAACTAAGCACCAACTACATTAATTCGGCATTTTAGTTAAATACATCTACAAAAAATTAAAGATAAAAATTAATACAAAAAATGTTCCGGTTTAACCCCTCTACATATATTGACGCTTTCGGCAAGACTCTGACACACACGATAGAGAATGTAAGCGGGAAATGCGAGGCCCTCTTGAATGCCGTTAATACGCAAAAAGGCAAACCCTTTATAGTCACGGTTCTAATCGGCGCTTACGCCAGCGTACTCATCTATCGCGCCTATAAAAATCGCCATGGCAATATTAGAGAGGAGGTGCGCACTAAAAAGTCGGTGGAAATTAGTCCAATCGTAATTGTTATTAACGACAGTGAACTAGGGGACATTTCCACTTTGTCCAGCTCGGTATCGGCTATATCAGACCGTAACCGGCTTAACATGGAGACAGCACTTGAAGAAATTCCCCAGGAGACCACTCACGAAGAGGAGAACGCTAATAATAACAATATTGAGACGCCAGTGCATGAGACGCCAGTGCATGATAATCCTTTTATAAATGTCCATTAAAATGATGCGAAAAAATTTTCCGTTTGAAATAAGCTTAAAACACATTTTCACCGTTTTGAGGAGTTTAATAGACAAAAGTTACACATGGAAATTCAAAATTAAAAAGTAAAATTAAAGTAAATTCAAGATAGACCAAAAGTTTGAATAATAAAATAAAGTGCTATCATATTTGATCAACTCAAGCCTTTTTATATTATTATCTTCCAACCCAACATCAATCCGTCGGCTTAAAAGATTTTTTTTCTTGACTGGGCATGACAACCCGTTACAGGGTTACTGCCGATCTCTCCGAGGATCCCAGAGGACACTTCGCTGCCTACCGGAACAGCTGACTAGATTGTGTGCCAACATGGTCAATGTCGAGCCATTTAGTCACGCCATTTCGCATTAACCTAGCTGACGCACAACCTCCTCGTGGTATACGCTGGTTGGCTGCTCTAATCGCCATCCAGTGTTAGGGTAGTGGGCTAATGTGCGCAGCGAAGTCTCCCTAGGCTCTAACACTACACCACCACTAAAATCCCCAATTCCAACAAATAATATGTATAACCCTAGGCAATGTATAAAATGGTTGCCCTGGAACGTTCGGACCATTAACTGGAATGGTATTGGGTAAGTTGGCTAAAGCAGACTTTATGTCACTATCCGGGAGATACGATGAAGAGGACAAGGCTGGTGAAAGCTACCTGATTGGGGCATCTATTACAGCTACCATGTGTAGGGACGTGAATTTGGGTGCGGATTGTTTTTGGTCGACGAATACGCAACCGTCTCTACAGATCAATGAGAGGCTAGCAACAATCGGCATCAAGGCGAAATTCTTTAATATCAGCTTTATTTGTGCGCACGACGGGGGCCAAGGACGATGCGACCAAAGATGCGTTTTACGCTAGACTCAAGACATATCTTCACGCAATCACGTTGTAAAAAGCATGCATGAGATCTGTACGAGACCACTTTCGGTAGATGAGGAAGGCGGAAGCCGCCTTTTCAGACGTAAAAAAACGGGTGCACGAAAAGCACAACACATCGAGATGTATAGGAGCGGGAGACGTCTGGAAGTTCTTCCAAAATATCGACCGTCTGCCTCGAGGAGAGAGGGAAAGCTGGAAGTGTATGCACGGAGTGCATTGAGGTTGCGGAGAGAACACTTCCACATTTTATTGACGTCTATGACGGGTATAATAGCGCATCCGAAGTTAGCTCTCCGACAACCCAAGCTGCTGGTGCCTGCCCGTAACATTGTTCAAGACTGTCTGTATTGTCTTTGCTGCTACTATGCTGTTTTGTCTCCCTTCATCACTCAAGTATAGGGAAAGGAAAGAAATAAAAATTTCACACTTTGAATGAAGTCCTCTGTTTAATGTCAAATATCTCTGCAATCAATTAGCATATTATATTCAAACCGTAACTTTTTAAAAACGCCGTTCAATGAAGATTCGAATAATGTAATTTAAAACAATATAATAAATTTGGTAAAACAAAAACTTTTGTTGTAACCCGCTCAGTTAGAGAATACCACCTCAGCAGGTCAAAGCTTGTCTTATGAGGCGACTAACACTGGGTTCTTCCGAGACCAGTAGAGCCACCATAGGCTTTAAAAGGGTTGTTCGTAGGGTTTGGGACCCACCACGTAAAACCACAATTCCAATGAAAGTATGTATTTACATCACCCGATAACACGGGTTGTTGTGGCCAATTAAGAACATAAGAAGAAGAACCTTAGTTTTTGGAGCTCACGCACGCTATTAAAGAACAAACAAAATTTGGTTGTACCGTTTTTTCCCCATAGACACTAAAACTGGTATACGGTGAAATAGGAACGAAAGAACACAGGTGAACACAGTTTTAATGATTTGTCTCACACGAGTCTCCACACCAACTCGAGCTCACGTATCCATATCTACATGTAGTGGAATTCTGGAGCAGTTTATAGGCAAAGGTGGGTGAAATCAGCACATTTTTGACTATTACTTATGATGTATTTATCCGATTTCGATCTATTTATAAGGTAGCTGCATGACGCAAAGTTTTATCAAGTTTCAAGTTGATAAATTTAACGGCGCCGTGTAAATCGTGAATGTCTGCTGGGCGGAAACGGGGACAGATATCAACCCAATTCGACAAACTTTATCTTACATGGAACTACGCGCATCTTTTGCGCTCCTCCTTATGCCTGTTACATACATCGCACAAATCTATAATAAGCTTTTACACCTTGTGTACAGGATATAATACCGATAGGGGCTTAAATTTAAAAGCTGAAAAAATATTTTTTTTTTGAATTCAAATCACTTTTGTTTTGCTCCAACAGTTCTGGTTTTCGAGATATTAAAAAAAGAAACATTTTTTGGTCGCAGAATTATGCGTACAGCGAAAAATAATTCTAAAGTTCATCATTGACTCCTTTATTTCAATTTATAGAGTGTGTACAGCAATAATCTTTTTTTATATTTTATAGAGGGATCAATTTACTTTTTAAAACTGGTTATTATAAACCTCAATTCCATCAAGTTTGCAATATATTGACTATTTATTGAAACTAACTTAAAATATAGACCCGCAAAATTCTGCGTACAGGAAGTTTTTATTTAATTAAATAACGAATAGAGGTATCCTTGTAGGAAGTCCATCTCGCTGCAGCACCTTCTTAAGTTGCTTTGGCATTAACTTTACTAGCTTTTTTGTTTCTTCTGCCGTAATATTGCCCCAATTTTCCACAATTTTCTCCTTGAGCGTATTTTTGGACGTAATGGTGTGTTGCCCACTATTGCTCTATCGGGTTAAGATCCGGAGATTGGGGTACTAAATTTAGCTTTATCCAACGTTGTACAGTAGCCAGAGCTTCGAAATATGCGTCGTATGCTTCGGGTCGTTGTCTTTTTGGAACCAGAAATCGTCCTCTAGGCACATCTAATGTGCATTTTGGGTGAAATTATCTTCTAATATTTGGATATAGCCCATGTGATGCTTTGTTGAGTCAATAAATGCAAATTTCTAGATGCCGCAAGGTGTCTTACAGCCCCAATCCTTAACGCGGCCTTCTCTATAATTTATAGTTGATATTAAATGAGGCTTATTCACCGCTTTACGCTCCTTCCGCGACATTAGTTTCTTACCTTTTATTTCGAAAATCCAAAGTTTACTCTAATAAGAGAAAATAGCTTTGCCCCAATGCTCTGGCGGCTTGGAAATGTACATAATTGCGAAATCCTTACGCTTCTGCTAATTAGCCGGGTATATTAGAGGCTTGTTAAGGGCTATATGGCTATAATAGTCAGCTTCCCTTAAAATTATTCTCATGCTATCATCGCATATTGTTTAAGCAAAGCGATCCGTGATCAACGGTAATGCTTTGGATTAACGTGTCCAAGCCCACAACCTGTTCTTTTTCTTGTTTTGTAAGTAGGAATAGAGTAGCTTCCACAAGATGGAAACCGAGAAAACATAGTATGTTACTCTTTGAACTTATGAGTGAGCTCTGCCCACCGTTTGCCCGATTTCTCTGTAGGATTTACCCTCCAGATAGTTTTATAGTAATTTTTCTTTTCGTCACATAAATTTCCACTCCTTTTTTATCCATGTCTTAATAAGCATTAATTATTATGTAAACGCAAGCGAAAATATACAGGAAAGACAAGGTGTGCAAGGAGACTTAGAAACGGTACTTTATCTTCAGAATTTGTACATTTTAAGGTGTACATTTTAAGGTAGTTTCATTAAATAGTTAATAATATGAAAACCTGATGGAATTGAGGTTGACAATAAGCAGTTTTAAAAAGTAAATTTATCTCTCTACAAAATAAAAAAAATATACATATATTGCTGAACATACCCAATAAATTGAAATAAATAGAGTCAAAGTTGAATTTTCTAATTTTTTTGTACTGTACGCACAATTATGCGCCTATGTTCTGAGTGTATGATGCTTTTCTATTGAAAAATCATGTTTAAGATGGAAAAAATAGATTTTTTTTTTGAAATTGTTCGCATTTGTAGCTGCAACTATATCCTTTATTGTGGGTACATTTTAAAAGAATCGGAAAAGAATCGCAAAAATGGCAATTAAGTCAGCAAGTCAAAATCTGATTTTTGGTCATTTTGACTTTTTGCAAACGACTTATTAAACTGCGGTAAAGATGGTTTTTGTTTGCATTTTTACAACAACACACAACAGACTTTACACAGTACACGAGACGAATATTCATGTCCAAATTACTTGCTGTTTCTATTCTTCTATTCACATCAAATCATTCACGAATTATCTCTCTCTCGTCAAGAACAAATGAGTAACGCTGCTTTAATGCTACTGAAAACTACTTTTTAACAGCCTTCCCTAAAACAAAAAACTAAACTGCTTGCTGCTCATGACCTCATTTAAAAAAAGCCGATAGATGGTGCTTTGAAACATTTGTTATCTTAATGTTTGATTTAATGAATTTTAACAAAATTATTTAATAATTTGTTAATTCTTTTCAAATATAGAGACAGTCAACTAAAGTCTTACTTCGTTTTTGTCATTCAGTCATTATATGCAGCGATATAAAAATCAATTCTGTGTTCACCCTGGATCCAAATCATAGCAATTGAGATTTGTATACGTAGCTTGGTGACTGATTTTTGTTTTTAGTGCGAACAGCAAAATTAAACATCCGATAGAATGACAACATGGCTTAAAGAATAAATATTGATAATGAATGATGCTTAATGATATAAACGAAAATGCAAGCATAGACTAAGAGAATTTTTGGTTGTTCTCGCACAACGTAAGGCTGTATGTCCATCCCAAATAATATTAAACAATTAATTGGCGGATTAATCGACTTGAGGTAATTTTCAAATACTAATAACGACGACTGTTAAAGAATCCTTTGCGGGTTTTAGTTTTCTAACCTAGAACTTTTACTCTCATTTGGAATGATAACGGGCGATATATCTTTATTTCAAAATTGATATCGATATGTTAGTTTTATGCATTTATCGAGTACAAATAAATATCGATACATGCATTCAGGGCTGCTAGCGTTTGGTTTTTACAAAATAAAATTGGCATGTTCTTGAGCAGTTGTTTTTTTTTTCATACGCCTGCGGACGTGTGTTGTTGTCGCTTGACTTTTTTTTTGCATTCACACATATTGACGGTTTGTTGTTGTTGTTGTCCTCGCACGACGCCTACACAAATTATGTTTTTCGTGTAATTAATAGTGCAAGCAATTGGGCTTTTTATGTTACCTCAACTGCATTATTACATATTTCTTGCTACAAACTGTAGATTCCACATACAAATGGAAATGCCGCAATAACGTCAGGTGCAACAAGGTCAACGGCATAAGAACAACAATAGCAAAGTAACAGCAGTTGTCGCGACATTATTTTTGTGTTGTATAAGTTAACATGCACATTTTCGTTTAAAAAAGAAATACCAACAAATTGTTAAAATAATTGCGCGCGCAAAACAAATAGCTGAAAACGTCAACAAATACTTCCGCGCTATGCCTGTGCGTGTGTGTGTGTGTGTGTGTGTGTGTGTGTATAAGCGTATAATGATGCATAACAAATTGGATTAACGGAACAACATGAAACTAATAAACAGTTACCACTGGCACGCGTTGTTATTCGACCCCCGCACCACCCTTGTGTAAACAACTTTGTGACGTCTGATGTCTGTCGTTGGGGCTACCCCCCAGAGATAAGACTACAAGACTACTTACCCCACTTGGGTCGTCCATCCTTTTGTCTATTGAGTGAATCAGTCTCACGTCACAGTGTTTATACCCTATACTCATAGGGTCAAAGGCATTGTTGCAATATATTTAAAAGGCAGAAGAAGGCGTGGCAGGCCATAATTTATGTATACGAAAATGATCATCACTGACTTGGGTGAACGCCTAGATTTTGGGGACCTTCGTGACTTGCATCGGGTAAAGACATCAATAGCTTTGGTCAAAATTGTACTGCTTTCGCCTATAAACTGTTCCAAAATTCAACTATATGTTAATATAGTTATACACATTTGAATTCAAATCTCACATTTAAACTTATTTGCGCTTAATAATCAAAAATATGATGCCAGCTGCCTCATATACAAACATATGTATGAAGATGGTCTTTTCGAGGGGACTTTAGATTCACTTTTCGCCAGTAATGCAAAAGTCTGCTTGTCGGTCAAGTACAGCCAAAAGTTCACTCAAAATAGCATTTAATTTACTGTAAATTGGATTAGGTAAAGCCACAAGCTAATGAATCGTTTAATTCATTTATGTATATGCATATACATCAATATATGACTTTATATGTCGGCGCTACGTCTTTGGACTTTGACTTCTGAGTACATTGCAACATAGATAATACCACTCAGTAGTCAGTTCAACTCGTTCTGAGAGATTAAAACACGCGAGATATACTAAAGCAACTATTGTACACTTGTAAAGAGCACTTCTACTTTGTTCGGGATAGTGTATAGAAGAAGGCTTTGTGGAATTATGAGTATTAGATGGATTTAAAGGGACTTGCCAGATAAAACATAAAACAAAGTCTTTTCTTGTAACATAAACAAATTAGTATTTGCGAACATTATACTTTAAAAGTAGAACGTATAGAAAAGAAGAGGTACCGTGCGCGAGATACACTAAACGCGCTTCTTAAAAAAAATACAGTGCAGTCGCGATACAGTGAACTAATTAAAACCAAGGGTGTTCACAATACCAAGTTTGTTCACTCTATCGATTCGAACATTTTATGATGTGATTAAATAACATTATGCACAAATCTAGTCGGGATATCCTTTTATTTATTTAAAAAACAAAAAAAAAACAATTAATTTCTAATTTTAACTTAAAACAGCCTTCATGGGTCATATTTCATCGCATAAGTTAACCAATTTAGTACATAACATTATTTCTGAGCGAAAACCATCACAAAATTCAATATGTCAATGAAAAAGATAATGCATTGCGTTTAAAGTTTTTTAAAGAATGCTGAAATTTTGGTTTGTTTTTGGTTAAAAACTAGATTTTTAGACTCTTAAGAGTAGTCAATGTAAAAAATAATTTGTTCACTCTTACGAGTGTTCACATAACCGAGTGTTCATTCTATTGCGACTCCACTGTATATACATATATATATTAATAAATAATTAACTTATTTACCTACCTGAGTTGAAAATTGCTTAGGCTCTTGTTATACGAAGCAAGATTTTCAAGTGAGAAAGTGAAAAAATCTCACAAAATCTCGTTCGATATTAAAATACATTCTAATATAAAGCAAATCGTACAGGGTTGAAGGCGAGAAAACTTACGGGCAATATAATTGGCTCTACAAATCACACTTCCTCGCTTGAAAATCTTGCTTCTTGTAAGAGGTACCTTATCCACTTATAATAATAATAATAATTTTGAACCAACTTATTTTGTAGGTCAAAAATGCTTCTCATAAAACATCTGCTAATTGTTTAATACATTACAAAAGTTTAACATAGTATCGGTTATACACTTAACCCTATACGGCATAAAATAGGTATTTGTATAAACGCCTATTCAAATAATATAAAAAATATTTGTAAGCATTTTGTTGGCTTTTTAATATGCAGAAAATCAATATCTTTTTTTTTTTTGCTTTAAAATAGATTCCTTCAACATAGCAATATTGTCAAATTCCACAATATCACTTCTTCTTCTTAACTGGCCATAACAACCCGTTATCGGGTTACGGCCTGATTTAAATACATTCTTTCATTGGAATTGTGGTTTTACGTGCGTATGGGTCCCAAACCCTACGCACAACCCTTTTAAGGCCTACTGGTCTCGAAAGAACCCAGTGTCATGGTTAGTCGCCTCATACGACAAGCTAGGTGGTATTCTCTAACCCGCTCATCACAATATCACTTACATTCAATAAAAACTATCTATTGGGCTACAAGAGTATCGAGGCATCGGCATGCGAATTATATTTAGCTAAAACATATATAATGTAAGAAAGTACTCTGTTATGCATAAATCACTAGCACTTGGCACTTAAGTTTATTGGTCGCCTTTTCGAATTATTATATGATGTATCTCTGCGCATTGTATTCGGAACTTTTTGACCGCAATTTTTATACCCTGTACATAAAGTGTTAAAGGGTATTATAGATTTGTGTAATGTATGTAACAGGCAAAAATGATTTGGAGCAATAGTCGAGTCGATATACCCATGTCCGTCTGTCTGTCCATGCTGTCGCACCGTTCTCGGAGACTATAAGAGATAGATACTCAAAATTTTACCAAACGATGTGCATTTTCCCTTGGTAGATCAAGTTTGTCGAATTATGGCGATATCCTACCAGTTTCATCTGTGAGAGAATTTTGCGGTTTACAATTAAATATTGGCACAGTTATATTATGTAAAAATGATTCATATCGGATAAGAACTTTAGAAGATATAGCTAATATTGTGCCAATTTTAGGCCTCCTCTCCTATGAACTGCAACAGAATTTCACTTTTTACAGAAATGCTAAAGTTAATATTTATGTTAACCAAATGTGCTACGTTAGACAATGTTTTTTCACACCATCCCCTCTTGTTTTGATACGTAAATTTGCAAGATTCGTTACCTTATACATATCAATACATATGTATGTACTATATAAAAAACTATGAATATGAAGTACGCATTATCTGATTAGAGGTAAGCAGGCATAAAGGTACTTGACTAACCAGTTTTAAGTTGACCAGTTGTATTAACTGATAAGCCAAAAATTAAGAACTTTGAATAAATGTACGACAGTTATAAAAATTTAAATTTTTTGGCTGTTTTATCATTTGTCGGCTGCTATATATGTATGTATGTATGTATTACGCCCATTAGGACTTTATGAAGCAGTGCATAGCAGACATCAGGTTCTTCAGGTCAAAACTCATGCAGTTAAGCAAAAAGTTAAAAATTTTAACTAGAGACCACTTTTAGTATCACATAACAGCACTTTATTTTTTTCTCATTTAGCAGCTTGTGAAAATGCTTTCGGTTCACTTTAAAGACATTCTTGAAGGCATCTTAGAATGTTGAAATTGGAAGGTAACTTAATGATTTGAAATAGGTTTAAATCAGGAATTCAAACCGTAATCGTAACCGTTATCCAAAACAACCGATTGCATTTTAAATCGTAACCGGACCGTAACCGGAATAATTTTTTTTTGATAAACCGTTAACCGTTATCATTTACCCGCAATAACTGAATTGGAACCGATATATATATATACTGGTACGGTTTCGCATTTTCATCTACATCGCACAGTGGGCCATCTTACTTCTTAGTGGCAACATTAATAACTTTTAAAGAAGTAAAAATATTTTCAAATTTAAAATGCAAGTAGCAGAGAATTCCTTAAGCTCCTGCGATGCACTGCGATTGTTGTGTTTATGGACCGCTTTATAATAACTCTGCTGGTGCTTCTGCTGTTGCCATAAAAAGTGAACACTAGACAGCACAATCTCGCTCCACTTCTGTTTTTTTGGTAGCTCTCTTTTGAAAATAAAAGAATGGCAGTTGCATTGAGCCGACTTGCTGAAAAGCGACCATTCCCAAGACAGTGCATACATGTGCGTTTTTTGTGCTCTTTTTCAATTTTGGCTTTGAGTGAGTCGGAACTGCCGTAATCGTAACCGCATCCGAAATAAACTTCGGTTCGAATCCCTGTTTTAAAAACATACGCGCGCCTCAAAATTATGTCAGTAACGTCTTGAATACTTATGAATACCCACAATAATCGAAGCCGAAATTTACTAATTCGAAAGTTTGTAAGTCGTAAAAACAGCAATTTTCTAGTTCACATGTATCCATATCTACGTGTAGTGGAATTTTGGAGCAGTTTATTGGCGAAGGGGGGTGAAATCTGCACATTTTTGACTATAACTTTTGATGTATTTATCCGATTTCGATCATTCAAACCATACTGTTACAACACGGACAGACGGACATTTCTATATCGACTCGACTATTGCTCCTGATCATTTTTGCCCATGGAACATATGGTCTGCCACGCCTCATTCTGCCTGTTACATACATTGCACAAATCTATAATAACCTTTTACACTCTGTGTGCAGGGTATAAATATCGGGACCATGGATGAAATGTAATGATGGGAAGAACTTGTAGAATCAAAATAAAACTGATTTCAATCAGGTGAGACTGTGAGTCGTTGTGAGACTGACAGATGGATATGGCTATATACGAAGTCCTCATCAATGCGATTATTTTGATATGAACAACTTATGGACTGCCGCGCCTACATTTTTTGTGTTTGTTGCATACACTGCACAAATCCATTATATCCACAGTGTACAATCATTTATGGCGCACCTAAAATATTAATTCATACCTTTAATTCCAATTGGAAATGCAATATGTACTGGGCATCGTACAAACACGCACAAAACTTTATTTTAAAGAGCAAGCTTAGAAGGCAGCTATTTGGGTGGGTTATGACAACAACCACTTTGACTTATCAATCATCAGCAGTATTAGTAGTAAATGACAATCAAACAATAAAATAATAATTTAATATCATTTTCAGTTTAGTGGCTTGTGCTGGTTGGCTGGAAGAACCAATGAGCGGACCATACAATGAAGAATCTGATACAGGATATACAAAATAAATACTCATTTCTTTATAATTTGCTCACAAACTTTTGGATATCTATTATCAAATCGAATTTAACCCTAAAATTAAGGCTGCGTAATATTAGATGGAAAAATGGCAAAGCACGACCAGGATGTGCTTATCAACCGACAGAGGTATCCCAAAATCAATTAACTAAGTAATAAAGTACTTTTAATGTAATAAATAATTATCACACAGATCGAGCAGGTGGCGAATGTCATAACGCATGGAATTTGGATTATGCCAGCTTTATTTGCGGCCATAAAACTGTTTGAGCGTTCGTACAACTCAAACCAATATTTGGTTGCCTGGGTCTATGGCGGCGCTCTATGCATGCTCTTTACCATATCCACATTTTTTCATTGTTCTTGTTACTGTGTCGAGTATAAGTGAGTTATAGAGCACGCTATATATCATATAGTATCATAATATATTTAATTTCCAACCACAGACCGTCAACAACACGTAAAGTGTGGCCAGCATTCAGCTGGCATACCTATCGGGGACTAAAGAATATTTTACATCGTTGTGATCGTGCTATGATCTATGTGTTCATTGCTGGATCATATTTCCCATGGCTCACGTTGGAGAATACGAATCAATCGGCCATTTTGTTTAGCATGGAATGGATTATTTGGCTGATGGCCGCCATTGGCATTGCATATCAGCAGGTAAGCTCTTTAATAAAGTCGGTGGTGCAAAACAGTCGAAATGGCGAAAAGATTAAGTCTACATGTTGGCCATTCTTTAGTTTTTTGATCTAAGCTTCGATTTTAGAGTCTTTTAAGTGTTAGACCCCTCGAATTCTCATTAAATTACATTTTTTAAATTTGTTCTGCACACACTTAAATAACAAGCATTGAATGTTTCCTTTTAAAACAAGTACGAGATCGTATCCATGTACCTACACTGTCAACCACTGTTTACAAGTCCATATTTGACTTAAGTAAATTTTTGTTGGTGAATAATTCAATGTATCTGCTTCAGTTTGAAAATGAAAAATGCTTTTTTGAATTAACAGCAAAAATAGAAAACTTTTGTTTTGCGCCACTTGATTATGAACACACGACTGGCTTTAACCTCTAAAAACAGCTCTGTATAGCTTGATAAAACTTTTTTTTTTCAATTTATGATCAAGTGCTGCGCTTATGAATACTCTCGCTCGAATGGTATTTATTTAATAAAGATTATTATTTTTCAACATGTAAAAACTATGTCCTCGCTTTCAGAACACAACTACTTACTAATATATATAAAATTATATTTTTCATTTAAGCTCTACCATGAGCGCTACAAATGCCTGGAGACATTCTTCTATTTGGTTATGGGCCTCGGACCAGCTTTGGTTGTTATATGGACCGGTCATAATTTTCCAGGGATGACACAGCTGAAATTTGGCGGTGCCTTTTATATTTTGGGCATTGTATTCTTCAAATCGGATGGATTTATACCAATGGCACATGCCATTTGGCACTTGTTTGTGGTGCTTGCCGCTGGTTGTCATTATTATGCGATCTTAGTGAATTTATATCCCAATGACTCCAATATTTTTACAAATTAGTTTTTAATTGAATTAGTTGTGTAGTTAACCTATTCTATACATATAATTTTATGTACATATTAGTTTATTTGTAACATATTTGTGGATACGTAAACTGGACCAGTGACGTCAGGCGGAGCATTGAACCGCTAGCTCAAACGCTTCTGTCCCTTACTATTTTTTAGGCTCTACTTAAATGCCGTTTATTTTGACGTTGCGGCATACCATAATTGGAATGGTTCTAAATTAATGGTTGTTATAGTTTTAGTTCAATTGATTTTTTATGATTAATTTGAGTCAGCCAAAACGTATACCTAACTACCCAAACTCAAGTCACTGCTCCAAAATTAGCCAAATTTTGTAAACAGAAAAAACTATATGTGAACAGAATGTGTGTAGTGTTCATTTTAGTTAAATATTTAATTTATATATACTACTTTGTTAAATGCTTCACACGGATTTATATTCATTTTAAATATTATAAATACTAGAATAGTAGTAGAAGAACTTTAAGATAAATGCAAACTATTTTTGTGATCAATTGTTAAGTGTTGGACCCTTATTTATTGTGTCTCATATACATACATATTTGAACGATTGGCTTTGTAAATGATAAAAATTTAAATTCTTAAACTTTGAATGCCCGCCTAATATACATCATATATATATATATAGTATTTACTAAGAGATTCTCCATAACAATGACAATAATCACGAACTAAGCGATTTGGTCGTCAGCCAGTCTATAAAAGTGCTATGCATATTTGCTCAGGGAAAACTACAGCAGACTTGTATTTATGATGTTGATAATGACAAAGATATATACAAACACTTCTAAACATAATCGAATGTATAACTATTAAAAGAAGCCTTGGTTCGTGATTATGTGCTAAATTTGTATACTGAATGTGCTTATTCTTAAGCAGAATTTAAATATGTTTTCGATGTTGTCAAATGACATTTATACATAAGTAACCTAATACACACACACACACACAGATATATACATAACATATTAAACAGGAAATAATCTCTATTGCATGTTTTGTTGCGAATGAAATAAATATAATTGATTGGTACAAAAAAATTTGGAACTTTTAAACTGGCGCGTTTTGTTTTGTTCTAAGTATGACTAATGTTTGTATATCGATAATTTTCTTGCCGATAAATGAGTAAAAGTAGTCGATTGCCTACTTTAAGCCGACTGCTATTTATATTGTGTTAATAAAATACAAACAGTATTGTTTTGCGTGGTAATAGTATAAGCAGCAAATAAAATAATCAACATTTTAATGTGTAAGCTTAATTTCTATAATTGAAAGCTACCTAACTTTTTGGTAACCAAAAGCGCCGATACTTAGTAACAAATTTGTATAAACAATTTAATGGACAAGGAGGAGCAAGTTCACGAAGCGCTTGTGCAATTAATAAAATCGCGTGTGGAAAATGCGACGAAAGCGAAAAAAGCTCAATATATTTGCCAACTGGAATTTTTACGTGATACCAAAAATTCAAACAGCAAACACATTACCGCGGCTGGCAATCAAGCGGCACACCTTGCGAAACTATTAACAGCTGCAGCAGAAACGGATGACGAATTAAGAGCATGGCTCGTGTGGCTGCACCAACTGTTGTTGGTCAATGTTTCGGTGTTTGGTGAGCACGCTGGCATACTTATTGATTGGATACTGAAGCGGGAGTATGCAGACGTGTACGCGTTGCGTTGCCTTGGCAGTCTCTTAAAGTCGCTTCCACCGGCTGAAGTGCGTCAGTATTGGCCACGTTTGGCAGTTATCAAGACGCCGTCATGCATAGAAGCAGCGCATCAGTTGGTGCTATGCTTGGACACGGTTTTTACTTCACTTTATGCAGACAATTCGCATTTAGATGACCAGGACTTGCAGCTGAGCAGTCAAGTGGCAAATTCTTTGTTGCAGCCACACTATGAGGGAGTGTGGTTGCAGCGTGTCGAAGCCGCGCCTCAGAAGCCGGAGTCTGCCATACAACTATCCAAGCTGCTGGTACACTCGCTACAGCTGCTGCAAAAGATTGCAATACAAAATGCTGCTTATGTTGAAGCCCATGCACCTTTATTACTGGGCTTTGCCTTGGCCAATGTACAATTTGGTGGCGGCAGTAATGATCAGGCTTTATTGCAACAACCGCGTCGCGTGCAACCCTCTCAACAAGGGGCTTGTCATGAGCAAGAGGAAGATATAAGCAATGCGAACAACGCGCCAAAACGTTTTAATGGACGTCAGGCTAAGGCCCGTAAAATGCGCTCAATGAAAAAACAGCGCCATAATACGAGTGCCAATGTAGATAATTTGGAAGCCACTCCTAAAAACCACACACACCAGCTGTTGCTGTTGGGAAATGACTATGGCGGCCATCGAACTGGCGACTCCGAATGTTACACACTATCCGATGAGCCCACTCAGCAGCCCAGTCTGATGCACCAAAGGCAAAGCAGCACCAAAGTACGATTAGCTGCGTTGCATTTACTTGGCGCTGTCACTTTACAGCTGCCGCGCCGCACTCTCTACAGCTATTGGCATGTGCTCTTTCCTTCTAACTCAAACGATGCGCGACAGAGCCTATTGCATATTGGTCAAATGGATAATAGTCCGCGTTGTCGCGCCTTAGCGCTGCAAGTGGCTGCACAGCTGCTCTATGGCTCTAAGTCGTATCTCAGTCAGGCTAACTCCTCGGGACCTAGTAACTATACGCCATTCGCAGTGAGTTTGGCTACGCTGGTGCTATCTGCCTATGACACATTGAGTACCATTTTGGAGCGCGAATTTGCGCCACCCGTGCTGACGCAATGTCTAAAATGTTTGGCTGTGCTCGTGCAGGCCACGCCCTTTGAGCAACTGGAAATGGGTTTTGTCTATGGCTTTGTGCCGCATGTGAAGAATTTAATTAAGCACGTAGAGCTTACCGTGCAAGTATCAGCGCTGCTGGTTATGGAAATGCTAGTTGCCTCGCCACAACTAACACAAGAGATGGCCTGTGCCGTTGGTTTGCCAGGCAGCGAGTTGTACCATACAAAAATTGTGCGTACAGCGCCTAGAAAAGATGTGCGGCAGCAGGAGCAAGATCTGGCAGATTTATGTGATTCGGAGTATGAAGAGGACCAGGTAGACACGGAACAAAGCATCCAGACTGAAGCAAAAACTGCTACCACAGAAGCCAACATACCGCGCTACTCCTGGCTGCTGCGCTGTGTTTGCCGATATTTGGAGTCTTCAACCAGCTTGCCTACGCTGCGTGTGGAGTGTCTGCAAGTGCTGCTCGCTATGGCCACACACTTTGCCTTGCTAAGGGATCATCTGACGCGTTTAGTCAACATTTTGTGTGATACATTGCAAAACCAGTCTTCATTCGAGGTCCGACTGTATGCAGCGCGCTGTTTGGACACCATAGCTTACCAAATGACGCGGCATGTGCTGGAGCTATCTGAGCAAGCTCGCCAGCAGCATTTGGCTTTTTGGCAGCAGGCTTTGCCTAGCATTTATGCCAATTATAACGCAGAAGCCACGCCTAGTCTTAAGTGCGCTTTATGTGATGCATTGTCGAACATGGGCACATATTGTTTTGAACGTATGTCTCAGCCGCAACGCAATGGTTTGCTAGCCTTTCTTTCTGGATGCAGCAGCGATGATGCCGAGGATCCGTTGGTACGCGCTGCCGCCTTACGTGCCTTGGCTGTTTACCTGCTCCATCCGACTCTGCGCACTGATATGGTATTTGTGGAAAATACAGCGGAGTTGGCGTTGCGTTTGGCGAGTGACACACAACTGCATGTTCGCATAAAGGCTGCTTGGGCTTTGGGCAATATAAGCGATGCTTTGGTGGGGCAACGTCCAGCAGCGCCCCTGGATTTGGAACTAGATACATGCGCCGAGCGCATTTCCGATGCGCTGCTGTATCGTTTAATAGCCGCCTCTACTTCAGCCTGCAGTGATCATGACAAGGTGCGCTCAAATGCTGTTCGCGCCTTGGGCAATCTGCTGCGCCTGCTCTCCGCTGCCCAACTGGATACTCAGGATGTGAGGACTCTAGTGCAGCGCGCCATTGGCAAGCTAATTGACTGTGTCCGTGCCGCTGGCAGTGCCAAGGTCAAATGGAATGCCTGTTATGCCATTGGTAGTCTTATGCGCAATCGCGAGTTGTTTGCAGCAAACACGAGCATTGCAAGTACGCTGTTTCCAGCGCTGTGCCAGCTCATAGTGCATCATGTAAACTTTAAGGTGCGAATTAATGCTACTAGCGTAGTATTGCAAATTGAACAGCGTTCCGATTATGGCAGTTACTATCCAGCCCTTTGGCGTGCCTTGCTGGCAGCTCTAGAGCGCTCCAATGCTCTGGAAAGTTTCGAGGAATACAATCATAGGGATGGACTACAACACCAGCTTTGTCTGGCCATGGCGCATATGTTGGGTCAAGCGCGTCTTGAGGATTTGCCTATGTGCCGTGATGCTCTGGAGCCGCAACTGGATACGGTTTGCAGCATTTGGCGACGTGTAGCTTATCGCATTGTGCCCGAGCAGGCGGCTCCACTCTTCACCTGTGGACAGCTGCTGGAGCAGCGTATGCTTTCCAGCGTGGATAGTACTTTGACAGGAGAGCATCGCAATGCGCTCAAAGCTATTGTGGAAGCACTGCTTCTGGAGGCATAAGCACAATGAAACTGTTTAATAAATAATAATAATATACTGCAAAAATCTGTACATTTTCAATCCATGCATAACTGTTATTTAATCACTTATTTCAGGTGGCCTTTAACAAGAATAAAGTTCAACATTAGTTGTACTATTAGTTCAGAATAAGCTGCAAAAATATGATATTCTACCAAGACTTTGACTAAAACATACCATTTCCGGTAAAATTCGCTGGTTGCGAATCCGAAAACCATTTTGCATTTTCTAGCACCGTATCCGAAATATCTCGATTGCGAATTCAGCAAATCTCATTGCTCAGGAACCTTACTACCGATCGGGATAAATTGTTGAATTGAAGCTTATTAAATATCAAACTAATGTCTCCCAGCCGGTTTTGGTCTAACTTGATTCGATTGCAAGTTACAGGGCAATAAACTCCAAATTTTTTTTTACTCCAAACGAATTCAATTAAAAACTAACAATATTTTTTAGTGGGTTATTTTTGGATTCGATAAATTGATTTTGCTACATGGGGCCGGTACATGCTAAACAAATCGAAATCTTTATCTCCACTATTTTGAACTTTATGTTGCCAATGAAAAGACTTGGACTCCAAAGTTCGCATGTGCGACTTGCAAGTGCAAACTAAGCAAATGTACGGTGGAAGTAATGATGCATTTTTCAGCGTGCCGATGTTATGGCGTGAATCTACGAATCATGAAGTCGACTGATATATTTGTAAAGCAAAAATCATTAACGCTCGGCACTGCAATGTACAATATGCGAATGTGTCGACTGTGGCACATCCAGTAGGAAGAAGTGTGGGACGGGAATATGATGGACGACTACTGTTGGCTCCTTGTCCTCGATACTGATTCGAAAATTTACAAACTCCGAACTCGTAAAACAAGAAACATTTTGAATACAAATAAAATAAATACATGTTTGTTAAAAAAATAAAATATTCGATCAAGGGGTTTGTTTCTAATAACTTTGCCATTTCCCTACCGATTTTGCTTAAATTGGTTTTGAAATGTTTGCAAAAAAAACAATTTATTGAATTCGAAGGGAACATGGTTCATCTCGATCGTTAGTAAGATTCCCAATTAATATGAGATTTGCTGACTTCGCAACACTCGATAGCTCCGAGATCCCTTGAACCAATATTTACAAACAAAATTGTATTCGCAATGTACACGAGTGCTAGGAATGGGATAACCTCCTTTGATGAGCCATCACACCTATCAAAAATCTAAGTACGGGCTTTATAGGTACGAAATTTTTTACTTTAACTAAAATACTCGATTAAGCGACTGCAAATCTTTATACGTCGTTTATGGAATCGTACTACGTTCGTATGTAAAAAATCAAATTTCTGTGCAAATTTTTGTGGGGGTAAAGGCAAACCCCAGTGGTAAGGGGTATGATTAGGAAAAAGGTTAACATTGTTTGGTTTATGGGCATAACATGAGTTTACTTACCAAAGGGTCAAGCCGTTTACGGTACCAAAAAGTGCCCCCCGCGATTTTTAAAAACAAATCGATTTTTATGTGGAAAAAAAATTCTACAAAAAATTTCAGATCGAAAAATTAATGCGTTACCGCTTAATTTTAAAAAAATTCTACAAGAAATTTCAGATCGAAAAATTAATGCGTTACCGCTTAATTTAAAAAAAAGTGTTTTTTATTTTTTGAATTATTGCGACTAAACTACTGAATATTTTTTAACCACAATTTAAGTTAAGGTACCAAAAATCTTGTGTCTCTATCTCTAATAGTCAGACAGACGGACATGGCAATAATGATTCGATTATTGCTCCTGCTCCGCCAGTTACATACATTGCACAATTCTACAACTCTTTTACACTTTGATTACAGGGTATAAAATATTGATAGGTATATATAGCGATTTAAACCCAAACAAATATAAATCGTAAACCCAAAATTACTGGGCTTCAGACAATGGCTGAGCGCCGCTGAACTTCAATTTCAGTATTTCAGCCGTCAATAGTCAATTCCCAAAATTTATTTAAAAATAACCCCGAAGATTTCTCAAAATGTTAAAGAGCTTGTCCAACGCCTATTTTATTGAGGGATGTTAAACGATGTTAAAAGAACTTTCAGAATCATTGTCAATTTTTTTTATTTTATATGAATTGTACATATGTATATATATATAAGGGATTTATAATGAATAATGTAATAATGTCGTAACAGTTAGACTAAAAATTGTTATATGTTTGACTTTTTGTATTCTATTTAATGGTCGTGATTTTATATATATTTAAACAAATTCATAGTCATCTACAATACGATGCATACTTGATTTTATGCTTGTTTTTTTCTTATAATTTTTAACATTTGTACAAGATAAGCGGCAAGTACAAAAGTAATCCCTAGGTGATTTTAGCTAAAGTTAATTGAGTCTGTCGACTGTACGCAAAAAAAAAAAAATCTAAAGCAGATTGCTGCACCTTTGCATTAGAAATGTTGCATGCATCCCCACGCACAAAGAAACCAACAGGTGAGCAAGTGTGTGACGTGCTTTCTCAAAAATATTAAAAAAAAGAGACGTACGTTAAAAACAAGCAAAATGGCATTATTAAAAAAAAAACAATTAAATTAAAAAAGCACGGTCTACAAAAAATAAAAATGTTACGTCTGTTGCTGCATGCTTGTTAGGCTCAGCCGACAGCTAAAGCCTAAGTCAAACGTGCAATACTTTTGCACAAAATCAATAAAAATGTAATGCAAATGTTTTATGTAAGCACATCTATTTACATGTTTTGCATTCAATATATATGACGGGCATACGCTTGTGGTAAACGATCCTCGTAAATTTGTATTGTTTTCATGCACAAGTTTGACAGGTTTGACCTGGACCCCACTCTTAAATAAAACTGACCCATTTACATTATATAACTATTTCTTCTCACGATCATCTATAACCGCCTTAATCTGATTTAGATGTGACGGCAGCTCTCGAGCACGCTTCTGGTCTATTGGATCCACACCTGGCTCGTCGTTGAATCGTAGCACACGCTTGCCACCGCCGCGCACCTTTTCGTTCATTAGCTGCAGGTCCTAAGTGATAGTAAAAAAATAAATTGTTGTTATAAAAATTTCACTAACTTATTATCATTATTCTTACCTTGGCTGGACTGCGATAAAATTCATAGATGATTTGATCTGGTGACTGCTGTATCTCATTTTTAGGCATTTGTGAAACAAAGAGCGAGTGATTTTGTGTGAGCTTCTTAGGCACCGCCAAACGTTCATTGGGATGCGGTGAGAGTAACAGTTCAGCGCTCTGTTAATACAATAATTACAAAATAAATAAGCAAACTCTATAGAACCGTGGTTTCTCAGAAGGTCGTTTATAGAAAAAACGAAAGTGCAAAATGTAAATCATACTTAATATACTTTTTTTTTTTGGCGTTGTTTCAATAACGGTTATCAAATTCGGATGAGATGAGGTTATATGAAACCTTATAATTAAAAAGATAACTTACGTCTACATTCTCATTCAAATAGTTGATGGAGAAATTCGTCATTTGCGGGACGTATATTTGATTATAAAAGGATATTATATCACTTTTTTCACGCTCTCCATCGACTATTTTGATGAGCACCTCGCGGTAAACGCTATTCACTGCCTGCGGTTGATTGCGATAAGTTTTCATAATATCGCTGAATTTGGGTTCTTGCATTCTAGTAACCTGCAATATGAAATGATTTCACTAAGTTCGTTCTCATACAATCAACAGCTGTACTTACTCTTATAAATATATATATTGCACACATGATGATTTGATCAAGATGCCGATCTTGCATTAGCTCGGTTTTCTGCGTTATGGAGTGCTCAAATATGGTCCAGATTTTGTCCGGTTTATTATCGCATAAATTGAGCTCGGCACATAGCTTTTGTATGCGCAGCCAGCCTAACAAATAGACCTTACGAAAAAAGATTTGCAACTGTCCAGCTGCTCTGTCATTATTCACCTGAGTCCAGGTGGGCAATGGCTTGGGAGCACGCTGTATTAAGTCCCAGACAGGTGACTCGCTGGACCAGACCAGCCGCTCCAAGCAAGTCTCTTCAATCGAATTAAGATGTTTGATCAAAGGGCGTTGCAGGCGTCCTTCCGGTTGACTGCCATGCCGCACTACAATCTCAATGATTTTATGAAATTGAAATGCTTTAATATCGAAACAGTCCAGAAGCCAAGGGAATTTCATTTCCGTGTCCGTGTTGTAGGCATACAGCACAAGCTCTACACAGCAGGCAAGTAGTGTGATATTGAAGGTTTCTAATGAGATGTCCTCGGCGAGCAAACGTTTGAGATGTATATTCGGTTTGTTTTGTGCCTCGGCTCGCAGTATATGATCAAGCAGATAATAGAATATGGATTTGGCCAGTTCAAAGCGATTCTTGTCCTCGCTTGGATAATTTTTATGGAATTTTTGCTCCATTTGTTTGATAATATTTAAAATTTTTTCAATAACCTCCTCGCCAGCTTGTCTGCAATATAAAAATCAGGTCATGTTGAATGAATAATAACAAAAAATAACCCTATATTATTTTGACATCTATGGAGCGGTACTTACTTGACAAAATCTGTGGGCCCTTTTATACCCTTAAAGTAGCTTAACTGCTTAACATTATGTGTAGCATTTGCCACGGGCTCGAATTTTTGTTCTGACATGGCTGACTGTGCAGGCAAATCTTGTTTGCGCGTCAGGGGTGTGACTGGCTGACGCAGGGCCTGGTCAGTAAAATGGTTTTGCTCTCCGGAATCCAAGGAATAGACGGCCAAAATACGCTCGTCAAACTCACCCACACTGAGCACATATTGTTCATAGGCAAAGTTTAAACTTTTTAAATTGCGCTCAAAGTTCTCATTTGATACAAGGCCCAACATCGTGTCCTTGTTGCCATAGATGGTCTACAAGTTGAGAATAAGAGTGATTTCATTGTATTATATATTCGATAGCAAAAAACAGCTTTTAATATCCTGTACACATAATGTAAAAGGGTAGTATAGATTTGTACAATGTTAGTAACAGGAAGAAGGAGCCGTGGCAGGCCATATGTTCCATGCGCAAAAATGATCAGAGCCCTTCCTCCGTGAGAGAATTTATACCCACAACATAAAATTTAGATAAATTTTAATGGATATTTTTTTTTATAACGACCTAACGATGATCAGTTAGGCATACACATAGAAGGGACTACCACGTCTTCATCTTTTCCTTATAAATAGACAATAACAGAGTTTGTATAAAACTCGTCCTGCACTTCTGTCTGTCCTACATAGTATAATATAGTTACGGATTAAGACTTACGTTTGCTTGAAAGAACGCCTGAATGATCTTGTGAAATACGGTCGCCTTCATAGTTTTCGCCTCTTCGTACATCTCACAAAAGTATTTAAGTATACAATGCTCACGTGCCATGGACTCGGTAAAATCGGATGTGTTCCACTTGGGGGGCAAGCCCTCAAAGTCGGGTTTAATAAGATCAGTGCGCATTTCTGCTAGCACATTGGTATACACCAAATCAATGCAGCATATCATTAAATTATATGAGGAGACCAGATCTACTGTAGTTGTGGGCTTTTGATTTTTAGCGCATAGAAACAAACGCCAACTGATGTCAAACAGTTTAATAAAAGAACACTTGGAGTGTAACGAGCTAAATAATAATCGAGAAATGTATTGCATTAAATATAAAGCAGGAACATGCATTGTTTACAACTGACTCAAGTTACGTACCTGTGTTTGGTGTGCTTTTTTTCATTGAGAGGACGGATAAACACTCGCTCAAACGTGCTTCTGTGATACTTATGCAGCATGAATGTAATGCTAAACTTGCGGTCCACCTCCTCAATTTGAAGTATAAAATTGTCGGATGGATTGGCCATGTCACACCACTGCTTGATCTTAACGTTGAAATCATAGATGCTGTAGAGAACATAGTTAAATATAATATATGTAGATCCTACGCTAGGCACTATAATTACCTCATTTCGCAGCTACGCAGCAAATTATTTAAAGAGACACCATTGCCCCTGACATGAGCATCTTGGCCACTAACCGTGGGCGTTGTTGACTGGCGACAAGCGGCGTAAATTGTGCAGGCAACCCATTTCTTACGATCGACCCTCTGGTTATAAAACGTACGTAAGTACAATTTTGTTGTTTGTTTTTAAAGTCTTACCTCCAATGAGAAGCGTTGGTCCACTTCTTTAAGCTTTTTCAATGCATATTCTTCGGTCTGACGATCCATATTTAAATCTCGACACACATGCTCAAAAAAGTCGTACATGATGTCCTGAGCCTCGTCAACACCGGCGCTGGCCACAACCTCGGCACCAAGTTCTTGGGTATCGTTGCTCATGTTGGCGGCTGTGTTTTGTCAGCCGTTTTGATGAGCGAGCTTATCACAAGTTTCCCAAATGTTTTGCGTTATTATATTTATTTGTTGCTGCAGATGGGTGCAAAGGCACTACACAGCAGCAACATTAACAATGACGGCGTTGGCCAAACTTTACGTATTATGGGCCACTTTTTTACCATGTATTACATGCGTTTTGGTTTGTTTGTTGCCTGCTGGTTCTTTTTCTATGTTACGGTTTTTTATTTTGGTAAAAGAAACCTAATCGATATACTGCGTGTTTTAAGTTAATAATTTTTTCGTTCTATTTCATTTATGTACTGCTGATAGAAAAAAGGGCGGGAAACAAGGGAGCAGTGTGACCGAAATGGGTATTTTTAATACCAGCGCGGTATATTTTTGAGTCAAGTTCGTTCTCTGTGTATTTACTGGTATTTTGGTATTTTCGGGTATTTTTCTTACTTCGCCGCAAATTCAAAACGAGTAAATATGTATGTACATATGTATATCATAATTTTTACACGTTAATGTTTATTTTAATAAGATATTGCAGACATGAAACATTCTTTCAGTCAATCATGTTATTGAATATTTTATAGAAAACTACATTATTCAGGTATTTGTAGAGTAATAAAACAAGAAAATAACGTCATCATTGTCTTTAAGCAAATACAATATGTGTTATGTTTTTTTTTTTTATATTTGCGTTTTAACAATTTTGTCTTTGGCGGCTTTCAAGTTATATAGGAACAAGAACTGCTTAAGTTGCTTACAATTCGGCGAATGAACATCAACAAAGTTATAATGGGGTACACGCTTCGATTTGATGTTGGGTTTCCCCGCCACATACTAGGTTATCCAACACACCGAACCTAATTTTTTCAACCGGTGGCAGCAATGAGGCCCCCATGTACTAATCGGCATAGAAAAATTGCATGGTGTCCTCGTCATCATCCAATTCTTTCAACCCACAATCTGAGATAGGTTGCCTAAAGTTAAACCAAAAGTTTTCCGCTACCGTTCTTGTATTAAATGTCATACGTCACGTTTTGCGAGAACCCTTTGACATACCTATTAACGCCGATTGTAATTTTCTAACTTGGTGTGAATTTTATCCTACAGGTATTTAACTTTACGAAAAATAAGCTGTCCAATTCCCGCCAATGTTTAATTTAACATTTATTAATCAAAATACTCGAAATTTTACTTTGGTATCATTGCAAAATTTAATTCTGTATTATCTCCGTAACTATAGTGAACATAGCTATACCACATACGATAATTTCTTGCAAAGTGGTCGATATACAGATTGGATCGCTAAAAGCACCACATTGATGTTTCAATAAAAATATAATATGTATAATTTTTGAAAAAAAAAGTTTTTGCACATGTACCTCATAGGGTTAGTTAGATGTTATTGGCCGTTACATTGAGTCGACTTGCTGAAAAGCGACCATTCACAAGACAGTGCACACATATGCGTTTTTTGCTCTTTCTCTCTCAATTTTGTCCGCCTGACAGAGACAGCAACACAAGCAGTCTTACACGTACACTGTATTGGAAATAGTCGCTTTTCAGAAAAAATGTTGAATTTCTTAACGGTCCAGGATTCCACTCTATTACTTTCAGACTCTTTGGACGTATGCTGGCTTAAATGCTTTTAAGGCCATTATTGGGATGAATATCGATATATGTATTTTCTGTTCAAAAAATTTTTCATATAGAATTTTTGATAAAAATTTTAAGCGAATCAAAATTCTGATGGCATTAAAGGCGATCGTTTTGAAAAAGAATTACCCATTTGTATTAAGTTAGTTGTACACTTAATTTCTGTGATCGGCAACAATTACGGCGCACCAGCTGATAGTAACGACTAAGATAACTTAATGGGCCAGTATTCTCTCTTAACGTCGATCGCGAGTGAGAAAACAAAATTTAAAAATTGATGCATTGATGCAATTGAAAAATGTACCCATTTTTCTCATGAAAATCAAATTTCTGTACAAATTTTTGTATCGAAGCTTTGATTATTTTTACCCAACAGTAAAAGTATGCACACAAGTTTGAATTGGTCGGCTTTTATGGTGTGGGTGCAAACCGTTGCATTCTGTCACAGGGAACTGGGTGAGATACGAATCGATAAACTTGCTCTTTCCCGGAAAAATTCAACTTTTTTTTTTGGTAAAATTCTATTTGCTCTAACTCTTAAGAGTCTCTGAGAAACAGAGACCAACACGGATGGACGGACAACTCGACTGTTGCTCCTGATCATTTTTGCCCATGGAACTTGGCTTGCCACTTCTCCTCCTGCCTGTTACATACATTGCACAAATCTATAATACGCTTTTACGCTTTGTGTACAGGGTATAGAAATGTATACATATTAGCCTATGTATCTGACAGAGGCATCGCTGTGTGACTTTGTTCTTTAATTTTTGACCATGAATTTTTTATTATTGTTGATAACATACTTATGATGTTTATCGTACATGTACGGAAAGATCATAGCCCACGAGAAAGAGCTCGTTTACAATCCATTGTCATTCGATTGCTCATTCAAAGTTATAAGATCTAAAATAGAAGGTGAAGGCTTTGGCATCAATGTCAGCGAGCTGATCTTATTTCTAACGTATATGTATTCTAGTTGAGTTCCATTTCTTTGCTGCTTTTTCCACTGAAAATCGAATACCTTTGGTGCCTTGTGCAGCTCATAGCTCTTAAAGTGATTGAGTTCCCAAAAGAGCTGAGTTGAAGCTTGCTTGTGGACTTGCGAACTATTATTCTCATCAATTTTATTACTATTCATTGTGTTTTCCTGCTGAATTAATTGTACGTCATCATCTTCCTGCAGTTCTACATAGCTAATAAGTCGCTGCTTGGTAGAACGAGGCGTACCTACGCCGCAAAGAATTTCAACGTTGCTGATTGGGATCCCATTAATGCTCAATGTTTCGCCGTTTTTGTAAACGCTTAGTTGGCAATCTTTCACAACATTTCCACTCATATAATTTTCGGTTATAATTTTGCCATGTAGCTCAGTTCATGAATTTTACCAAAAAAAATGGTATGTAACAAAATACCAATATTGTAATATGTTGAATATTAATTTTTTACAAAAAGAGCAAAGCTAATATAATCAATTTTTTCAAAACTTATCAGCTGACTGTACTTGCGATTTTGGTTGACCCATAAGGTAAGTAAGAGATATGGTCATTTTATATTAGCTGTGTTTTATTTGGTTGATCAGTGATACACATAAAAGTCATTGGTTAGGGGAGTAGGAGAAATAGCCCAACTTTTTTCTGGTTTAGTGCCAATTGCTGAGCAACTGTGATGATGGGACTAGTTCTAGGGGACGAGGCACGTGCCCCAGAAATGGTGGAGGTGGTGGCACGACGAAGCTGAAGAAAAAATGCAGTCAAAATAAGTGCTGCTTTAATAGTGTTTTTACTTACTGCGGTCTGCTTGGAGCAGCTTGAGGTGTTGCGGTCACTGCAGCGCCGCTGCTCTGAACTTTTGGTTTCACACGATTCACAGCAGGCGAAGTACCAACATCTACGCTGTCCAGAGTATTGCGCACCAGAGATGTCTCTGCCGGAGCTGATCTTGGGGCTGCTATGGGTAGATTCATGAAACGAAAAATTCTGGGTGCTGCCTCGGGTATTGATTGCGCAGCTAAGGCAGAAGAGATGCCATCAATGCTGCCGCTCGAAGCAAATGGTGGCGTATACATAGCTGATAACTGTATAGGCACAAAGGCGGGCAGACGCACGGTCAAGGGTCTGGTGGGCCTAGACATTGGCAGCTCGACTGCAGGCTGTGGTGATGGTGGTGGTGGAGGGGGTTTTGGAGGTGAGGCTGTAGCTAATGGAACGGCTGGCTCTGCATCCTCAATCGCAGCAGGTTTGTTTAAGGTCGCAGGCTGATCGCCTTCCACTTCATGCCAGGCCTCTAGTAATGTAAGCAGCTCATCCTTAGTCATATGGCCGAGGCCAATTGGACTTATGCCGCCAATGCTGTTCCAGCCAAATGGACTGTCTCCATAGAGTGAACGTTGAGGGCGCGCGAAAATCACTTGCTGCGCATTTATAGCTCCGCACAACAGACAGAGTACGATAATTAGAGTTGTGGGCAGCATTGTGCGATTGTAGAGACGTTTTGGTGGCGTTTGTTTGTTGCTTGAATGCTTTACGCATTTTATATATGCATTTGTGCACCAGTTTCCAGTAGCGGAAAACGGAAGCGTACACAGGTTTTGGCACGTATGGTCACTCTAATTCACCAAACCCTGAACCGGTCTAAGACACAGGCGAACCACTTTTCCTTTTGCACAGTTGTGTGCAATGCATGTACAATAATTGTCTCTTTTAAAGGCCAAGTGCTGGCACTAAAGGTGTCATGTCAGTGGTTTTGGCCAAAAGCAACAGGCTCGCAAACCTGTTGAAAATTGTCACAGTCAACTTTTGTTACATATGTACATATATGAGGCTTGTTTGTTGAATTATTATGTTGCACATTTTTTATGACTTGAGGAAGCATTCAAAAATATTCAGGATTTATGTGTCTATTTTGCCCGTTACATTTTAACACAGATTCGTGCATATGGCCATGCATGTGGAGACGTGTAGGTGTAGATGTACTTTTGCTTTCGCAACTTGCCAGGAAGTGATGTCGTCATTGTTAACACAAGCTTTGAAACTATTTTAGGCTATTTATATCTAGACAAATGGTTTTTATGGTGAAAAGCTCATAAATTATTGAAGGTAAATGTTTACTTTTTGCAATACACCATCTGTACATTTTAGTACATTTTATGCTATAGTTTCGTAAAGAATGCGGAAAATAGCACATACATATTATTGTGGGTACCAATAGCTTTCCCAAATCCAAATCAATTTTTTTTCTGGCTTATGTTGTATGCACATCTGTACATACATGGTGCCTGGCACTTTTCTGGCAGATATTCTGTGTACAGGTAAATGTGATTTCCCAATTAGTCTTCCTCTTTGGGGAAACTACCTTTTTCCAGATTAATTTTAGTGATAAGTCTTTAAAACTTTAATAAAAATCATTGCGAAACTGACTCCATTTAACTCCAAAAGGAATTCCATGCAAAACTTTCAGCCAGGTCATAATAAAGGATCACCTTTTACCGTTGCTTTTGCAACAGGAAATAGCAGGAAATGCAATTTTTATGCATTTTGTCACGATCAAATGTTTTTACGATCTGTATTAAAAAACGGTTTATGTTAACTATATCTTTGCCAAGTTTCATATCGAAATTAGTTATATTCCTTAGATAGGAGAGATAAAGCTGGAAAATCTAAATATCAAATACGGAGAGCCTAGCTCATTCAGATTTATGTACGTATGTTAAGGTTAAAATTTGGTGTGATACATATGCACATTTAATCAAGAGATTAAAACTTGCGACAGGTTTTTCTTATATATTGATGACTTTTTTGCTAGTTTGCAGTTGGTGCCAGCTTGAATGCAACCGCTTCTCTTCCATTGCCCATATGGCAGTCCTGAACAAATTTATAGTTATCGATAATACCGATAATGCAAAAATCATACCTGTCCTCTGTCACGTTGCGGCAATTCAACATTATATTTCAGCACCGCGTGTATTTTGCGGCAAGTTTTTATTAAACATAAACAAATAAATATACACAATGACTACAAAGGTTGACAAGAAGGCAAAGAAACGCGAAAACGCTGAGTTCACTGCTAAATTGAGTAAAGTACCGAAAGAGCCTAAGCTAAAAGAAGCTGAGTCCACAACCAAAAACGAACTCAATGGAGCCAATCCAAAGAAGCGCAAACTGAACAAACCTAAGCCAGAAACAAATAACACGGACAATTCAGAAGAGCCTGAGGAGGCTGTGGTCAACCCGGAGCCAAAGTCTCAGATCTTCAATATAAACAAAAGCGTATTTCTCATATTCAAAGAGCTGCAACGCAAACAGCTAAACCAAAAGCATTTCGACAGGTTAATTGCCTTGCTCAAGAACGAAAGCAATGTCGAAAAGGTAGGCTCTTTTCAATAACGATCATATTTTTGTTTAACTCGGCCTTTATAACTATTGCAGCGCACTGCAACATGTGGCTATGCGCTGAAACGTCTGGTCCGCTGCACTGGCGCCGATGACAAGAACGCAGTTGCTCTGAATGCCAGTTATATAAATGGCATATTGCGCACAGTGCCTGACATTGATCTGATGGAGTTGCTTCAGAACATGAAGCGCTATTTGCCAGTGGGAAATCAGCTAAAAGGCAAGGAGGAAAACCTGGCAGCTGTTGGTCAAATTATAACAGCATTTAGCATCATCCAAACGGAACACTTTCACAACGCCAAACCAGCCTTGATTGAAGCCATTTATCAAATTTTAATTACACAATTAAAAGGTCGTGAATATTTGATGAGCATGTGTACGCAACTTATTGCAGACTCCTTCAAACAGGTAAGCTGGCATGCATTTAAAAGCTTTTATTACAACACATACTTATTTAACTTTCTTCTGCCAGCTTACTCAACATAATTTCAAGGCTCATGTGTGGCCCCTTTTGAAGCCGCTGCTGATCAAGCCTTGCTCCTCGCAAAAGCTACATAGCTGCGACTTGTTGCTAGCCGCACATCTAAGTTATCCTCAGATTTTAAGCAGCGAACAATTGTTCAGCTCTCTTTGGCAAAAGCAGCCGCAATACGAGCAGCTCTTTAATCTATATTTAAGCAGCTTGCCCAGTCATTGTGATGGACCCTATGAGCGCCTTGGTAAACTTTTGGCTCAGAATGCGAAACTGCTGCAGGCCTGGCAGCAGCATATTGATGCCACACAGTTTAAACAAAATGCAGAAAAAAGCTGCACAATTAAGGTGCTCAACTATGTGTTGCTAAATTATGATTACGACGAACAGCAGCCACTCGTCGCACTATTTAGTGAGCCTTTACTTACAATGTTGATTTCGGAACTTGCAACAAGCAAACAAAAACGGCAGCAGCTGAAGCCCTCCCAGCAGCATCTGCGCGCTAACTGTCGGGCTTTTGAGGCTTCTCTCTTGCTAAGTTTTGAGCATGTTCTTAAAACAGATGACTGCAAATTGGAAATATTACGTTGTCTGCTAAGGGCTCATCCCAAGTTTGACAATATAACTCAAACACCACGTTTCACACAACAGCTTATTAATCATCTAGCCGCCAATGGACTCAAGCAGCTTTATGAGTTCTACTATGAGATGCTCATCAGTGCTGATGAGCAGATTACAAAGTCTGTGCGTGATCAATGTCTGAATCAAATGCAGTATATACTTCAGCACAGCAAGCTCGAGGAGGAGAGCAAATGGCGTAAGCAACAGCTTAAGTTTCTTTTGCTGGCCGGCCTTTTTCATTTGGATGCTTTGCAAAAACCTTGCTCAGTAGATGCTGCTGCCGTATACAGCCAACAAACTGCAGCGCGTTGTGAGGAAATATTCTTCACATGCATATTAAGCAAGTGCAACGATTTGGCTGCACTTTGCAAGGTGCTGCGTCATCATGTGAAAACGTTGGCCAAGCAGCTGGAAGTTGCAGATACTGAGCAAACGTTGCGTGTGCCGCGTGATGCAGAGACTCAAAAGGCCTGGATTCATGTGCAGAGTACTCTAGAAACACCAAGTGAGGAGCAAGATGCCATGGGGCATGCCTTTGATGCATTGCTCTTATTTTTGGGCTTGGTGCTATGCACACACAGCAATGTACCTGTAACTGTGGTTGATGATTTGGTCATATGTAAACAACGGGCAAGGGATCAGCAGGCGGGCAAGCCTAACAATACTGCGGTAAGTGTAAAAGAGACGGAGATAGATAGAAGCATATAACATGTATTTTACATACATGAATCTGCGTTCCTAGGGAAGTGGCTCAGAATATCTGCCACAAATATTGACTTTTGGTATGCTGATATATATTAATCTATGTAAATATTTCCAATCTACAGGATGAGGTTTTCTGGCAGGACGTGCTGACTGATGCATTGCTGCAGCTGCTTCTGCCCAATGGTCATTATTGGCGACAATTTGTTAATGCTGTGGGTGCCTCCCTGATGCCGAATTTACGTAGGGATAATTTGGAACAAATGCTGGTGACGCTGGATATGACCAAGAATCCTTTAAGTGAAATGAATGAGCAGGAAAATGACGAAGAAAGTGACCAAGAAACAAGCGATAGCGACGATGAATCAGAGAGCAACGATGATGAAGATATCGACGAAGATGAGGAAAAAGAGGCTGAAGATGATGATGAATCGCGCGTTGCTCAAATTCGCGAGGGCGTGCGTTTGGCCCTTTCCAATGAAGCGGACGATGCTGATGGCAGCAGCTCTGTCGACTGGAATGATGTGGACGAAGAGCAAGGCAAACGTTTGAATGCTGCATTGGAAAGCGCTTTCCAGGCTTTCAAGCCTAATAAGACCAGCAAATCTAGGAAGCAGCATCAAACGAAGTCGGAGCGTATTAACAGCACCACCTTGCTGCATTTCCGCATTCGCGTTCTGGATATTGTTGAACTGTTTGTTACAAATCAGCCACACATGGATGTTATGTTGGATGCGCTATTCAGTGTCTATCAGGTGTATAGAGTCAGCAGTAGTGATGAAAAATTGCAATCTTTGCGAGAAGCGAGCAAAAAGCTGCTACGTAAGTTATTAACACAGAAAATTCAGCACAAATCCACGGACAAGCAGGCTGTACTCGACTGCATTGAGCAGTTTATGGCGCCGCTAGAAGAGGAAAAGTCAAACAACAAACCTAGCACTGTTCCAGCCAAGCCCTCAGCCGATCTGCTTATGTGGCGTGACAAATGCGTGGCCTATTTAGTGGCTCAATTTGGTGCCGAGGATGCCAGCTCTATTTTCCCATTGATCGAGGGTTATGTCCTCGACTGGGTGACCAAGCGCAATAGCAGACACTGCTTAGGCACCTTTGAGGCTTTGTTCCAAACAAACTGGGATGGACGTGCGCAGCTGGCTGCTATCTTTGCCTCGCATTTGCAACTTGAACAAACTCGAAGCTTCAGGCGCATACAGATTTTCGGTTTGCTGTTAAAGGAACAGCGCCAGCTACGAGCAGCCTTAAATGAAAATAACGCGGCAACGGAACAGTTCGACAAGAGTATTGAGGATTTTGTGGGGCAGCTATTGGCCTCAGAGGAGAATAAAGTCACTGGCAAGGAAATTCAACTACTGTGTAAGCTACTGAGCGTTTACCAGACTTTGCTAAGTTCCAAACCGGAAGTGCACAATAAGTTAAGTAACTGCTACATGTGAGTTTAGTTATATGATATCCATCTTTACAATTGCATAGCTTGTAATTAATATGTATAAATAAAGTAAGTTTTTTTTTGGATTCAAATCGTAGGCCAAAAAACCTCAACAAAAATTAATATTTTCATTTGTTACTGACAATATTTTTCGCCGCACTAAATACAAATATAAATTGTTAATAGAGAAGGAAGAGAAACGGGACAGCGGGAAGAAGAATTTAATCTACCTCGAATGGGGCACGAGGGTTGGCGGAGCAAGCAGAAGGCAGAAAAGCCTTTTTTCGATAAAAAAAAAAATATCGTGAATTTTGGGCAAAACGAAGTTTGCCGGATTTGCTAGTGCATTCAACAGTTGTTTTTTTTTAGAAATGTAGAATTGCCAACTTTCTTAACAAAGTATTACATTTTATGATCAAATTCACTTTCTTAATTAACATAATGTAATAAGTTAAGTGGTAATAGTGTTATCATAAAATTTTTTAGTATCGTTATCTCCCCGACCCGTTCCTTATGGAAGAGCGAACATTTGGAAAGTATGATTGAAGCTGTGAATTTGGCAATAGAAAAAGAGTAACAATTTTTCTGGGACACATTAATAATATCGTATGTTTTAGTATGAAACATCCACAACAATCCTCATATGCGGCCCATAGACACAGCAATCAGTCGGCCAACCGCAGTGATCGATTGCTGTATATAATATACGCATCGACATTTTTTCCAAAATTATTTTGATTATTTTTGTGAAACACGATCTCGAAAACACCAAAAATTTTATGCCTATGTTGCTGTTCTGTGTAAGACAAATAGCGGGTAGAGTGAAATTTAAAAATTATGTCCGTAATGTATGTTTATGTGTCTTTGTGATTGATAATAGAATGTTGAGCAGAGGAGAAGGAGAAAGAACAGATTGTTTTTGTTTATGTGCCCGTTGTGGTTTTTTTTATTTTTATTTTATGCGGTGTTCCGGTAGCTGACATTGTGGCGAAATATTGATTTATAATCGTTTATGCATTATCCTATCCTAATTAATTTAGGGTTCTAATATTTCTATGTATAGGTCAACATGCATACAATGTACGGACTATGTAAGCTGCAGCTTAGATGCTGGGCAGGTAAAAGTACCGCGTCAGTGTAAAGTTCACTTGCGGCACCATAACTTGATTCTTATCGCCGCGTTTAACGCTGACCAAACGTATGGCATTGGTAAGTATGTCAACCATATGCTTGCTGTAAGGGAGACAGAATGTTATTTAAAGTGGGATTTTGTTTAAAAGTAATAGTAACTTACTTGGCCGCATGTTCCTCGATGGCGTCGCATAGCGACTGTATAAACCAGCTACCATTGCAGGTATCGCGCCAGGCGACATAGCGCGGTACTGTAGAAATAGTCTTTAATATATTTAGATGTTGTTCCGGTGATTTAGTTCTGGCATTTACATCGCGCTGTAAATGGGAAAATACGTTACATTTTTACATTTTTATTAGATTAATCTTATGTTTTACTGTTTCCATGTGTTTATCCTCTTGCTGGCACGCCTGTACGATAAGCATTTTGGGTTTGGAGCGAAGATTCTCATCCGCACAGAGCACATTCTCAATATCGCTGATTTGTAACGCAATGCTATCATGGCCATATACTGCACCTTCAAAGCCATGCGAAAGTATGCAAACTATTAGAGAATCCCGCAGCAGAGAGCGTGCACAAACATTGCGTATGCAAGAGAGCATTTCCAAGTGGTCCAGATTGTCTTTGACTTCTACATTATAGCCAAACTTGGAGAAGACTTGACTTAAGCGTTGCTTGTCCACGTCAGTGCCACTGCGAGCCTTTAGTTCGAAATTGGGCAGTAATGTCTAAAGAAGTTATATGTTATTTACATTTATAACGCAGGTGGATAACAAAAGTTGAGAAAACTGTTTAGTTTTTGGGACATTAACTCTAATACCTTTTTCCTAAACAACTTACTCGACAATCCTCGCTAACATTACGATGAAAATGTTGCTGATTAATGATTAGCACAATGCCAGCATTTTCACGGGCCACCATAAAGGCATCTTGATGTCGTACTGACGGACATGCAACATTATTATTTGATATGCTTGATGTTGTGGCTGATTCTTCAGCTGATGAATCCTTCACTTCACTTTTAGCGCTTTGGGTTTTTGCCTTCATTGGAATATCTGCCTTAGTGATCGTAGCATTGCTATTTACAGCGTCAATCAGCATTTTGGCCAGTGCGTCCATGTCATGAAACTTAAAGTACTCAATTAGTTTCTGAACATCACTGCCCTCGGCATTAAGATCGCCAAGCTTAATAATACGTCGCGTTAGCCAGTCGAGCAAAAAGATTTCCAGGTAAGCACAGTCATAAAAACGCAATTGGTCATTGCTGCCGTGTGTTTCATTATTGATACTGAGCACCAGGCGTCCAGCCTCTGCTTCTGATATTTGCTCGCACATGAAGTAAAGCGCTTTAAGCAAAGGATGCAAATGAAGCGTGACCTCGTATATGTGCGGTAAGTAGTGGAGACGTAGCTCTTTCCAGTGAAAGCCCAGTTTACGCAAAACTCGGCGTGCATCAATGATCGTTAGTGCCTCAATGAGATAGGAGCGCCAATTATTGGCATTTGTATAGGCATACTGACGCAGCAAATCAGTGTGCTGGCGTTGGGGAGAGGTATCGTTGGCATTGGCCAGAGCCAGTAATTTTTGTAAAATATATATTGCGTTGGAGTGCTGATCGCCAAAGAGCAGAAATGCCAAGGAGATCTACGTATATCAAAAATGTTTTCTTAGTAGTTTTTTTAAAATCAACTTATACTCTTACCTTCTGTGCAAAGCTTAGATCCCGCTCTATGTAAGGTAAATCCTCTACATCTATTTTTTGGAGCTGCGACAAGCGATGCTCTGACGCCATTAAAGTGAGTAAAGGGGAATTCCAAAATTGTATGCAAATTAAATGATTTGAGTAACTTAGAGCACAAAATCACAGACGCAATCACAGTAATCGTTATACAGCTAGCTGTTTTCGCGTATTAAATGTAAATAACAAAAAATAAACAACTAATAAATTAATTTATATACAAATGAAACAGCAACAAGTGCTAAAGCAACAACTGATAAAGTACGAGATGTTTTTGCACAGCAATGAGGTTTTGAGCGCGTGCACTCATGTGAGCGAAGTAACTTTGACTCCACTCACAACAACCAGCAATAGTCAACTTAAGAACTAGTTGAACATAAATAAAGATATAATATGGTATGTCTATAAGATAGATGAACTATAATAACTCATAAATAAACAAATTTTGCTTTTTGCTTGTTAAACTCTTAAGCGTGAAATGCATAATAACTTGTAAATGCCAGGTAGAGCATCCATAACAAGCAGATGTTGCCAAGCTGCTTATATCAGTCAGCTTTCTGTCGGGCCATGGTTAACAGCTGTTTTCTTATACGCACGCACGTGTGCCGTATTATCCCATTTTTGGTAGTTGTTTTGGTGGCGCGTCTGTGTTAACCGGTCAATTCTTATTTGTGTGTGGTCTCCCGCATAACAACGCGCTTATCTTGCTTCAAACATTGAACATAATGGGTAAAAACAAACGCAACAACAAGCAACAACAAAACAAAAACAAACAGCAGCATCAAGATGTAACAAATGCACCCAGCAGTTCAAGCAGCACGACACCTCAACCAAAGAATGCTTCTACGACGAGCAATAATCAACAGCCCACAAACAACTCCAATGGCCAGCGCTTGCCCAGCGTAAGTGCACAAAAACGGAGCGAACTATATGCCCTGCTACTCCGTATACTGCAGCTGAGCTCAACTGATCACAGTAGCAATGCCAATGAGGAATGGAAACAATACGTCGATATTCAACAGTTACTCCAACGCATTATGGCTATAGAGGCACCAATTTACGGTGCAATCTGCACGGATGCGAGCAGAAGCGATGACCAAAGCCGTTTGGCCAAGGTTTCAGCCTTCACTCAGTGGGCCAAGAATGGCGGCGTGCAAACAGACTGTCTGGAAATTGGCACTTTTCCCGGCTATCAGCTGGGCCTGCGCGCAACTCATGACATAGCCAAAGAGCAGCCAGTGCTCACTGTACCGCGAAATCTTATCTTTTCCGAGGAACATTTTGATTCGGAACGTAATTCATTTCTTCCGCTTTCCAATTACAATCTGGCCTACGTTCTGATCGTCGAAAAGTTGCGCGGCGCCCAAAGCAGCTGGCAGCCCTACATCGATGTGCTCCCCGCTCGCTACAACACCGTGTTGTATTTCAGCATCGAACAGATGCAGCGTCTCCGTGGTACAGCGGCATTTACGGCAGCATTGCGTCAATGCCGGTTGATTGCGCGGCAGTATGGGGCAATGTATGATATAAGTGTAAGGGGTAAGCACTTGCCCCATGGAATCTGCTATGAATTGTTTCGGTAAGTGGCGCAACAAATTGCAGCAACAGGAATAAGCAAACAAAGAACCATTAAACATAGTGCACACCTTCATATGCCTGTCTATCTGTTTATCTAAAGTATCTCTGTGTTCGTGCGAGAATGGCCTTTGGCGCACCATTTGTACGTTGTCGAGTTCACCACTTTTGTGTGTGTACACTTTTAGCGGAAATTTCTACAACATTATGCAACTTGTAACTGAAAGCTTCTTTAAGTTAAAAAAATCACAGTTTCAATGACTTTTAATACTCTTTAATAACACTATGCGACCAAAAAAAGCCAATGTCTAAAACAAACTTTTTTCGGCAAATTTTGGGTCGCTGATTTCGAATCCGGAAACCATTTTGGACTTTCTGGCAACTTTTTTGAATGTCCGCTTTTTCAAAAAATTAGAGATTTCGAGAGTTGCGAAGTCAGAAAATCTCATATTACTCAATGTCTCTCATATATTTTTGTGGTCTAACTTGATTCGTTGCAAGTTACAAAGAACTTACAATTTTTTTTTCGAAAATCCGATTTTATTCCAAAAATGTAATGGATTATTCTTGAATTCGATATATTGATTCTTTGCGAACATTCAACATCAATTTGAGCAAAATCGATAGCGAAATGGTGAAGTTATTAGCGAAAAACGAAAAAACGCTGCTAGAAAATCCAAA
Organism: Chymomyza caudatula; assembly: GCA_035041775.1. Taxonomy (NCBI): domain Eukaryota; kingdom Metazoa; phylum Arthropoda; class Insecta; order Diptera; family Drosophilidae; genus Chymomyza; species Chymomyza caudatula. Next base: position 4,358,787 of record JAWNKW010000138.1, read on the forward strand.
ATGGTGTCCGGATTCGAAATCATCGACCCAAAATTTACCGGCAAAGGTAACTTTTAGCCATAGGACTTTAATTGAGGCTAAAGTGGCATAGTGTAATTATTACCTATCATGTAATATTCATTCAAAATACGCTAAAAGATTTGAGTTGTATCACAAAGTTCATACTAATGCTTCTAAACGAATCAAACCAAAAACTATTCTGTTAGTACACATATGGTTTGGTGGTTTATTTTTATATTTAAAATTAAATAAATATATAGCTGTTTTTGCCGGCTCAAGGTATTTATTATCCTGTTGATTCCGTCTTCAGGGTTTCTTTCTTTTTATTACGGACTCCATTTAGATCTGATATTATTTCGAGAAGCTTTCGCAAAAAAGTAGTTAATCGCGGTTATAATATACGTATGTAATAGCTGCCAAAAAATGTTAGCTCTTGAAGTACTTTACTTTTCCAAAAACTGTGCACGTCTGCATATAAATGAAAAAAAAATTGATGGGACGTTGCCCGACAGTGGGCTACTCTATACCCATTTTTTCCATGAAATCAAATTAAATGTAAATTTTTGTATTATGCGTTGACCGTAATAACGGTCACTGCGCTACGCGGGTAATGGGGATGATTCGAAAAAAGGTCAACATTGTTTAGTTTATAAGCCTAACATGAGTCTTCGTACCAAATTTGGTGGCTCTAACATAAATGTAGACCTTAAAATTTCATTAAAAAATTAAATTCTGTTGCAGTTTATAGGAGGAGGGGTCTAAAATGGCATATTATTACCTACATCTTCTATGATTTCTATCAGATCTCAATTAATTTTCACACATATGCAACACAGTAACATATCTGTTTCCATTAGATAGGTTCAATAACGGGTGTAAACCTTGAAAATCTGTCACGTGGGAATGGGGTAAGATAGCAATTTGATTCGACAAACTCCCTCAGCCTTGAGAAAATGTGCATCTTTTGGTAAAATTGTTTTGCTCTAACTCTTATCCTCCTTCTGCCTGCTACATACATTGCACAAATCTATAATACCCTTTTACACTTTGTGTACAGGGTATAAAAAGTGAAACGTAAATCGGGTTGCTCTTCACGGCTCTTGGATGCTGTTCGCGACGTACTGCTTATGAAGGAAATAAAAGAATGGAAGGATCAAAGAATAACGTGTTTAACAGGCATCCGCAGCTGGTCTTAGTATGACGAGAAAGGGGAACGGGTAGGGAAACTAGAAGAGGTAGATACAAATGAAAAAAAAACATATGATCCACTACTAGAGGGGTACGGTTGAGTCAGCAGGGGGCGTTGCCCCTTAGTAATTGATTTATAAACGTGTTCCTACTAATGCACAAATAGCTTTTTCCCCAGTGTATTTGTGGAAATAGTGAATTTTTGCATGGATTCAGCTGGCAGGAAGTAAGAATACTCTTGTTGCCTGAGCAAAACCAAATCTATTAATTTAAATATGAAACTACAAAGTTTTTTGTTTTAAATCTTTAGGTCTTTCCCAATATTTCCGACAAGCTGCGAAGTGCGTCTTCAGGGGAATTTTTTTAACAAAACAATCATCTTTGGAAGAAAAACATCATGTGATAATTTCATATAATACAAAATGTTGACAAAAATCGTGCCATAAAAGACAATTTTATTTTGTTTTTCTTACTTATGATGACTTACTACATCCAAAAAGTATAGTGTCATCCTTGGATTTTTTTTTTTTAATTTTTAAGTGTGTATGATTTGCAAGAATCACAAAAAAAATTCATTTACAAAAATTAATCAATGTGATATGAGACTAATTATAAAATCTGTGCAAATCAGAAAAAAATGGGAAAATCTTCCAAATCAATTCATATACATACTTTCTTTATTTTTGGTTTTCAAATCCGACATACTAGGTAAGATTATGTTAAGATGGCAGTCAGGCCATTTGCCTAACACATTTTCACCGTATTACGGCTCATTGAGATACCGTAGGATCCAAAGACCACTCCTTCCCTGTACATACGCGGACAGAATGCAGATATACAATCTGCAATTCGTTTAGACCTCATTACGGGAAGATCTGAAATATTATTCAGAAGGTAGCTGCCTAGTTATTTGATCCTACTTCTACAAAGAGCTGGACATGAGCAGAAGAGGTGCTCAACCGTTTCTTCCTCTTCCTCGTTCCAGCAGCTGCTGCAAAATTCTTTAGAGGGAAATACGGCGCGGCTATAAACCGCAAAAGTCCGCTGGTGGGAAACGGGGGCAGATATCAACCCAATGTATACGTAACAAGGTAACGCCGTCGTTCTTAAAATTTTGTGAGAGGCTGAAATAGCGACAGAGAGACTCGCAATTTACTCTCGTTGCTGAAAAAAAACGCTCATGCACAATTATTTATTTAATATTTGTGTGCTATCGCACACAATGAATGCAAACATACATACTCTATTTTATTTAGAAATGTGTATTTTTTTTCCACTGCCTATGTACATAAATACTTTTATATCATATATATAAAACATAACATAAGCTGAAATAACATGCGCGACACACGTCTCTCATTGAAATTCACAACAGAATGAAAAGCTAAGAAGCTGCGCTGCTGACGTCGCAAGGACAACGTTACCTTGTTAAGTATACATTCAACATTCACATATCAACCCAATTCGGCAAATTTCATCTTACATGGGACTACACGCATCTTTTGGTAACATTTTGGGTCACTAGCGACTCGTACAGACAGACGGACGGAAATTGTTCAATCGCTACCCGAGTCATTAATGTCTTATCAATGCCCTTAGAACTTATGGTCTGCCACGCCTCCTTCTGCCAGTTACATACATTGCGCAAATCTATAATACCCTTTTAGGCGGTATAAAAATGACGTTCGGAGAATATGAAAGAATGGTCATAATTTTTGTAGTTTTTTCTTATTTTAGAATTTAGCTAGTACAACAAAAACGAAAGTTCGGTAAAACTGGAGCTACATGTTTTTATATTATGGTTGTAGCCGGCTTCACTTAAGAAAATAAAAAAATTGTAAAAGTCAGAGATGGAATCGAACGAAAGGTTGCAGTTTCGTTTTGCAGCCCAACTTCTTACCATTGCGCTACCGGCTTGTAGTCGGCTTAAGTGCTAGATGAGAGCGATTCTCGCGTGTGACTGCAGCTGGCACAAGAAGCCAATGGACAAGAGTTCAATCCCCCCGTTTTTCAAATTAATAATAACAAATTTAATAATGCATAAAAATATTTAATAAAAATAGAAGTTAATAAAACTCACTGAAATAACAATATATTTATTTTTTTCTAATTGAGAAAAAACATGAACAGAATGGTCTTAAAACATGAACGGAGTGTTCTCAACACGTGCACACCATGTTCTCAAACAAAGAACCAATTAAGACCAACACATTCTTAATACAACAACGGCATTCTTAATAATTGCGTGTTTTATTTGCGACAGACCGGTCATGGATCGTGGCTATTGTCAACGAATGGGCATGATTTCGGTAGTTTTAGACTGCATTTTTTTATTAGTGTGATGACCAACCAAGCAACCAACCAGTGTCGTGAAATAGCGCGGACGACACCAGAGCACCTCTCCCGATTAAGGGAACAGGGCTCCGCTGTGCGTTTATAGTTGTTTTCAGGCCAAATTGGTTTAGCGATTCGACTGTTGGTCACTTTAATCCATTTTTGGTTGACTTTGAAAACATGCTAATAACGAACTGCTGAGCCATCTCGTAAAGAGATCTTTGACAATTTGTTACCGCCGTCGAATTAGACGATTTTGAGCTGAGTAATTTAATAGCCACTTGGCTATCACTGTAAATATTAATGTTGCACGACATGATTGTTGAGTTCTTTGGGCATGTAAGTGTCATATCAATTGCCTAATATGGCTCTTTTCTGAGTATACATACACCACGTCCGACACGGTCATTCAGTTTAGACCCATCCGTGAAAAGGGAGGCAGCTTCGGCGAGTCCTGGAATATCAACGGACCATTCGTCCCTGCATGGTATAAGTGTTTTAATAGGTGAACTGGCAAATTCCTTAGGTCTTACATGCTAAGGCCGCTAAAAAATTGAAATCATACGCAAGTAAGGGCATTCAAACTTTTGTGTGCCAAAGGTAGTTTTTCATGCCAGTCATATTTGTGGTATTTATTTTTATCCACGCTTGCTCCGTTAGGAATTTGAAAAATGTTTACATATTAATTTGGTTTTTTTTTGTTGCATTTCTTTGCCACAATTTTGCTACAGTTTATTTTTAAAATCAAATCAAACTTATTTACATATAAATATATATTTGTGTGTCTGGGTGTGCCTAAATACATATGAACTTATAATTATGTATTTACTGTCACATTAAGCGGACATCTGTGTTTATATAATATTACTAAATAAAAAAATCGTCAAAAAAAGTAATTTACTTTTCTAATTGCATATTCTTGCCTGTCATTATGCGATACAAACAACATTCATACACATATATATATATATATATATACTATAGAAAGTCGCATGTATGTATGTGTGTGGGTGTGTACCTTATATGGGTATTACTATTGTTGTGCTACTGGCACGCCCCCATGTGCGCCCATATGCAACGACTCGCCTTTTTTTTTGATGCCAAAAGAAATCATTTTTGTTGTACACTAAAATCCTAGCATTCTTCTTTTTACGAATTTTTATTGTCCTCTGAAATATATTTTCCATTGTTTTTTTTTACCAATATGTGTAGCCCTACTATATTTGTTGTTTGTTATTGCATAGGAGTAGTTTGGGACTTAAATTTGAAAGCAATTCGAACTTTTTCTAGTTTTATACTGACTTATTTTTGGAGCGCTTGTTGTAGTCGAATTCATGTATTTATAAATACTGTTTTTTTCTCTCTCTAAAATTCGTGCGTTGTCCTAGAGAAGCTCTTGATGAGTAGCTAACATAACCTCAAAAAAGCTTTAGCTAGCTATCATTCATGTGTGCATAAGGTGGTGCATATGTGTGTGCGCGCCTGGAAACCCATTCCAACAATTGCTTACAATTATCGTTTATCGTCTAATCTTTAGAAACTTCTTGTTCTACTGCACTTTGCTCTGAATTCATTGCGTTTTGTTAAACTGTTGTGCCTAAGTATATAATAGCGATCAGCTGTTCGTATTTGTGTTTCGATTTGGGTCACAATAGTTACAGCTGTTTTCAACAGTTGATCAGCTGTTTGAGTCCACAAATATTAAGCTTAAAAACATTTATGGGAGTTCTTTTTAGTATCTCTAGTGTCTAATTGAAGCTTCTTATTCTATTGCACTTGGCTCAAGTAAAGTGAAAAAAATAATGATATACATATTAGCTACAAGAGACAAAAAAATTCTTAAACTATGTATTCTTTATTCATTTTTTTTTTTTTTAATATAGATGCATATATATTTGTTTTATTAAACTAGCGCTGCTTTGTAAATTTAAATTTATATAAAACTTGGCCTAACAACAATGCCCGCACGCCAGCTACTTTATCTAAAACCTTAAACCGATTAGTTATCGAATGATTTGCGCAAAGTATCGAATAAATACTCCTGCACTTCTGGCGAATTTGGATCCATGGTGTTCAGCTTGTTGTGTGCACTGCGCAAAGAAAGAGCCAGCGAATTGGTCGAACCACTATTACTGCTCAAATAGCTAGTCGCTGTCTGGCCACCGCTGCCACGCCCACCTGTCGTAGAGCTAACAGCCGTTAATCCATTTGCCGCACTGTTGCCACCCTCGCCACCTTGCAGCTGTCGAGAAAATAGCAGCGAGCTCTGCCGCTGTAGTTGATGGACTGGCGTGCTGCAGGATACGGTCGAAATGCTGGTTATGCCCACGCCATTGCATGACTTGCCAATGCTGCCACTGCCACTGCCACTGATCACCAGCTCCTCCATGTGCTGTCGCATTGAGGAGCGACGTGACACAGAGGTTGTATGAGACAGCTGCGGCAGCTTGCTCTTCATCGCATTGTAGGTCTTCATGTAGTTGGTCTTGCGTCGGCGGTGCTGCTTCCAGCGGCATACCACAAAGATCACCATGAATGTGGCCAACGAGGTGAGCACAATGGCCGCACTGGCCACTATTGCCGATCTTATGCCTGCCGGCAAGCTGGCATAAAGGCTGCCAAGGTGTTGCTGAGACATGGATGTGGCTGCTGCTGCGGAAGGACTGCGTTTAAAGCCATGGCCTGATAGTTCCAGATCCAACAGATCGTGGGCACGAGCTACTTCGTTCTCAATGGCATCGATAATGTTATCGTTGTCGATGTGCGAAATTTTAGTGCTGGACACACTGGCATTGCCAAAAGGGCTAATGCCCAGATTGATGTCCATGCTGGAGCTGGGCTCATCACTTTGTTCCAGCTCTTGTTCTTGAGAGCTGGCATTGCTGTCAAGCAGCAGGCGAGGCGGTGGCAGATAGTAGCTATTGCGTTTTTCCTCGGAGTTGGTGGCGCGTGCGGCTGTAGCAGTGGCCAATGAGGCCAAGGCCAATGTTTTCCAGGATGGAAAGAAACCTAGGGACTTTTCGGCGCGTTGTTGTTGATGGGTGGATGAAGCTAATGTTGATGATGAGGAGGATGTTTGGACATAGTTGGGTCCTGTAACGAAAAGATGGAGCAGAAAGCAAAAGAGAGAGAGAGAGAGAGAAAGGAAGAAAAAGAACAAAGTGGGCAGTAGGTGTTATTTTTATTTGTGTGTGTTTTTCTGTGTGAATGTGTGTGTGTGTGCAGCGTTGCAGCGAGCTGGGTTGTGTGTTGCACCAGGCTTGGGTGGAATAATACTTGAAATTTAGCGTGTTTCATGATTATCGATAACAACGAACATAAAATGTTTGCAGGATCTTTATCCATTCCCAAGACAGTACATATATGTGCATTTATTTTGCTCTTTTCGTTTCTTAATTTCATTTACAAAAGAGTCGGTCTAAGAGAGAGCGCAACACAAGCAGCCTTACACGTGTCTTGGTAATGGCGACATTTCAGCAAAATTAAGCAAGCTACCCAAAGTTAACCGGAGAGGGTATATTTGAGCCAAGGAAATTTTTTGTATCAATGATACTATCGCAAGTTGATTCAAAATTTTATACTTTTTTTTTAATTTGAACTTGTTTCCTACTGTTATCGCCAACTCATTATTATCAATTATCGATATAAACTACCATTTCGTACCGCTTGTTCAAGTACCATATCCTACCAGTCCCAGTCTATTACTTACGTGTGCATTTGGCGTGCTGAGCTGCTGCTGATTTACAATACATAACTCTATCGATAACTCATTCGCATCGATATATTGGCAACAGCTCAACACGCGTCAAACACCCGCGCAATTTTTAAAAATGCTGCTGCTGCTGCCGCCGAATCCAACCTCCTAGTCGCAATGCAGTACCTCTATCGCTATCCAACTCTGAGCTTTCATTCGGTTCGATATCAATAATGGACGTAAAGTAACTGGAACCTTGCGAGTCTGTCTTTATCTCATCCGGTTTTACACTCTTCAAATCCATCAAATTGAAATGCGGAAAATTCTCAAAAGCGGTCACAATGTCCATGTTATCCTGCAGTACTACCTTTTGTCCAGGAAAGAACCGTGAATGCTCATCCGCATCAACAATTGTCGATAAATGCAGCTGACTAGAGCCACGTTTGCGATGTTCTATAAGCTCTTCAAGTGTCATATTGCGTTGTTCTAGCACTTTGAATAAACGATTGCCAGAACGGCGATCTTCTATAAGCTCCAGTAAATCAGTGCGGTCATCCACCTCATCCAGTTCATGTGGTTTTGTCTTGGCTGGCATAGATGAAGCGCTGGACGGCGGCGCTGGCACACGTGTATTGTGCGTATTGCTTTCCACTTCATCGAAAAAGTTCTCCAGTTCATCCTCACCATAGCCCAGCTCCCCGCTGTTGTTAGCGGCGCTCAGTGCTGGCATAGCTGAGCTAAAGATACTGGCGTTTAAAGCGCTGTCAGCGCTGACGGCATTATCCATAAACTCCACATCTTCCATGCTTTCGACAGCATTTTGTTCAAAAGTGCCTATGACATTGTCCTTAATGTGTTTCTTTGGATTGTGTAGGGGCTGCGCTGGTTGGCGCACTCTATAGCGATGACTGGGCGTTCTGGTGCGCATGGTAGAGGAGCTGCTGGGTGTCGCTTCTGTGCTATACTCAACAGTGCTGACCAACGTGGTAGCTGTGCCACTTGTCGCTGCAGTTGATGTGGTAATTAGTATTGTTGTTGTTTCCGGTTCTAGCACCTCCACTTCCTCCTGCTCCTCCTCCTGCTCTTCTGCGGCGGTTGTGGTGCTTCTTGTAGTGGTTGTAGTTGTTACCGCTGTTGCCTTAAACAATCCTGGCGGCTTTAACGTGGAACGCATTTGCTGACGCTTCTTATACAGTGGCAATCTTGTGGTTGTTGTTGTGCTTGACGTGGTCGTTGAGTTGCCCAGCTTACCATCCGCTGGCGTATTGCTTGTTATTGTGCGCCTTGTGGAACTGCTCTCACGCGAAGAGCTGCCAAAAAGCTTCAAGCGTTGCAAGGTGGGAAACTTTAGCTTGGTTTGCTTGCCTTCCTCAGGGCTGCTAGCGTCTTCTGAGCTGCCCAAATAGACGGCTGGAATTCGACGCACTGTGTGCTTATTTTGCGTGGTTGTGCTTATGGTGGTCAATGCTGACTTTAAGCCCTCGCCGGCTGTTAAGGTGGTTAAGGGTGGTGCTACGGCTGTGGTTTGTAGCGCCAACAATGCGTTCTGTTTGCCCTTGAGCAAGTCGTCCAGCGAAAGATTCTTTTGCTGCAGTATTTCGCTTAGGCTTAGACCGCCAGAGTTCTTTAGTATTTTCTTCAGATCCACGGGTGTCTTATTGCTGCCGCTGCTGCTGCTGGTTGGAAGTGGATCTTGTTCCTTTTTGGCTTGACCATAGGGCCGACGATAGGACTTGTTAAAATTGCTGGGCTGCACAGTGGCGTCTGCAGCAGTTTCTGCGGCCTCTTGACGCTGCTTTTGCCGTTCCCGATCTTTTTCCAAAGCAGCCAAAGGCTCTCTAATTATAGGCTGCTTGCGTTTACGTTGCGTAGCAACGCTGCCGCTTCCGCTTTCCGTGGCATCATCGTCGACATGGCCACGCCAATAGTTGGAGCTATTTGGGGTATGCTCGTCCTCAGTGTTGGCCAGTGGCATCTGTGGACGGCGATTGCGTTTTCGTTGGCCAATGCCGGCAGGACGACGACGTTGAAGATTGGAGCTGCTGTCGCCATTGTAGTGCTCCTTGCCATCATCTACGACAAGTGAGACGCCAGTTTTAAGCAGCTGTAAGAGCAAGAAATTCGGAATTAGCTATCAAGGTATGCGTAACAAGGAAGTTCTAATAAATAATATTGCTAGTTTGATTGATTGATTGATTGATTCATGGATGGATGACGGGATGGCTGGATGCTTGGATTGATAGACGACTAGCTGATTGATTAAATTCATAAATGCTGACATATTTTTTCACTTTTGGCCCACTTAAAGCTATATGTCTGTCTGTGTCTGCCTGCCGGCGCACAGATAACCACCGATGCCCCAAACGTCACTCAAGTAGAATTAAGTGTTTTTGTTTGGCCAGACATGGAGCTTCATCCTGTCCCGTTATGTTCCTACATCGATGGCCAAGAAATATCTTGCGGTGTGGTGTCCTTTTTGTTTTTTCTTATTTTGTTTTGTGCTGAAGTCAGCAAGCAAAAGCAATAGCAACGAACAGAAAAGAGCGAAAGAATCCAATGTACAAGAAGTAATAGCAAAAACTAAGCTGAAAAAAGTTAAGGCATATCCTTGGGCGTTTGGCTTTGGACTGGCCTTTGTAAGGCTGTGAGTGGTTTACTTGGCTGGGCAGATTATCATGAGCATGCTATCATTTAAATATGAATATTCAAGAAACAATGTAAGTCATCGATTGATAAAACTTACAAAGTTGCGTACTTTAAAGAATAATTTATAAATATTTAACTTGTCAATGATTAGCCTAATGGTATTTGAAAGAACAATACTGGTATCGAAATTCGATCTTGAGTAAGAGAATACAAGTATTGTGCAGCAGTGTATTCGAGTACTTTTATAACATAGTCATAAACACACAACTTTTAACACTGCGGCATATCCCTATTGTGTGTAACACTTTAGAGTAAAAGGGGAAAGACACCATTTTTTGAATATATGTCTAGAGTACTGCGCGAATGCCTTTAAAACACCTAAAAAGTAACTACCTATACCGATATTTGCACCGGAAAATTGTCTTCCAAGTAAGAAAAGTGCGCACCCGCACGTACTGCTCTGTAATATATCAATTGAAGCTACACGATAACAGAACTATTAACAGCATTGCATTCCATAGAATCAATAAGTGTCAAAGCTCTTTTCGCACATGATTTGCCGTTGGCACAGCCAAACAAAACACCAACAAGAAATCACGACAATTGACTGCTCCAAATAGCCGTCAGTTGTGCGCCAAACAGCGCAAAAAATGTTATGCGAGAACCTCCTCCCGAATATGTGACAGAAAGTGTGAGTTTATGTGGAAGTGCTTAGACCAGTCGGAGTTGCGTTGCACGCAGCCATGTGGCAAGTGAAGCAAAACGGAAACTTGAAGCGCCTCATGCCACATCAACGTTGATGAGTCTCGTTTCCAGAGTTTGGGGCCTGAGAGAGGTTTTTTGGACAGACATGCGAGTCAAAGTTGTAGTGTCAACATGCACACATTAATAGACTGGGGTGTGAGCGTGTAAATGATTGATTGCCATAAATCAAGCCGGGAAAGATGAGCGTCTTGTACAGTGTTAGTTTCGTCGGGCGGGAGTGGTATCTACTACTCAAAGTGATTCTCCGCTTGATCTCCATGCTGACATCGTTTTTCATCGTGTCGGTAGTGCCAAGGTAGACGAAATCCTTGACAACATCAAAAGTATAGTTTTCAATATGAATCTGAGAATCCAACCGCCGGGTCTCTCTACTCGAAGAAAAAATATACTTTGTCCTGCTCTAATTAACAACCAATCTCACTCTAGCAGATTCTCTTTCAATTGTCCCAAAGGCTCCAGTGACTGCGCGATATAGATATGATATAGATATCATCTACGTATGCTACCAACTGTTAGTGCACACCGTGGGGTCACCCTTCTTGACGACAGGGCAGAGGAAACCAAGGTTCCAATCATCGGACATGCTATCATCTAGCCATTTCTCATGCTTTTCCTCCTCGCGTTTTTTGTGTCTTAAAAGGCGCCTCTCCATCTTCCTCATCTCCCGATAATCATCTCGCACAGATTGCATAGCAGCCGACTTTGGACGTTTTCGGCGGTAGTACGCAAGGAGTGGGATATTTGTTTAAAAAATCCTCGGCACTATCAGGTTCTGAGGGAAGTTGAGTGAGGTGCTCAGAGAGTTAAGAGTAAAAACAATCAATATTCGGGGTATCCTTATCCGAGGCTTCTTAACATTCTTTCATTGGAATTGTAGTTTAACGTTGTGGGTCCCCAAACGCACAGCCCTTTTAAGGCGTGAAGTGGCTCTAATGGCCTCAAAAGAACCCAACTTCTTTGTTAGTAGCCTCATACAACAAGCTTTGACCTGCTGAGGTGGTATTTTCTAATCCGCTCACCACACGGGCCTATAGTATAATAACATACAATTTGAGTTCATTGCCCTGTAACTTGCAATCGAATCAAGTTAAATAATAACCGTCTGAAAGACATTGATTTGATATTAAATTACCTTCAATTCGAGTTATAGTTTATCTCCATCGCTAGTAAGGTATTTATCGAAAAATATTGGTCATTTATCTCATAATAAGATATATCGTAAAATTAAGTATGAAAAATAAAAAAGATGCTGGCTTTAAAACCAATTTTAACATTTTTAATATTAAGTCTTAATAAGATATCAACATGTTTCGGCTAACTTCATTCGCATTTGGATAGTGTGCATCTTTTGTAAAATTTGGTGTAACTATCTCTTATTGGCTCCGAGATAAAGAGTTTCATGCGGAAAGATGATCATTTCTATATCGACGAGACTATTGAAACTAAGGAGAACTTATGGTACTTACACCTGTTGCACACAAATCTCGAATACCCTTGACACTATATGTAGAGGGTATAAAAAGGCATTCGGAACGACATAACCAAACATAAGCACTTCGATTCTCCCATTTTCTATTTACGATTAATTTATCATTTCTACCAACTTCCTTGTCTGTTTTCAACTCTCACATTTTACTTTACTGTCTGTAGCTTAGTTGCCATTACAACAAACAAAGTGCGGCAAATTATTTCAAATAACCTTTACAAACTTTCAATTCGTTTCATGCAAATAATTAACCCAAAAACAACAACGACCACACAATGGAATGCAATCGCTAATGACAAAACTAAATTGTTGACTAAAACTTTCACCAATGAAAACAAAATCAAAAATACAAAACATCAAGCAAAACTAAAAGAACAATAGCAATTTTCTCTTGGACTTGGACAAAACTCATTACATTAAAAGCGGAATGCTAGACAATGACCAGAGTGTAAGAAAGATTAAGAGCGGCGGAGATAGAGATTCAGAAAAGGGAGTTTTGGGAACACAGTGCCTTCAAAAACTTTTTTGACAACTACAAACACAGACGACAATGCGAAATAATGGCAAATGCAAAAGTAGCCCATGAACTGAATGGGTGGGAGCGAGAGGGAGACCGAGAGTGAGAGAGAGGCTGTTGCATAAAAGATACGAGACAGTAGAAGGTACAGCAAAAAAAAAAAAAAAAGTGTTGCATTAGCTCAGGCGCAGCACTGAAAATTTGAAAATGCTTCAAGCATTACACGCATTTCTCTCACGTCATTTGCTGTGACATGTTGTTGAATTTGCCCGTTCTGAACCGGGAAGGGGCGTGAGTGGCATCTGGGGAGTGGAAGCTTGGTCTGGCTTTGCCATTGTCTAGTTTTTCAATTTAACTAAGTTTTGGCCGGAGATTGCATGCATAATGAAGATGGACATAGATGGCAATCGAATTGTTTCTCTGCAAAATTCGAACAAAACGGGGAACCAAAAGAAAAACTTGTTTTTTTCACGAACGATTTTTTTGCTTTTCGAGTATAACTGCAGTTAAAAAAAAAAACACTTTTCAACTTTCATTTGAAAATTAAAGACTACCATAAAAGGTATGACAAAATGATTGGAACACTTTCTTATTACAGTTTCACAGCATACGTCTTCTTATGATACAAAACAAAGACAAAATCTTAATCGGGGCACTAAGTATTGATAAACATGCCCAAGCTTAAGATATTCTGATTTTCTGCATTAAATACGGAGTATGGATTGGCATTCTATCCCCTGGTAATTAACGATTTTCTCTCTTGCTCTCTATCAAGAGCATTATTTTATTAAACATATGGTCCTAAGCCCGTCCCTAAACTTGTTCTAACCAGCATCCTATGCGACCATTACATAATTAAACACTCGGTCGCAGCATCGTTACTAGCCACCTACTAGACACGTGCTACTAGGGCCCCTACTAGGATTTAAAATGAAAATATATGGCAATCTTATATATAAATGCGCTAAGCAAAAATTCAGTGTGGTACCGATTACTTCGCAATAGCGCAACGTTTTCAGGTGAAACCTATACCATTCGAAATATTAAATGCTAGCTGTTTGCAGAATATAAAAGTCAGCTGATTATGTAGCGTTTTAGTCAGGTAAAAATTGATTTAAATGTACTGTATACGTTAGGAAAAAAACAACAACAAAATACATTGCACACACAAACGTTATTTCGTGTTTTCCTTTCTCTTCTGCGTATTGAGCTGTTATTAGAACGTGTATTAAGGCGTCGAATGTCGACGAGAAGGCGAAGACTAGTTTATGTAATTATACAAGAGTTATAGGCAAACTTCGTTTTACCCTTAAAAAAAACCAAAGAGTAGAAAAATTCAAAATTTTTGCTGAACAGCGACCATTTCCAAGACACTGTACGTCTGATGCTGCTTATGTTGCTGTCTCTGAGAAGAAGCAAAACAAAAAACCCATATGTATGCACTGTCTTGGGAGAGAGAGAAAGTCGACTCAATGTAAAGGCCAAGGATTCCTTTCTATATCTATCGTGCTCTTAGACAAAACAGTGCAAAAAGAGAACTAGTGTCTCACAGCTCACTGCTTGAGAATTCTCTGTTACACGCAATATTGAAAATATCTATTTATTCTTCCAAAGTTATGAATGTTGCAGATAAGATGTTAGTGTGATGTAGATGAAAATGCTTTACAGAATGACGGTATAAATAAATAAACGGTAAACGCTTATCGTGTTTTTCCTAAAAAATTGTAATTTCGGTTACCGTACGGCTACGGTTTCAAAATTTAATCTGTTGTTTTTTGTTTTATAACGGTTACGATTACGGTTTGAATCCCTGATTACGAGTAAACTCGCAGCATTGAAATGGTTTATTCGGAGCCATTTTTGCCATACTAACGCTCTGTACTGTGTTTTACTTGCTGCTTAATAAAGTTTCTACAACCTGCTTCAAGAGGTGTAGTGCACTGAAACAGCTGCATTATAGACCAAAGCAACGATATTAATTCCATTGATGAAACAGCTTAAACACACACACACACACAGATATTACCACTTTGAAATAGAGCTCCCTACTTGCCAGCAGACTTAACTTGGTTCTCATTCAATAAACACAAAGAGCAAATGCATATGATTATTTGCATTAGCCTGATTACAAGTACAGATACCCAGCATAGTGCAACGAAATTGCCAAGCAAAAACGTAAAGGGACTGATGATCCAATGTTGTGTCTGCCAACCATACAACCATAATAATCCTATGCACAGACACACATCATCTTCATCATCTTAATCAGCATCATCATCTTCATCATCATCTTCATCAGTTTTACGGGCATGAGACAGCCAGCTGCACTAAATTGAAAATTAATTACGGAAATACAAAGCGCCTGGAGCACAGTAACCGAACCCAAACCAAGGAAAAATGATATCTAGAGCTTCCTTATAGGATAGACAACTGAATGATGTGTCGACCATTTATAGAGCGGCATTCATACGTCTCTTTCATTCTCACTTTCTCTCTCTCTCACTCTCAGTGTCTCTCTTGGGATTTTATATTAGCACTTGGCATTGTACTACGCTTTATTGAAACTTTGGCGAGGAAACACAAATCTTAGATGAATGTTCGACATTTCAAATGCGGGCTTGGTGCTTACTTATGCCTGCAACGATTCTGCTTCGCTTTCATTAAGATAATTTGCATTATTATCTTGGTATAATATTGCTTGCTTTGTGTTAAGACCAACTAAGCGAGCAAATTTTGTACATTTTTGTTTAGTTTTGTTTGAAACAAAGGGTGGAGGTGCCTTGATGCACCTGAAAAAAAATTGAGCATGCCGCACTTGAGTGACGCCAGCATGAGATTTGTTAGGATAAAAATGACAGCTATCAAAGTGTCCTGAGCATACATTTAATACTAGTAAGTGGGTCCGGCCAGCAAAGGCATGCTCGTGTGTAAGCAAAAAAAAAAACTGTTGTTTGTCCATAAAACAAATTGTAGGGTTCCTCAGAAAAAATTTAAATTGTTTTGATTTCTACTCAACCAAATCTAGAACCTACACAGTGTTGTTTGTCGGGTGAATTTAGTTTTTTTTTATTTTGTTGCACAGTGTAATTTATGTTGTAGGGCCAAGAGAAGGAACTCAAAATAAGCGCAAATATTGCTTTCATGTTTGTAAGCACATAAATCAAAAAGTGGCAACCTGTCTGTCCAAGCAAAGTGGGTCCTCCTTGCAAGGATTCCGCTGGCAGGAAGAAAATGTCGAACCAAAATACATTGGCAATGGCTTTGATACCAATTTAAATTTGAAATTCCACAAAAAATTCAAATAACTGCGTGCGCAAACATAGACACAGCTGTTACTGCAATTGTTATCAAACCGGCATGAAAACGAAGCCGTTATGTTTCGAAGTCACACGGCAACCAGAACACCGCGACTCGGAATGATTTCGAATTTTCGTTCTATTCCGAATCGGAAGCCAAAAGAAGCATGAATATGTCAATTTAGCGAACTGAACTTTTTCTTATAAAGATGTTTTTTACGGTTCAATTTCCGTCCAACGTGGAAGTTAAAATTTCGACGCTTATTATCTTAACTTTTGATTTGTAACCCAATATTTCCGACTCGTTTTGGACCCCGTCTTCTGGGGAATTTTCACACAACATTCAACATTAAACTTGAGTTCAAATATTAAGCTGCGAAGTTTTAATTTCTGGGTTGGACCTAGAGCCGGAAATTGACTTTATTAACATTATTCCTGATTAAAATTGAGTTGAGAGAGAACAACGTGAAAATCGGATGCCTCTTTATGATTAAGTGTTCTGTCGAGTCGGACTCCAAAATCAAGTTGTGTGTGTGTGTGTGGGAATACTTTAGGGCCCTTAGCATTGTCTGGGTTTTGCAGCAGATTTCAATAATTTACCGTTAACAACCGTGCATACTGCTTGTCGCATAAAGAACTGGAAAAGGTTTCTGTTCTTTCCGTGGAAATCTCATTTAATTTGAAATTTCAAACAGCACCAATTTTTTTCAGTGTACATGCTTTCTCGGCCGGTTCCTAAGCATACCAACTGCACCTGGAAGTTATAGCTCTATAGCTTAAATTTTCTCTGTTACTTTTCTTAATTTCAAAAGAATAAATTGTTGTAGTCTGCTCGGCTTTTACGACTTCAGCTAAATTACCAACAAGTACTGTTATAATTTTTTAAGGGTGAATGCAAACTTCAGCACATAACGCTTAGCGGTATCCTGTAATTCGCATAACTTATTACCGCATATTTTTATAAGTTCTTTTTATTAAAAAATTTTCATAATGTCCTTTTGGTGTGTGTGTGTGTGTGTGTGTGTCTATTTTATGCGCTTTCCGGAAGCCAAGACGGAGGGTCTCCTCCTCGCGCGACTTAGCAGCCGGGCAGGCCATAAAGGCCACTATACAAAGGCAGAATACTTCTTTATACTTTTTTTTATTTATGTATAATAATTTTATTTGGAGTTTTTACCAAAAAATAAGAACCTTTAAAAAATGTATAAAACAACAACAACTGCTTTTGGCTGCTCTTGTACTGATTGTTGTTCTTGTTGTTTGTGTTGTGGCTCTTGTAGCTTTGCTCGTTGATTTCTAACAAACTCAAAGCAACGGCGGCAAACCAGGAACCAGCAGAGCTGCAACCCTTTAGACCACTTCAAACAAGTTGCTGCTTTCATAATTAAATTGAAAAATTTATGCACAATTAAACGAAAAACTTTTCTTTGTGGACCACAAAAAAAAAAGGGGAAAAAAACAACAACGAAATAAGAAAAATAAATAAACAGCAGCAAGAACACCCTAAATGTGTTCCGACTTTTGTTACATAACCATTGGCTTACGACGCTAATTTCATAGTAAGTCCGTAACTAATCTTTGTTTATCTTTCAGTTGGGCTGTGTCCACAGTTATGACACGCCAAAATCTGGTGCCACGCAAAACTCCGCCGGAAAGTGAACCGCAGCAGAACAACACGCCCATTTCAGCATTGATACCCTACTGGGATATGGCCAATCACCGGCCGGGCAAGATAACCTCCTTCTATGACAGCGGAGCTCATCAAATGGAGTGTACTGCACAGGAAGCGTGCAAGGCGGGCGATCAATTCTTTATTTACTACGGCGATCGCTCCAATGCAGACTTACTGGTGCATAATGGGTAAGGGCATGCTACTATTTACACATTTCTATGAGAAACTTGAGAAACTTCGTTATTCGAATCAGCAGTTAAAGTTATACACACGAGATGTAACGATGGCCATACATACATATATATTTTGAGCCATAATGTTGTGCGAATCGTTCTACACTTACAACGCATTCAAAACAATATTATTCTATTGCTAGCATCAAAGAATCTGATAATTTTTCTAAAATTTCGTTTAACGCTTACTATTAGCCTTTCGTTTTTGGAATAGTAAAACTCAAATGTTAGTTGTCCTGACACTCTTCAAACGCAACTCCTCAATTTAAGGCCCTTTTCTAAAATTTTTCATTTTCTTTCACGGATTTCGACCAATTCGAGAATTTGAGCAGCATTCTTCCGTTGTAACTCAAACTAAACGTAATTAAACTCTTTTTCTCATATAGCCTATTTATTTCAAAGCTTTTATTTTCCCAACTTATTGTATTCTCTTAAAAATGTAAGAATTTTTCGAATTTTTTTATATAAGCAAAAATATGCCTAGCAAGTGTGACCAGATATTATCAATAGGATATGGGACACGTGGGAAAGCTGACCACTTCATAATATCAAAAAAACCCAAATATGACCGTTGTTCTCGATTTTGGTTTTGTAATAAAAGGCGAATATGCACTAATATCTCCACACAGCGCTGGATACGTGTTACTGTTCTAAACTGTCCCAAACCACAATTTTTTTTTTGAGAAAAATTCAAATGAACTTCCTTAAATCTTTCTTATACCTCTAGACCCCTCAGGACCATCCAGATGACACTTCATTCCATAAAATAACCGCCGTATGGTTCGGAATAAAGTTGCTTTAACACTTGCCGAGTCTCAATAACTGTTTTGAACAAATTTATGTTGCACTGTCCTGTGAAGCGGTAGAAAAGATGGATGGAAAAGTTAATTATTATTTTCGTGTTCCTGCTTAGAAAATAATCAGAACAGAAATGGTCTATAACCATGCCGTTTCCCTTACCAGATAAAGCTTTCTTTATAAGTTCAAGGTTATTCCAGGCATCCACATTTTCACCCTGGAGCTAAAGCTTCATGCTGCAACTAAGTCAAAATTGATTGCCTTGCAGTTATTCTACCCTACATCCGGGCATTGCTCGATTAGGCTGTGCAAAATCTTAAAATGTTAGCTTCTGGAAAAAATCAGGATTGCGACATTGTTTTCATACCCGCAGTTACGGTTTTCACGCCAACAACCATGATCTTTGCTCGAATGTTTCATTTCGTTTCATTCCAACTTCAGCCTTTCTAACTAAAGTATATTTGTATGTATATTGTATATTCAACTATCGCTCTGGGTAGAAACCGCGGCAGCTTTTTCTATTTGTGCGGATTCATTGTATTACAAAATAAAGAAAGTTTTCATATGAAGATCTATAACCTTTAGATCACTTCTTTAGATCTTCATATGAAAACTTTCTTTATTTTGTTTGGTATATTATCCTAAAATTGCATATGAGTTCATTGTTATGCAAACGATAAAAATATTGTGAAAGTGGAGGAGTTGCCTTTTAAGTCAAAACTTTCATACTGATTTCTATTTCACACGTATATTTATAGCTTTGTGGACACAAACAATACCAAGGACTATGTGCAGATTAAGCTGGGCCTAAGTCCTAGCGATCCTTTGTTGGAGCAGCGTGCGTTATTGCTATCACTTCTGAATATTGAACGCAAGGTGGGGCTGCACGTGCTGCCCGCTCCGGACTATATATCCGGAGAACTGTTGGCTTTTGTGCGAGTCTTCAATATGAGCGCCGAGCAGTTGGAACACTGGGCCAGCGATCCGGAGCGCGTTGTCGATCTGCTGCACATTGACTGTGCCCTGGAAACAGATCTCGAGTCACGCACTTGGCAGTACTTGTATCAACGCCTAAGATTGCTTTTAGGCGTCTTTGAGAGTACGTTACGCGAGGCGGATGAAGTGCAGCAGCTGAATGCCTTGCAACTGGAGGTTAACTCCGCCAATCCTAGCAATGAGATTGATCTAATGCTGCTGCAATATCGTCGTTTAGAGCGTCGCATACTCGCAGATGCGCTTCAGTATGCCCAGGAGCGCTGCAAGGTCTAGAAAGAAGCTCAGCTTCAGAACTCAGCAAATACTTAAGTGGCCATCTACGCAAAACTCAGAGCCCCAAACGACAAGGCCATCTTTTTAGCATTTAAGTATAAAGTTTGAAATTGAAAGGTATACATTTTTTTGTACCCAAGCAAAATTGATATATGTGCAACATTTTTTTCGGTAATATTCATAACCTAATAACGAATTAGTTTCGATCATGTACATTAAAGATATTTTCTTTTCTTAGCTTATAGAAAATTTATAAAGTTTGTCAACTAATTATTGATAGCTAACGTCATTTTGCTTTATTCAAAACTTAAATCGCATCCCAGAATCTGATAAATAACATAATCGGTACCGATTTTGAAAGTTAAGTTTCGATAAAAGTGCGTATGCAATTACAAAATTATTATGATCAGATGAGACGTGATCACAACAAATGCGATGAGATCACATCAAATACAATTGCAAACTTATTGAAATTACTTTTATAGGTGCTGTCTCGGCTCAGGGTCCACTTGGACCAAAAGGCCAATAAGCCAATAAAAAGATAAGTTCGCAAACTCTACATATTATTAAAATGACTCACAACCGATCCATTAAGATACTTATGTACTCTTCCTTTGGAAGTTTTATACTTATGACATGATGAGGTGCGAAATTGAGGCGTACTGTTACTAGGCACAGTGTATACTGGACCTACACTTGATTTTGTTTAACGTGAGCACCTGCCTTTACGGCTTTATCCCACGGTGTTCGCATATGCAACCATATAACAAACGGATTGATTTATTTCGTCAATTAACGATCCTATAGAGTTTTTATACCCTGTACACAAATTGTAAAAGGGTATTATAGATTTGTGCAATGTATGTAACAGGCAAAAGAAGGCATTGTAGACTATAAGTTCCAAGGGAAAAAAGTCTTATCAATGACTCGGCTAGCGATTGGACCGTCCGTCTGTATAATTCAGCGAGACCTTAAGAGCTAGCCATACAAAATTTTACCAAAATATGCGCGGTATCCCATGTAAGATGAAGTTTGTCGAATTGAGTTGATATCTGCCCCCTTTTCTCCAGCCGCGCCATTAGATCTATCAACTTGACACTTAGCAGAGTTATATATTATCCAAATCGGATAAATAGATTAAAAATATGCTGATTTCACTCCCGTCCGCCTATAAACTGCTCCAAATTTCTACTATATGTAGATAAGTGAGCTAGAGGTACAAATTTTGGTGTGGAGACTCGTGTGACCCTTATCGTTAAAACTATGTTCACCTTTTTTCAATAGCTGCACACAGTCCCCGTAATATATGGACTTGAAAGTAAATACTTTCGTTCTCATTTCATCGTATGGGGAAAAAGGGATTGTACACTGTACTGTACACTGTAAAGAGTATTTAGTGTACTTATAATATATAAATTTTTAACAATATAAATCAGCAATTTTCATAAGTACCAATTGAAGAAGTTGAGCTGGGCAACCTAACTTATACTCAACCTAACCTTGGTTTGGCACGAGGACATCCCGAATCCTTCGCCGGTCTTTGGGTCCCAGCATCCGGTTGTTTAGGAGCTTCGTGTAAAAACACTGCTCATAACACATAAATCCCCGATGGGCCGGGACAGATCCTGGCTCCTGGTAAAGTTTGGAAACCCCAAGGTACTACCTATTTAAACTCCCAACAGTTAAGGCTGGCTATATTTTGTAATGTTGTAGGTTTGTGAATGTTGGACACTGTAACGTACACGCGCCTACTGTTTGATAAGGTCGCCCTTTTACTCTTGGCCAACATTATCATATCGAATCCGAGGTTATTAAAAACGCAAGGTCTTGTGATGGCTGGCCGCCATTGAAACTAGCAGTCAAAGTCTGCTAAAACGCGCATTAAATTCTATGAGGAATACAGTTTAGGGAGCTTTGCTGTGTTTGGATGTTCCTGGTATACTCTACAAAAAAGACGCGAGAAGCATGCGAATGTTTCTTTCTTGTCAAAACCATGGCAGATAATTCCTTATGGTGGGAGCTGCTTTTGAGCTATTGTTATAGATATAGGATTTTCCGCGGATCGCACAAGCATATTAGAGTAATAATGAGACTGACAGCTTTTGTTTTGATATTTATATACCCTGTGCACAAAGTGTAAAAGGTTAGAGACTATGAGATTTAGGGCAAACAAAAAGAAAATTAAATTTTTATAGAAATGTTAATATTTAAGCTAGAGCCACCAAATTTGGTACTTTGACTCATGTTAAGCTTATAAACCAAAGACGGTTGACCTTTTGCCGAATCATCCCTCCTACCACGCAGTACAGCTACCTCGATTACGCCCATACCACTCAACGTACAAAAATTTTCTTTTCGTGGGAAACATGGGTACAGGGTATCCCACTGTAGGGCAGCGTCCCGAGTGTCTGCATCACAATTTTTATTTAATTTATAAAAAAATTACAAAAATAATGCACATATATCTATTTTACTGGGGTACAGAATAAGTATAAAATTGAAAGAAAAAAAATGTATCAATTTGTATTAGTTTTTTAGCAAATTTGATATAATTTGCAAATCGAAATTGTTATTTCAACATGAATATGCATGAATTTTTTCAGAGTTTGGCTTCTAAAATAATCATTTGATTATTTGTGAAAATAATTTTTGTGGTTAATGCAAATTATGTGCAAACATAACGAACCTGCCGTTTTTTTTTGTTTATAAAGTTTATATTACAAATATTATGTATGTAATTAATTCGCATTAAACGTGTCATTACTTGGATTATTTTCATATGCTAATTATGCACATATTTATTCACCGATTTTCCCCAATTATTTTTTGATTATTATTTTTAGAAATTTAATATTTGTTGTGTGTCTTTTTTTTTTTTGTTTTTAATGATGAAATAAATACTACTTGTACAAAAAAAAAATATAAACAGTTCGGTTTGGGTAAAGTTTTTGTTTAAAAAAAAAATGTAAGTATATTTGATTGTTTGTTCATTTGTGTGAAAATTCAATGCTTCTGATTTGCAGTTTGCAAAAATTATATACGGTTACGATTATGATAGTATCGGTACTTTTGATCCCGTAAGCGGTTTTATTTCGGTTTTCTTTTTTCAATAATATCGTTTTTGATTCGATTTACAGATATTTCTTTCGGCTTACCGGTTCCCATACAAAAACCAAGGAGCATGAAACAAAAAGTATCCTGGAACGTAAAAAATTCAAAATATTAACTGAAAAGCGACGATTTCCAATGGTCTGGTTGTGTTACTGTCTCTGTTAGACCAACTCAGTCGAAGCCAAAATTAAGAAAGAGAAAAAAAAATATATCACATGTATGCACAGTCTTGTGAATGGTCGCATTTCCGCAAGTCGACTCAATGTAATGGCCAAGGGTTCTATTTCTTTACGTGCTCTTAGACAAAAACAGTATCAAAAGAGAACTACAAAAAATAGTACCGGTAGAAATATATCGATTTTTATTCGGTTATTACGGAAAAATTATAACGGTTAACGATAATTTGTTTTTCTTAAAAAATGTATTATAACAACTAAATGTAGTCTATTTTGTACACCATTAATGCCGGGTATTTCCACCATTTTGGTCGACTACCGACTTCAGCCCTCTTTTAATAGATTCTTCAAATTTTGGCGTGGTATGGAGATATTTTGGCCCATTTCTTAATAACTGCACTTTCTATGTTCTTTTTATTAGAAATTTTGTGCTGCCGGATGTTTTTGACCAAAAGTGGCCATTAAATTTCAATTATATTGAGATCTGGAATTGGGTCAGCGATGTCATAAGTTGGAAGTTATTCTAAATAAGGTAACCATAGATTCCATTAATTAACTATAGATTTATGATTTTTATCATTGCTTGGATCAAAGTGCTTTTAAGTATCGAAATTTGCATTGTATTATTAAATAAACTCAAACTTCCTCCGACCCTTTTCCTACAGACAGGGAGCAAAAAATAAAATAAAATCGTAAATTCATGCATAAGCAGTCACAATGACATAGCGGCTGGCCTCCAGCAAATAATTGAAGGCGATGGAAACCAGCGATGTCCGTCAAGCTGGCAGAGCAAAGTCAGCTGAACCAAACGTGGCTAAGTCTATAAAAACGTGTTAATTAAAAGCTAAGTTAGTGCCGCAACTAATAATTTAATGCTCCTTTATTTAAAAAAAATGTGATGCAGACCGTCGGGACGGTTCCCGACAGTGGGATACCCTGTACCTATTTTTTCCATGAAAATCAAATTTCATGCAAATTTTTGTATCGATGCGTTGATGGGTATGGGCGTAATAACGGTAACTGTACCTCGTGGGTAGGGGGATAGTGCGGAAAGGTCAAAATTGTTTGGTTTATAAGCCTAACGTACCACATTTGGTTAAAATATATGCTAACTTTAATATTTCTGTAAAAAGTGAAATTCTGTTACAGTTCATTGGAGAGGACAGACAGGCAGACGGACATGTCTCTATCGACTCGACTATTGCTCGTGACCATTTTTTTCCATGGAACATAAAGTCTGCCATGCCTCCTTCTGCCTGTTACACACATTTTACAAATCTATAATACCCTTTTATACTTTGTGTACGGGGTATAAAAAAAGCCCATGTTCTGCTGACTTGACTTTCTGTCAGCAGAACAAACTTCTTAAAGGTTGCTAATGAAAATCTTTTTAATTTATTGTATTTATTTATAATTTAATTTACACAAAGTGTGTACACACTCACATATGTGTAGCTCGAGCTTTAGATCTAAACATCCAGCAATACATACACATGCACACGAAAATATTAACAATAACATGCGAAGCAGAAATTCCCTCTTTGACGTTCGCAGCAGAATGAAAAATAAGATACCATTATGAGCGACGTCGGCAGAGTAAGCTTACCGTGTATTCTTATACTATGGGTGTTCATGCTTAAACTACATTTCCTCAATATCGCTCCGTACTCAGTTTGTTCCGTTTAGGCTTTGAGTATTTCGCGAATATCTTTTTTGTGAAACGAAGTATCAACTTGATTTTTTTTTCTATTTGAAGGTTATAAGCCCATTAGTTTCCGGAACCTTCTCTGTTTTTACGATTTGCTCCAAATTCAATTGCTTTTATTAAGCACTCACAAAAAGCAACAGCACCAAAATAGATTTGATATTGTACTCTCTTTAATGTTTTGCAATGTGTTTATCATATTTTTCTTCAATCTCACTCTCAGAGCCCAAAATAGTGAGAAAGTGTTGGCACCTCGGTTGTTGTCATTACCTAAGCAAATATGGGTAATTTGGTCGGTAAATGGTATAGTATAGTTTATTCTGTTCAAGAAAACTCGTTTTAAAGGCAACAGGTCAACGTAAGTATTTAGGTAAAGACCTAAATTTGCCGAACTAGGGATTTTTTTTTAAATTGAGGAGCAAACACTCGTTTGCGCCCCACCTCCCCAATGCCACATTTAGGCAGCTCCCCTGTGACATCACAAATGGTGGAACCAAAAAGGAGGATATTTGAAAAATAAATTTCCAATTTCAAAATATAAACATAACGATTTTTTAGATTTTATTAACATTTTGATTGTGGCGTCAAGTTTTCGGAAGACCCCCCAACATCACAAAAAGCAATAATAATAAGCCCTTGTTGTTGGCATCATTTATGAACAGCCTCCATTTATTAATTGTTTCATATGCACTCATAATTCGCAAGGGCCGAATGAGGTGTTGTAGGGTGCTCACACAGCCACTGTCGAAGTTCTAGTTGAAGATTGGACTCAATGTTTGTAAGAGCACTCCGCGCACTCAGCGTTTTCTTGTTGATCTCATTTTAACTTGTCCTTACCTCCAGTTCTAGCATGCAGGACTGCTTCTTTTCAGCCTGAATGACGGCTTCTCTGACTAATGTCAAGCGCAGTAAATAAGAAGCAATTAAAGGGGTCAATATAAGGACTTGTATTTGCACTACCTGTCTCGCTCTTTCAGACTTATAAAAATAGGCAACTGTTGTCACGAATGTACCTCCTTCTTATTAAATTAAATGGATTGAATTTCCTTGGTGGAACAAGGACTTGACGCATAAAAAGGACAAAAACCAAAAAAGTTCAGATATAGAGCGAGACCATGATAGAATATATACCATTTTAAACAAAACAAACCGCCCGCCAATTTGTAATAATGTTGTGTAAACAAAGATTGAATCAAATAAATACAATTGAAAGGATAAAACAATCGAATGTATCGAAATAGCAACAACCAGGAGATAATGCAAATGAGTGCTAAAAATAAAATCGCCTTTAAATCTACCCAAATGCGCTTAAATGCTTAAGCAGCGCAGACAAACAAACATGCAACATTGGATTATGCACATGGGCACATACGTATATATGTAGTATGTACATTCATGCCAAGAAGTACACATATGACAACCCAGCGAACATTTTGCGCTTGCCAAAAACTCAACTTATTAACTGTATGTGTAGATCAGATGACATGTCACAGCGAATTGGCGCTTTCCGCGTGCCTTCTCTCATCGATGTATGGTAGTTAGTGTGCTCTCTACCTGTTCCTTCCAATCTTGCTTAGTCAGCGAAGTCGCTGGATGTTAATTCGCTTGACTCTATCAATGTCGTCGTAGAGCTGATAGCGTTCTCCGTTCCATCGAATGCGGTAGTCAACTCGTAAAGGGCTAAAGATCTTATGGAATACTCGCTTAAACACTCCAAGGGCATTTTCATCAGACTCAGTCAACACGCATGCTTCAGCGTCATAAAGCAAAACCGGAAGTATGAGCCTCTTATAGAATGCTAGTTTCGTCTGCCTACGGAGATTAAAGTATCATCTATTGGCAAGAGTGTTTCTCCGCTTGCTCTCCATGCTGACATCGTAGACGAAATCGCTGAGTCAATCTCAGAGTCTAACCGCGGCATCTTTCTACTCGAAGAAAACATATACATTGTCGTGCTCGCATTTACAAGCAGATTCACCCCGGCAGATTCTCTTGAACAATGATATCGATATCAGCTGCGTATGCAAGCAACTGGACACTTTTATAATTCAATTATGTCCATGATATGAAAGTTGACAATCACTTGCAAAAGTGTCCGCACATACAGATTACACCTTTCTCCAATAAATTTGTGAAAATTGTTCACAATTATCGACATTAGACAGTTGTGCCCCTTGCAGTAGAGCTGCAAAACTATCGACAGTGGCTCGATATTTTCGATATTTCCAAAAAAAGTTTCGAAACTAGATTTCGATTTAATGCTATCGATAGTACTACCGGTTTCTTCCATCCTGTCTTTCTTACTTTAGTCGTTTATTGAATATTTAAACGATCGATAGTGACAAAAAAAATCTGTACCTCGATAGTACAATCGAAGTTTTGCAGCTCTAACTTGCAGCACATATGAAGATTCTTAAGGCATCTAATCACGCCAGAAGAAGACCCACCCTGAAGTGAAAGCGTGCAGGGACGTAATTACATCCGGATTGCAGTAGTTCCAAATAAACTTAATACTTGTAACACTTTAAAAATTGCTTGCTGGGATGCCATCAGCTCAAAAAAGCATGGCACAACACCATAAGCTTACATGTGCATATGTGTATGTGTGATTAGACTTATGGAGGCAGAATATAAAAACATCAGAGTTGTTGTAGGACTATTCCAGCAACACACAGATTAGCAGATAAAAGCGAGTCCTAAGTTGACGTTGATGGAACGCAGACGCACACATATACATACACCCGCACCCACACATATACATACAAGCAACATAAACCGTACACGCAAGAGTGTCAACAAGTGCCATTTTGAGGTTAGAGACGGCCATTTTGTTGCCCATATTGCACACGTTTTAAGCGGCTTAAGTTTAGCCCAACTGCAGCACACATAGATGTTATCCTTCTATTATTGCCTTATATTCTCATATTTTTTTTTGGACTTAGTTTTGCACATTTTGCTAATTGCTTTCTGTCTGCATTTAGAGGGATCCGGAATGGGTTTGTGCGTCTGTTAGAACTTCAGGCTGCATTGTATTCGATTGGTTAGCTAATTAGTTTCAAGTAATGCTCAAATTTTCAAATCAACCGCAGCATTCGTAACCAAAATATCAACACGAATGCCAACGCAATCACACACACACCTACACACACATACAGACACAGACACACTATGCATATAACAACGTTGACTGCGAATTCACAAGCTGGCTGACCTAAATTTACATATATTTCAATCAACTACCTAAACACTTTTGAATTCAATCACTAAAATTTTCCACTCATACATATATAATAATACACTCGCCAAAAGTGAGTGGTTTATAGGCTGTACTTACACACAAATACAAATAAGTACAGCACAATGCTAATCAGTAAAATAGAAACGCTGGCTCTGAATAAATAGCTCTACATATCTTTCAATAAAATTAAGCAAATGACTTAATGGAATGACTTTCTGTACGAAATTGTATTCACGGTAGCTTCGGCCATTCCCTGTTCTTGGGACTTTGGAGCTCATAATAGAGCTGCAAAACTATCAATAGTACTATCGAGCTATCAAGTTTTTGCCTATGTGTCTCAATATCGATGTTTATTTTTTCACTGTCGATAGTTTCAACATACGCTAAAGGCTGGTTGTGCCAACGAACAGGAACTGAAACAGAAACTGACAGAAACTCAGTACAGTTGCGATACAAACACAAACAGAAACAGAATTTAAATATTTTGTACTCATTAGGCATCGAAACAGAAATAAGTACATTTGTAACAGAAACAGAAACAAGTACAACGGGACACTCGGTTGATGTGAAACACTAATGAGCCACCTTCTAGCAACAAAAAGCTAATAAAAACATGCATGCTCTCCTTTTCGCTCTCGCTGCTAACACGGCACATAAAAACAAACGTGAAAGCTTCTCGGTCACATTTCCGACAGAATGGCTAACAGATTTTCGTGACGGCATACTGGAGATCGCGTCAATAGAAGTTTCACAAAAAAAGCACTCTTTACTAATATTATTATGTTATGTATTATACACTAATTTGTGTGCTTTTATGCATTATTTCATTAATATTATTCTATTATTAATAAAATTGGTATGAATTTAGGTAAAATCCGTAGTTTTATTCATAAGTACAACATATACTGTTCCTTTTTCTGTGTATTCTTTGGGAAACCGATTTCTGTTCATTCGAACAACAAATGAACGTAACGCTGCGATTACTTTCATGCGCTGCCCAAGTGCGAAATGTTCCACAGTGATCCTAGCCAACCAAAAAAAAAAAAAAAAAAACGGCCTGTTTCTATGCTATTGCCCAGCAATGTAAATTAACGTTATGCTGAGCAAAATGGCGGAGCGAAATGCGAATATGCAGGGAAAATAGTAGCTATTCAGGTGTCAAATCAAATGCTTCTGTGTGTGAGTATTGTGACTGCTGCTGGCATTGCTGTCGACCCATTTTAATGAGATTTCCAAGTGTTTGAAATTGCCAATGCAACGTGCACTCGTTGCTGCCGAAACTCCACTCTTCCACAAATTGGGCTCGATGCATTTGGTTTTTGGCAGTAGCTGTAGCAGCAGTAACCTCATCAATATCATCATTGTGTTCAACAACATGCATGGCATATCTTTCATGTTGACCATGGCTAATAATTAACAGGACTACAGTCTGCAATTTGTAGTACAGTGTGTTCATCATGGGTGATGTCATCGTCGTTGTTGTTGTTATTGTTGTTAACGATAGTGTAAATGTTTAACTTTGTCTGCATTTCAAGCCAGAAATTTGCTTGTCTGTCAAGACGAGCGCTCATTGAAGTCAACTAGTTGACTCATATGATGCGTATACGTAATATGTCACTTATGAACATTACGTATACGCACATACAGCTCATTAAAAATGGCAATGTTAAATCATAAATCACGATGAAAATAAAAGGCAGTTGCTCGCATATAAGTTCGCACACACACACACACATACACATATGCATGCATGTATATATACCCAGCGGACCAAACGCTCGTTTATGATATCGCATGCGAGTGCAATGCGAGACTCAACCCGACAAAACGCTTGTTTTTAGATGCGAAAAAGATACGAATAAGATTCATATGTCGTTCAGTTTGTGGCAGCAAAAGCCATTGTCTACGTGTGTCGCAAGAAATATCGTTTACTTGCATTTGGCGATATCTCTTTTGACTCGTTAGAAATATCAGAAAAGTCTCGCAAAAGATATCGCAAAAGCCTCGGTAATCGTATTGCTGTACCTTCAGGTTGCCAAGGCGTACGAGTACAAAAAATTGCCAGTCGGTTTTACATTTTTCTTTGGCACCCGCCTTTTTATTGAAAAACACTCGCTAACAAGCTCGTGTGCGAGCATTTTACGAGCATTTTGCGCGACTCTCGCTCATATTTTGTGTGACGGTCCGCTGGTCGCATTTTTATCGCAAAACACTCGTTTCAAAGCTCGTATGCGAGTGTTTTGCGAGGAAACACCGTAACACTCGTTTCAGACACGTTTGCGAGCTCATTTGTGAGCATTTTGCGAGACTTTCGCTAAAGGCACGTATATTGGTCTAGTGGGTATGTATATATACATATATGTAATATAAACATTGGTATATGTTGTTGCATGGCAGCATTATGATTAAACATATTTTTTCAGCTTGGCAGTTATTGTTGTTGCTTCATGTTGCATGCCTTGAGGGGCAAAAGATATGAAGCAACAGAAAGGTTGCAAACGCAACCATTAAAGGGGGCAACATTGCGAGCTGCTCTATAAAAGCAGATGGTAATCTGCGTAAGTGGATGTGCTCGTATCTTGCTGTCTCTCTCTCGCTACTTGTGTGCACGTATGGGTGCAAATAAACTAGCCACCGTTATGGCAACACTGACAGTCATATTAACGTTGCATATTAAAGTTTTTCCATCTATTTTTTATAGAGTATCTCAATGTTTGATCTGCATTTTGCTGCATTATTTGTTGCCTGTCTACCGAAGATATTTAGAATTCTGTAAACTTTTGATGTTAACTTTCAGCCAGCTTAATTATAATAAAATGCGGGTATAATAATTATAAGTGTTTTAATTTGAATCAAAATTCCATGTTTAAAACTGCATGTCAAATTGACTTAACATAAAGTTGTATCGAGCAAGTTTTTTTTTTGTATTTTACCACAGTCTTAACTTAATAGCTAAATGGTGTGGTTAAAAAACTTGAAACTTAAAAATACTATAGCACGCTTTTATTTTGAGGCCGTATTAACACTATCAATACACATTACTGGGAGCACTACTATGACCTACATTTTCCAGTTCTTGTGCTATATTCACACGTTTCGGACTGACAGTCAAGTACAAGTTGTATATCCCTGCAAAGGTCAAATGACCACTTTTTCTATGCAAAAGTCAAAATATCCAAAGTCCAGTTACATAACTATTTTTCTTTCAGTTTTATTAAAACAGGAACTTCAAAACACTTCTTCTTCTTAACTGGCCAAACCAAAAATACATTCTTTCATTGGAATCGGGGTTTTACGAGGTGGGTCCCAAACCCAAAACCCTTTTAAGGCCTCGGGTGGCTCTACTGGTCTCGAAAAGAGCCCAGTGTCATTGTTAGTCTCCTCATACGATAAGCTTTGACCTGCTGAGGGGTATTCTCTAACATTGCACAAATGTATAATACCCTTTTACACTTTGTGTACATAATGATTTATTGCGACAAAACTACTGAATATTTTTTTTAAATATGTCGAGCAATATAAATATCTATAGTGACGCCCAAGCGGCTATCAAGTCGATCAGCTCAATATCGTCAAACAACAATAATAAACTGCCGCAGATATCTACATGAGGTGGCTCAACAGTTCGTTATTAGCCTGATATGATCCTCAACGAAATTGGATAGATAGAATGAAAGTTATAGGTCTATATATTTCGTTATAATAATGACTCAGAATATTCTAATGCTGCGGTATATGAACAAAAATATATATGCATACTCATACATATAGATATACATAAATAAGTAATATTGGACAAATATTAAAAGCGTACAGTAACTATTATGATTACTTTTTGCCCATTTTCGACTTCTTTCCCCGCAAGCATATTCAATTCATCATGAAGCATAATCATCAGGTATTCTTCCCAACTTTGTTTGGAAGGTTATTTGCCAGCACACTAAGGCCGTAAATCGGACCGTTGTGATACATTAGAATCTAACAAATTTGATGCACACAGTCGGAACAGTGCCCATTTTTCCCATGAAAATCAAAATTATGTGCAAATTTTTGTATAAAAGCGTTGAAGGGTATGGGCGTTACTTAGGTAACCGGACAGCGGGGGGTGGGGGTTGATTCGCCAAAATGTCAACATTGTTTCGTTTATAAGCTTAACATAAGTCTTCGTACCAAATTTGGTGGCTCTAACATAAATATTAACCTTAACATTGTTGTAAAAAGTAAAATTTTGTTGCAGTTTATGGTGAGAGGGGCCTAAAATTGCCCCATTATTACTTATTTCTTCTAAAGTTTCTATCCGATTTTGATAATTTTTACACAACATATGCACAGTAACAGTGTACCCGACTGTGCTAAGTTGGAATCCTACGCTGTTACTTCCTTAAATGTGTCCTTTCCCAAGAGAATGCATATATGTGCATTTGCTTTGCTATTTCACTCAATTTTGGGTTTGAGAAATCTACATTATGAGTTCCATAATTTGCTTTGAATGGTCTACGATAAATGTGAACTGCGACACAGGTGAAATAGACTGTTTTTCACGATTTGGTTATTTCTTATTACAAGTTCAATCAACAAAATAAATACACAGCCATACCAAAATTTGCCAATTGTTATATAGAGAGTTGCCATATAGACAGTGTGCTTGAAGATGTGTTGCCAGATAGTTTTAGTTGATGTGTGGCCAGAAGAAATATCAGAGGTATGGAAAAATAGCGTATTTTGGCGGTTTTAAAGTGGATGGAAAATAAAATTATTGCTCAGTTTTTTATGTATTTTCTTTCGACCCATCCTTATATACATTCAATATGTTCCGTAAACAAAATTGAATCGTACGTCCAGGGAGTAAGCTGTCAAATGCTGGCTTTACAGTAAGAGTTTGTAAAACACATTTTTGCATCATGAAAACTTGGAAATATTACTATATTTAATCAAAATTCTAATTAAAAACGTTGTGCGCGTTAGCTTAAAAGCCATTTAAATACTTTACAAATTGGTAAGTAGCTTTTAACAACAGCTCATTATTAGCAACATTTAACGGCGTCTTGGCGGCCTTCATTGGTTGATAAT
Source organism: Chymomyza caudatula (assembly GCA_035041775.1). NCBI lineage: Eukaryota > Metazoa > Arthropoda > Insecta > Diptera > Drosophilidae > Chymomyza > Chymomyza caudatula. Next base: position 4,391,985 of record JAWNKW010000138.1, read on the forward strand.
CAGTGTTCATGATCAACAGCCAAGACAACCTTCTGTTTGTGAAGTCAGCATCGTAATATCCATCGAGTACCATCTTTTCGGCTAGCAAATCTTTTTCGGAGGCATAAACGCCATACGCCACACCGAGGATACGTCACATCCTGACTTGCCGTAGCACATCTTGGCCATCTTTGTACAAGTTTCGTCTATTTAAAGCGTCTTGCTCCCGTCTTGCCACCGCATGCAGTACATACTTAGCAAAATACCAACCATGACTTATTTATTTTATTAAAAGTATCATTCTTGGCATAATCGAACTGTTCAGGAGTATACGAAGTATAGAAGTTCTTACAAGAAGGCATTAAGTGCAGCATGCAAGTCATCTGATATCTGCTTCGGGGAACGTTTACGAAAAAAAGAATTTGTCTCATCCACAAATAGCAGCAGACGACGTCGGAGGTATGCGACCAATCGAAAACTTTATGTAAAGCAGCTGCGTCATCCGCGTCCATGGGCACTACAACACCGTCAGTCATAATGGCAAAATCCACGCCGAATCTCTCGCCCGACCATGCCATGGGTGTTCCATGCATCAACACATTGCGATTCAGACAACGATTCATGCGCGTACTCTTGGTAGCAATTGCTATGTCAAGCAGTCGTTCCCTCAGCAAAGAACACGCCAGTGGCATCTTTGGCAGTTTGCACGCCTTAGGACAGAAAAGACAAACCGCCAGCAACAGTTTTAACCTTGTCCCAGTTTGTGAGCATGGTCTCGGCTGAACTGAGTTGGCTGAATTGAAGCAACTGCGAATCACCCAAAGCTGCGTAAAGTGGAAGAGGAAAGTGTGGCGTGTCCGACGGCAATGCGTCAACAGATGATTTAACATTAAATTAAGGCTAAGGAGAAGAATCGCCTAAGACTATTAGATCATAAACTGCGCAACAAGGCGATTAAAATGGTTAACATCAGGACATAAATCTGGAGCATATGCCCCTAAAGGCGCAGGAACATCCCGTAACTTGCAGGGTTATTTACCGAGCTATCACAATTCCCCGGTAGCTACCATCTACATAAATAGAACATGTTCTATGGTTAGTGGTACAACGTAGCATCAATGGTTCCATAACAGTTACACGATGTTCCTGCGTCTTTAGGCGTATCTGCTCCAGATTTATGTCCTGATTTTCATAATTTTTTTCACCCTGGCGCGTAGTTCTTGATCTAAGTGTGTTTTGCTTCAATTTCATGTTCAATCATTTGCTGATGCATTGCAGCTTGCCACGCCCTACTTTCGTCCACCACTTTACGCAGAAGCTCCTAATTATAAAGCTGCCGTATAATCAAACAGTCAATTAGTGAGCAGAATCTTATCTTGGGTTTTGTTGGATTTTTGTACATATCTGTTAATTGGTTCAATTTCGCAAAATACCATAGCCTTTGAATAAAGCTAATTCCGTGCACTATTTCAAAATCAAATGTCTTCTGGTTTTTTTTTAACAAGTTACATTGTAAACTTACAGTTACATCCGAAGGATGAACCACTGAACGTAAGCAATGCGCTCAATACGGCCAGCTGGCACAGCATCCTGCGAGCACTCGGCATACTGCAGATGCGTGAGTATCTCATTAGACGATAACTCCTTCGGTCGAAAGCAACAAGCAGCATTCAGAAGATACGCTCTTCGAGAGCTACGTACCCACTTTCTTTAATTAAGTAACCTGGCCTATTCTCTCTGAGTTCAAATTTGTTGCGAGTCTGAAAGAGCCTGATAGAAGTTCAATGACAAATGAATTCACACACAAGTGCATATTTTCTGCAATACATCACATACACTTAAACATACATATTAGCACCAGAAAAGAATCATGCGCAGATAAACCTTCCTTATTGAAGTTCACAACGGAACTGAAAGTCGGCACACAAGGGACAGCAAGCGATAAAGTAAGGTTACACCTTGTGCGAGAGTAAATGAGTCGCTGCGATTTAGCGATGCGCTGCCGAAATAGAGTAGTATTAAGTAATATAAGAAAAAATATTTCAAAACAATACGACAAATATAGAGACAAGACCAGACGCCTGTCCAATTGAAAATTAACAATATGTTAATTTAATATGAAGGAAGAATTCTTTTAAGTTTACTCCCAATAGGTGGAATCAAATAAGACTTTATGCGAAACCGTCTACGAAACGTGTGGCTGTCACACGTCAAAAGTGTTGACATTGGCGACACACAGACACTGTATCCACCGAGAAGCGACAACTTTCTTTTCGACAGCGCATTACACGCAGCCAGGATGTGCTGGGAGGATTCCTGCTCAAGTTCACAGAAGCTGCAGGTGCTGGAGCTGATGATGCCCAGCTTGTTCAGGTGATCTGTAAGTCTATAGTATGCGGTAAGCAGACCTGTCAGAATTCTAGTAGATTTCTTGCCTAACTGTGAGAGTTTCTTGAACCTTTTGAGGTTGTAAGAGCCGAGGAACTGTTTTCCCTGTCTGCGCGAGGCTTGGGGTGTTTCTCCAGTTCGTGGTTCGTCTCAGTCTTTTCTCTCCTCTCAGAAGTTTCTTAACCTTGTGTCTTTCAAAGCCACAGAAAGGCTTTGGCTCTATTAATGGGCTCGGATGTTGGTGTGACCGGGTACCAATCTAAAGGAGAGTGTGTTATGTTCTCCCAGAAGGTCCAGCTTCAGTCGGATTTCCCGAATAGGCTTGGAGTTTATTCTGGTTCCTGCAACCGCCCTTATGGCGGTCTATTTTGGTAGTTCCTGTTTAGGTCTATGGCCCATTGCGCAAACTTCGGCTTGAAAGACGCTGGTACTAATGCCCATAGATTCTGACATGTGAGTTCGCGGTCTCCAGTGGAGTGTTGTTAAATCCATTAGAACTTCCAATGCCGCTGTTGGACAGGTTCTTACGGATTTGTAGAGTTTTATTTTGTGCAGTTTTTTTTAAGAACTTGAAAAATTGATGGAATGCTAAAAAGAACTATCATAAACGAAAAACAGCACTCTTCGTAAATTGTACGTTTAAATGTTCAAAAACGATGCACAGCAACTTTTCGCAAAATTCTATTTAATTTGGTGACAGTCTTAAGTTAATAACTTTAATCAATTATATTTTGCATAAAGTGTGAGCAAAATTTGTAATTGTTGTTTAAGTGTTGTCAATAAAGATATGATAGAAGAAATCATTATTTTAATATGCCTAATCCATTAACACAACAAAAGATCACAAAGTTTTTGCTCGAAGTTTTCTGCTATTTCGTTAACAGTGTTGTTAAACGTCAAATTGGCTATGAGCCCTGAGCTTTCCCTAGGCTACTGTCTATCGTATAACGGTATCATTTCAACATTCGAAACCCTCCTTAAGTAACATTGTGCCACAAAATGTGTTGCCCACTTAGCAGATGCAGCAGAAAGCGCTTCTTCACCATTGGACAGCTTCTTGAGCATTGGACTCACGTTCGCTGGCTGTCAGCAGGTCGTCCACGTCTAACAAGATTACTACAACGTTGCTTGCAACTTATTTGCACGCACGTGACTGTACCAATTTTTGCGTTTGCTTGCCGTGTGCCGTTTGTGAGTTTGTTTGCAATTAACTTGGCCATTGTTGTCAACATTGTTGCGCGTGGAAATTCTTGTACTTTGCATTGGCAACTATCTGGTAAGAATAGACGCTACCTAGCAACAGCAGCTACTTATTTTATTTGCTAATTGCAACACTCGACGTTGCTCAAGTACAGTGACAGTGGCGGCGTTAGTAACAGCTGCTAGTACACTGGCAGAAATTTAAGGAAAAGTTAGTTAAGTGCTTGGGTCGCTGCTCGCAGAGATCAGAGAAGAGAAAGCGGCCAAGCAATTGCTTCTTAATTCTAAAATCATTTGAGCATTGAGGTGATAGCGACTTCTGCCGAAGAGAATTGAAGGCTGAGAGCATGGATGAACAGCAAGTTCTGCCGAAGAAGCAAAAGTAAACGTTTTGGGTTTTTTTAATTACCTTCAACACCGAAGTAATCGCGAACTTCGAGCTAAACACTTGGGTCTTTTTAAATATCAAATTAAGTATCTTTTGCGCTTGTGCGCAAATGTAAAGCAAAAGCTCAGATTTTGGTTCAGAACAGTTTCTCAAGAGACCAACTTTTATGTTTGGCGTTAGACATTGATAGACTTGCTGATCTTAATCTAAGATATCGCAAAGCCTACAACGGACACACTTGTACTATACTCTTTAATCGCATATAACAAATGCGAGTATAGAACAAGAAAGGAAGGCCAAATTTGAGAAGCGGCGAATAATATATTGTACAATGTTGGAGAGTTGTGAGATATCGAGTTTTTAAAACTTTATGAGCAGAGTTATATGTATCCGTCAGTCATTTAAAGGATTCTTATCGTATTTTCTGATTTTGATAAACTGCTTTGAGGTCCAAAACAACTCTTGAAGCGTGTCCCAAAAGTATGCACACTTTCTTAAGATGTTTGATCTATATATAGTTCTAGGAATTCCATCTTGTTTTTGTATGATTTCGACAAAACTTAGGACCGGTAGCGTGCATACGTGGGAAATGCCTTGGACGACATTCGGAAAGGGAGAAAAATCCAAAAAGGGGGAGACAAATTTTACTTCCACAATAATATTAACCGGTATATCTATTATATAAATAGGCTAAGGAAAAATTTGTGCACCCTTTCTCGCCGTTTATTTGAGAAGAATTATGAGTGAAACTTATATCATTGTCTAGGGAATTTTAATAAGAAGTGCAGGTTTGTCGATTCATGTCGATATCTCACTCCGTTCCCCTGTGACAAAATTTCACAGTTTACACCCACCCCATGAAAGCTATCGAATTGAAAATTGGTACAGCTATGCAGACTGTGCATGTGCGGTGTAAACATTAAAAAAAAGTCTTATTTTGGTGAATAAAAAAGCGTGAAACTAAAAAAAAATTACACATAATCTCAAATCCAACTATTATTTTTTCCTAAAACTGCACAGAGTTTGCCATTAGTAGGTGATAGGACGGGAAGAGAAAGATGAAGGGGAATAGGAATGTGATCTACCTAGAGGGACAAGGAGCTTGCGAGGAAAGCGGGAAGGGGGCGTGGTGGAACGTAAATCGGGTTGTTTCATCATATAGCTCTTGAAATGAGGATAATGGTAGAGGTTGCGGTAGAGGTAGAGGAAGTTGAAAAGGAAAAGGCAGAAGAAGAAAAAGTGAAAGGGGAACAGGAAGTAAAATATGTTCCACCTCGAGTTGGGCACATGGGTTGGTGGGAGGAGCAAGCAGGGGGCGGAGTAAATAATAAAAGAATTACCGATTTCATATTAAATGCCATTCACCAAACCGATTATTATTCTGTTATGGTAGATTGTACGTCAGACCTATTACATATTAAACAAATTTCACTCATTCCACGCTATGTCGCATTACGCGATGAAGAAAAAAAATGCAAAGTGGAAGAACGATTCCTCTCGATTTCACCATGCACAGATTGAACTGATGAAGGAGTCACAAACTCTATTGTCGCAGAGCTGTTGGAAATGCAAAACATCCGTGGGCAAGGCTACGACAATGGTCTAAACATAGCTGCAAAATTAAAGGCTTTTAAAATCGTATACTTCAATTGAATTAGCGAGCTCAATTCGTTCCGTGAGCCAATAATCGCAATTCCTAGTAATCGATTAGGTTCTTATTTTTTTGCATTTACTTTTATTTCCTTATAACTTCTTAATTTTGCATTCGTTTTGCTTGAAACATGGCTCATTTTGTTATTCTCAAATGGGACTACTGATTCAAGAAAAGACTTATTAAAAACTATTTTGCCAAAAGGTCAACGTGCTTAGATAAAGACATAAATTTTGCCCTTTTTTGGCTAAATTTCAGGCACGAATGACTTGGAAAGGATTGTAGTGACATTCATTAGCTTTAAATAGAATAAAGAATTAAGCTGATAATTAGATTGACAATAGAGATATAGCGGTTTAAGTGAAACCTTTTCAAAAATATCGATATTCGGGAATTCTCGAAGCCTGAGGGTGACCGTAAAAACTGAGTACGAAGCAATATTGGAAGGTAGTCTAGACATGATCAACTAGCGGAATTCTTGAATATGAAATCGTATTGAGTAGTATTATTAATCATTTTTTCAGATGGAAACAAAGACTTAGACGGCGCTGAACTTAATGAAATCAAATCCTTCCAGGCGCTCATTGAAGATGATGGAAAAATGCACCTCTTAAAACAAGATGATGCTCGGTCTGGAGCCAATCTATCCGAATTTAACCACTGCTATGAAGGTATTTTTTACGTTGCCAGTAACTAGAGCATCAGCTAGTTTCTCAAAGCTTAACATCAGTGAAAGCTATTTGAGTATAAATATGGCGTTTTCTATTGAATCTGACCTTCTAACCTTCATTTCACATCAATGCATGATTAAAAAATTGGCTGAATCCACGGCACGACAAATTTTGTTGGACTAAATTCAATTTTCAAATATATCACTACTTATTATTCCTTACTCGATATTTAACCTTTTTTTTACATCATTTTACAATTTGCATTTCGAAAGTCAATAAGCGAAGATGATTCTCTCAATTTCTCTTATTTAAATAAACTGTAAGGGGCAACATTTTCAGTTTTTGCCACGGGCGACAAGAGTGCGTTGCACGCCGCCACTTAGGACCATATTTCTTTCGCTCAGTGTAACAACTGCTTACAGCACGCATGCCAAAGACGATAAGACCGAGTACGAGAATGACGTTGCAACAGCAAGCAGCCGTGCAACGGGCCGACAAGTGCTCGACAAGTTTGTTGCAAGCGCAGCAGACAGCGCGACAAAAACAACAACTATGACAACAGCAACGTGGCAACACGGCAAACAAATTAAAAGTGACGCATTTTCTACTTCGTCTTTTAGCTCTTGAGCGTCTTAAGCTGAGTTTTCTTCTTTCTCTGGTAACATTTTTTACACTTTCTACTCCACAACTCGCTTTCAGGCAAAAAACAAAAACAACAAATGACAAGATTGTCAAGTATAGCGACGACATAAGAACAAATTACACAGTGGGGAGATGTGGCAACTAGATGATGCTCTACGATATTACAAGATTTATATTATATGACTGCATGAGTTTATTAACTCAGTTTGGAGCATAAATGTTACAAAAAATAAGCATCTTATCACAACGGGCTCAGAAATGAAACGATGATTGGTCTTGGGACTCAAGTTTTGCAAGAAGCCTTTGCTCATACCTTATTCATCTTCTTAAGATGCCATAACAATCCGTTGCCGTGTTACGGCCTATTGTAGAGCACTCATTCCGGCGCCTCTGCTTTAGGCGTGTCTCCTCTCATCGATGCTACCAAATCTAGTTAGTGTGCAGTTTTGTACCTGGTCCTTCCAAATGAGACATGGCGTGCCTCTTCGTCGCCCTGCCTACAACAGCCGCATCGAAGACTTTTCTCACCATAGCTAGCGGAGCGCCGGATGACTATGTCAATGTCGTCGTAGAGGGTCAAAAACCTTACGAAACACCTTCCGCTCAAACACTCCACTAAAGCAAAACTGAAAGGATTAGAGTCTTAGAGAATGTTAGTTTCGTCTGGCGAGAGTAAGAGACAACATCTAAAAAGCAGTTTTTAACATCAATCTCAGAGTACAACTTCCGCAACTGTTTACTCGAAGAAAACATATACTTTGTCTTGATTTCACTTACAACCTGACCGACTCTGGCAGATTCTCTTTCAATTGCCAAAAAGGCTCTGGTAACTACTCGCTTAGTTTGAATAATGATATCGATAGCAACTGGACACTTTTGTAGTTCAATGTTTTCCCGTTCTGGGATTTGATCTAAATCCTCACTGTTCCCATCAGTTCTTTCGCGAATGGCTATAGTCTTTCACACAAGACGCTCGATAGGGTCTTATATGCAATATCACTCTTATATCTTATAATTTTGATAAAAACTGCTTTTGCATTGAAAATAGCGTTGATAACATCTTAAAATGAGTAAAGCTTATGTGCAAAGCTGTTTTGAAATTAACACGATTTGCAGCTGTAACCTTCAACTTGGTTTATAAATCTTCAGCACACTCCAAAATGTATCTATATAGGTAAAAGTTTACTTATTGCAATTAAAATTTTGCGAGCTGTTTTCACTATCTGACAAGTCCAATAAGATTCAGGTGTTGCTATTAAACAAACTTTCCCCTTTTCTCTACCTGTTACAAAAGAGTTCATGAAACCCAATATGCCACTCGCAGTGTACATAAAATACGCCAAGAAGTAAACAAAAGCTTATGCTTTACTGCATTCTGCAGCGCCGTAGGCGAGGCATTAACCCAAAAAAAATTGAAGAGAAAGCCGACCTCGTGTTTTTTTTCAGACTTAAGTTGGAAATTGCGAATTGCCTTTTATTAAGATTGTGTTGGAGGGCGATAAGTAATTATGTCATAACTTTTTTGTAAGACTTTAAGCAGTTAGTTGTGCATTTATGTCATTCAGGAGCTGATAAGTCGGAAATTATAATTAAAACTAAAAGATTAAAGAGTTATTACAATAAAAAACTGAGCTGAGAAATTCATTTAATAAGCGTTAAGGGAAAGGTTGTTTATGCAAAGCATTCGTGCTGTGGGTCGGGATGAAGAGAAAGCAAGTTTATGGTATCTTTGAGTAGAGAGATGCAGCGGTTGGACTCTCAGATTGATGTTGAGAACTATACTTTGGGTGTTGTCAAGGATTTTGTTTACCTTGGCACCACCGTCACAATGAAAAACAATGTCAGCATGAAGATCAGGTGGAGAATCACTCTTGCCAATAGATGTTACTTTGGTCTTAGTTGGCGAAAGAGTAGCATATACCACTATCCATAGACGAAACTGAAACTAAACAAGGTGCTTCCCTGTTTGCTTTATGGCCCTTTACACGGGGGAAAGACCTGTCCATTTCAATGTTTTTTGGAATTCTGAACATACACATAGAATCGCACGTACCGTTTCCATTCCGCTCCGCACATCATGATCATAATCAAAATAGTTTTGATATTCGTGGTCACGCCCATCGACGTCGCGACGCGTCGGTCTACACAAACACATATTTATTTTCACTAATTCACACAAAAAAGGCGTACATCATGATCACATGATCACAGGAATGAGCATGGCAACGCCGTGCCTTTTACCCAGTTTTAAAATAGTGGACCTGTTAACCGATGTGAACGATTGGCAACGGAAAGTTAACACTACGAAGCCAGAAAGTTATGATAAGCTTAAAGATGGGAAAGGATGGGGGTAGGGGTAGGAAGAGTTCTCTTTTCTGTTTTATATCCGTTCTGCCATGGATGACTTCCACAGAGAGAGCATACTGTTGTTCCTCCGAGGACCTTGAAAATTTATGCTGGAGATGGACAAACTGGCCTTAGTGTGAGGATGAGAAAGTGGAACAACGGGAACGGAAAGGATAATTGGATGGCGAACGGTAAGGGATGCGGAAGGGGGAACGAAAAATGAAATATGAAGATGAAGAGGTACATGATCCCTTTCGAGAGGGGCACGAAGATGGGCGAGCGGTATGAGTATTTAATATTTTTTCATAAATTGAGAAATTGTTAACCTTTTTTATGAAAACTCCTTTCTAATTAGCCAAATTTTCTTGTATAAGGCAGATTTGCTTTGGTTCCAAAAAACAAGTTTTGTTATTTATTTAATATTTTCTTGTGTATCCTTATTTTAGTCCTACTTAAAAAATAACATTCTTGTTTTCAATTGTTAGGAAGTTTTTTTTTTAAGTTTTTGCATTATTTTAACAAAAACTTATTTCCAATAAGATGTTTTTCTTATTTTAGGGCATTTTATACAAGCTCAATTTTTATGATGGTCTTGCTATCCACATTGAACTGTAACTTTAAAGATACAGAAACACTAAATTTTGCAAGTAAAGCTGAAACCTAATTATCAAAAGTATATAAAAACTTTAGAAGATATATTTAAATTTACAAATTGCACCAACTGCAGTATGAAATTTGCAAATGTGTAAATTTGAAAACCGCAAATTCGCGTTTTAATTGATGTCGAACTTCTGAACGACAATTTCAATTAGTGTTTGTAGTTTTCCATTATGTTATATTTAGCTAATTATCGAATTTATGAAATAATGTCGAGAATTTTGTGAAATTTTCAAACAAAACAAAGAGCTTTCCCAACTATTTGAAAGTTCAGCTGAAATTCAGTTAGAAAGTCGACGGCGAAAGTTTACATATAAGGCTGTTTTAAACATATATAGTAATACGTAAGGTAGTGACAAGCCAATTTTTGCAGTCAAGTCCTGTGGCTGTGGCTGGCCTTAAACGTTAACCTCAAACTGTCATTGGCAATTGGCTTGTGACAGGAGTAGCGGCAAATAGTTGCACGATGAACAACAACAACAACAACAACAACAACAAGAACAACAAATGATTGTTGTGCAAATGTCGAACATGCTAATAACATGACGTCAATAACAATGCCAGAGAGACATACAAACACACACACCTTGTAGGACACAGAAACATAGAGATATTGCGCACAGGAAGTAGAAAGAAGATAAACACAAAGGTAAAGCCTAAGGCGTCACGTCACGCATACGACATGTGTGCCTAAGAGTCAGCCAGGCAGCAGATAAAGAAATGCATACAAAATAAAACATAAGCAAGCTATGTGCACATACAGTCAAACCTGCAAAGTTGGCCACCTCCTTAAGTTGGACGCTTTTCAGCGAAACCAAAATTCAGTGCAGTCGCGATACAGTGAACTAATTAAAACCAAGGGTGTTCACAATACCGAATTTGTTCACTCTATAGATTCGAACATTTTATCATATATTCAAATAATACTATGCACAATTATAGTCAGGAAATCCCTATATTTATTTATAAATCAAAAAACAATTATTTTCTAATTATTTGAATGCTTAAAAGAGACTTCATTGCCTATATTTCAGCACATATGTAAACTTTCATTGCATAACTTAACTAACTATACCGCATAACACCAATTTTGATTAATGTTATCATGTTTTTAGTTTTAAATTTTACTTTTCAGCAAAAAAGTATTGGGATTGGCCAAAAAACAAAAATCTCTTATTTTATGTTTTTCAACGATTTAAGCACTCTGACAACTTTTTCGGCGATTTGGAGATGTTTTTGTATTGTAGTGTGTTAGTCAAATAACTTTAGTAATTTCGACTTTAGCAAGCTAAATGTTTTTCTATCGTGTTGAGCATAACTCCAAAAAGTTTCCTATTGAATTTTACAACTCTAGTCGCTATAGTTGGGTTTTTTTTTTCATTTTTTTGTTCTTTAAATATCCCCTAGCTAATTTCGGTTGTTTTGATAAACATGCGGAAAAGCCTGAGTTGGTTACCAACTGTTCATTTTTTTTTAAATTATGAGACATTATCTAATCTAATTTTTTCCCGGTTTTCCAAATGACTTCTTAACATTTGTGTTTTTATGCACTTAAAATTTATTTGTGCCAATATTAAGTAATGTGGAGCACCGTTATGTAAACTATCAATTCTTCTGCCACCTTGATTCATAGTAAGCAATTGCTTCCATTTAACAATAACACAAAATCTTAATGGACATAAGGTTGTCCTCTATCAATAAGCGTGACTGTCTGGATTAGCCCCACCATTTTCGAGATTTTAGATTTTGAGGTTGGTGCTGTCTGAGCCATTTCGCGCCAAACTGAGTTGAAGGATCAAGTTTTCGAATGGTGTATTACATTCCGGCAATAAAATACATTTTCTATGCTATTTCCACAGTATATTAGTACAAAAACGCAAATCTTGTGAGCTGGCCACTTTTTGAGCGATTTTTGAATTTTGTCAATGCATGAAAAGTTGGCCACCTTAAAACCACAGCAAGTTTATGTATGAAAATACGACGACTGCATTTTCGAATCATAAAAATAGTCCAAATCAATGGCAAAATTTACAACTGAATGAAATTGGTTGCAGTAAACTCGTTGCTTATAGAAATTTGAATGAAAGAAAGGAAGTCAAAAGCAGGGACTGTAACGGTTATAACTTTTTAAAATAAAAATTAAAAATTAAGAATTATATATTAATTTTTGTAACAAAAGTTAACATATAAAACTTATTTGCTGACGTGAAAAAAATAATCATGAAATAAAAATTAAATTTCAATTTGTTTTTATAAATTGAGGTAAATTGAAAATAAAAGGTTTTTTTAAAAATAAAAATTGAATTCAAATATCTTTTGAACCAATCTTTGTATTACAAAAGTTGACACATTTTTATGATCTAGGCTTCAATACCATTTCACTGATATATCATATGTCCTTAAAGGATAAGAAATTGTTTATTTTTAATGTGATGTTTGTAATTTTTCACTATATATATCGAACTCTTATGTATCAAAATAACATACATACATATGTATATAAATCTAAATATATAAACGTTGAGACAGAATGCTGAATTTGAAATAAACAGTAGACATATGTATTTCACTTTATCTACTATTGGTCGGCCAACTGTCCATCATCGTGTATGTTGTTGTTTTTTAGTCATGCGGTGTGCACAGTGGTCAAAATGCCAAATTTTGCTTTAGAAAATGCAGTTTTTCAAATGTCTGATTGTGCCTAAAAATAATTTCTAATACTCAATAGAATCAACCGTCGTTTACGTTTAAACAAAACTTTTACTTCTACATTACGTCTTATATTTTCAGAAGTATTAATTTTCCTATTGGGAAGTTCCAATTGACGAGTTTTCCTATTGGAAAGTTGGTTATTATGGGGGCAAAAATTACTTTTATACCCATAACTCCAATTTTCTTGGGCCATTGTCGTTGAATTTTGTAACATAGATCGAAAACACTTTTATAACTGTATATGGCTATTTTCAAATCAATATTTGTTGGAGTTTATTTATTGGTATATCCTGGTCTTTTATAAACTTTGTGTAAAGGGTATAAAATCTGCGATAGCTTACAACATAAACTCGGCTTCTCTAAGTTATTGGCAAAACAACGGTAATTCTATTTTTAGAATCCGGATTGCATTTAGAATTTCTTTCTTATATCTTAGGAGCTAAGCTTTGATAGCTTCTTTATTTCTTTGAGTTCTGATCGCGATGGATCGTAAACCAAATTCTAGTATAACATTGTATGCTTGCAACTCAAGTGTCAGTAGAACGGGCTTTTTCAGCCCCTAAATTAGTACTGTCCGATTTGAGGTGTAATTTGTCCTCGGGGTCAATAAAAAAACTATTGTTCCTATAATTGAATAATTAATGTGAAAAAATGCTACAAGAATTCTTTGTCATTGTTATTTTGTATGTTGTATTTTATTTTTTTACTATTTCTGCTTAAGAGACTGCTTATTTCAAATTCAGCTTAATGGTTAAATGGTGTGATCTGTCTCAACGTTTATAATTGAGCCAAGTATAAGTACAGTATATATTGGATTAAAAAGAAACAATTTTTCTTGATCCTTATACTAATCTTTTAAGGACATATGATATATCAGTGCAAAGGTATTGAAGCCTAGATCATATATATGTGTCAACTTTTGTAATACAAAGTTTGGTTCAAAAGATATTTGAATTCAATTTTTATTTTCAAGTTTAAAAATAACTTTTATTTTCAATTTGTAAAAATTTGTATTTTAAATATTGCCAAATAAGAGTTATTTCTCAATTTTTAAAAACAAATTGAAGTTAAATTTTTATATTATAATTCTTATTTTTAGGTCAGCAAATAAGTCTTAACATTCAATTTATTTCAAATAAATTACTAATAAAAATTTACCGTTTTTATGGATAGCCCATTATCTTATTTTTGAATGGGTGTGTGTTAGTGTTTGCCACTTTTTTCGCTATGATTTTTTTAAAGTTAATAACTCTTATTTTTGGTCCCTGGTCAAAAGCTTATAAATAAGCAAATTTAAAAGATTCACTTAAGTTACTTTAGAATTTAAGTGTAATTCAGAATTGAAAAGAATGTACAGTACTCTTGAGACAAACTTCGGCTGCTTTGCAACTATGAATTTAAACTTTAATTTATGTATGTACTTATTATTATACGTTTATTTTGTTATTATGTGGAGTTTATGGTCAAAATACATAAACATACACGATTAAATAAGTTTTTATGTTAAAAACAATCATAATCCATAATATAAAGTTAAAAAAAATTCAAGAAACAACATAAAATCACTATAAAACTTACGCCCTCATAAGTTGGCCTCCTGCATATGTTGGCCAATAATTCATGAACCGTGAGCCGTGGCCAACTTATGCAGGTTTCACTGTATATGCATATATGTATATATGAACTATATATACATACATACGTATGTATATTTGACTTCCGCAGCTATTGGGCCATAACTTCTACCATTTGACATTCATCGAAGCAATATAGACATCATATGAGTTTTTGACAGTAATAATAGTAATACTCCGTATACTTAATATTTGTGACTTTGCATGATAAACGGTTATCAGACAATTTGAATTGTTCAAGCGGAAATTGTGAAATGATCGAAATGAAAATTAGATGCATATTGCCTTGGAAATGCTTTGTAAAGCAGCGCAGACAACAGTAAAATCTGCACTTATGAAGACATATTTATTGCTGCAGATGATAGTGTGTGTGTGAGTGAGTGTGAGTGGGTGTGAGTGGGAGTGTGTGTGAGTGTGAGTGGGAGTGTGTGTGAGTGTGAGTGGGAGTGTGTGTGTGTGTCTGTGTATGTGTGTGTATGTGTGTGTATGTGTGTGTGTGTGAGTGTGAGTGTGTGTGTGTGTGTGAGTGTGTGTGAGTGTGTGTGAGTCTGTGTGTGAGTGTGTGTGAGTGTGTGTGTGTGTGTGTGTGTGTTATGTTTGTTATATAGCCTCAATGTTGGCAATAGCATTCATGTGTACATAATCTATGCACATGTGTGTGTGTGTGTGTGTGTGTGTGTGTGTGGGTAAATCTTTAACAAACCAAACGGATTTGGAAAATAAAATTGCTCAGATTTGTAAGTTTATTCAAATATATTCTATATAGAAAATTAGCTTAGACATTAAACGGGATTTTTGATGCACATTTTTTTCTGAGTGTTATTTCAATTCGAATTCGCGTATCTCTTTAAAAAAACTTGACTTCCTCGCTTCAATAATGCATTTATTTGCCAAAAATGTATAAGCACGAGTCAAAATTTTTAAGGTTTTCTCATTCATTTTTTGGTTTTGTGTACGTTTTTTCTCCCATTCTTAATGTCTTCAAATAATTCCTTTCTCGATCAACCTCGATCTCGTACTTGTTATCGATAACTTACTTTTCTATAATACATCGTAATTATCCACATATCTTACATCACCTGACTATCGATTAGTAACTGGTTGTTAATGCACAGTAATACTTAATTAAAATAAGGTAAAAGATAAAGAATAAAAAGATAGAGGGAAAAAGTTATCCGAAGGTCTTCAAAAAATTGCGAACATTACTCGACTCGTTCAAAACGGCGTTGTGTACCTCATTCTTGTCCTATATTTCCGAATTCCTCTCGTACATTCACTTGCGAACTACAGTCAAATTACAAACGCAAAACGAGAGGTCAAAGTTAAAAGTTTCAATATAAAAATAGTAGTGATTAAAAATATTGGTAATCAGAATCTTGATTTGGTTTTAATGGGTGAGATGGCCTTTACCATAATCTGACCTAATATCCATTGATCTTTATTTTACGAATAAATGCTGATACCTTGTCATTTGCGATTTGTGTTTGACGTGAGCAAACACAATGCAAATTTGGTAAAGAGCACGATAAGGGTCAAGGCCACCGAACAAAACTTCTATACGGGGCGAATGCCACAGACCTCCATGCCAAAGAACGTGGGCTGGAACAAGGATCCGGGGCAACGGAAGCGCTCAATTCCAATTGTTATGAGTTGACCGTCGGGTAATTCATAGGAAATTTTCAAGAAGGATCTGGTGGTAGCAGTGACAATTTATTGGTCAAAGTCTGTAGCTCGGGCGCAACACGTATTTTATTGTAAAAAAAGTGATGCCCAATTTTCTTCATGTCATCCCAGTTGGTAACAATGGTCAATAGTCAATAGGGTACTTCAAGGCCAGAATGTAACGCTTCGATTTCGCTTCAAGGCCTACATAAGATTTCGTTTATCCGATGCCAAACATCACGTCCTCGTGACGTAAACGAAATGTTATTGAAAATTTAACAATTGACAGAACGAAACCGACGCTAGTTTACAAGGGTTTTTCTAGTGAGTTATAACAGGCGAACTGCGATTTATCGACTTTTTTGATTACAACCGAAATACAGACAAAATATAATACTGCCTACTACAATTTATCTGCTGAAACAACCAAAGAGAACGATTTCTTTCTTAATATATGCTTGTCCTGGTAACCACCAAATCTGCTGAAGTAGAGGAATCGTTTCATTGGAAAAGTAATTCCTCTTCACCGTTTGGCAGTTAAGCAAACGGGTCTATTGTTCACCGAAAGTCTCGTACGATCCCTGGTTCGATAGGCGCAATAGCTTGCTGTCATATTCCAATACAACACCACTTCGTACGACTATTACAAGCGAAAGTTAGCAGTTAAGATAGAGTGGCTTAATTTAGACAAAAATTTTGAAAAATTGTTACTTTACCTAAGTACGTTGACCTGTTACTAAATTTTTTAATAATTATAAATAGTTCCGATGAACTGAACAGAACCAACCGCATTTCGAGCCAATCGGATGGAAAATAAAGAATTTAAAATGGTTTATGCAAAAATATTAAAAGGCACGAATTGGTTCAGACAAGTTATCGATAGGTGTTATCAAATTAATTTTTCGTTGCAAATCAAGTAAACATGTAGATGAAGACATTAAAAAGGAACTCCTTAGAATGCTCAACAGTAATATTTATCGATATTTTACAAACGTTTTCGCTTTATCGTCACCAAGACGAAAGCTTGTTCCAATTTTTAAGCCGTGGATTTGTTGTCATGAACGTTTGGGCCGCAAAGCGCAAAGGATCGTTCCAACTCTAGAAATTAGTATATATATAAAATATTACTATGTACTATGCACATTGTTAAAACCAGGGATTCAAACCGGTACTATTGGTCAGGTGAACGGATTTATTTTGGTTTTCTTTTTTCAATAATATCGGTTTCGATTCGATTCACCCATATGTGTTTCGGGTTTTTCCTATAAGAAAACCCAAAGATCATGAAAGTAATAAGGTGGAATCCTGGACCGCAAAACAACTGAAAATGTTTGCTGAATAATGAAAATTTTGACGGTTAACGGTTATCGGAATATCTAAAAAAATTTATTTCGGTTACGGTGCGGTTACGGTTTCAAAATTCAATCGGTTGGGATAACGGTTACGGTTACGATAACGGTTTGAATCCCTGTTTTAATCGTAATTTTAAGCGAGCAGCGAGATTAACTCAGCCTGAGCTATCGTTACTGTGCTTATAGTAAGATTACTTATAACATGTTTATATATCCCCACATTTTAAAAAAAGCCTGTTGTTTTTTAAAGTAATTGTTTTCTTCAGAAATTTTAAGAAGTTGGAGCTGTACAGCTTATTTGTAGACATCATATCTTTCTAAAGTCACTAAAACTTTCATAACATGAATCCAAACTCTATGGTAAAAAAAACAACTCAAAATATGAGCTGACACGGAATGCCTTTCCGATATGAAATATCCTGCTGTGAGTTCTTTCTTACTTCGCATATTGTGGCGCCATCTAGCGTGCGCTTAGCTAGCGAGTATATAACAACGAAATTAGTAAGTAAACCGGAGAAGTGTTCCGTCCACAACCTCAGTGCACTCTGTGCACCAACTTGATCAGCCACTTTTTGGAAGAACTGCCTAACATTATTCCTGAAGGATAACATATACACATACTCTGATCTTTTAGTTAAGTTCTGTGATGCACTCTTTTTGAAAATAATAATTAGGCAGGATTGGTCTTTAGAGGCTTAAGCTATACATACTTCTGAGCTACAGTTAACCTGCAAATGTACATAAATTTTGGGCTTCCCAAGCTAGATATTCATTTTCATTTGTAATTTTTTTTTTTATGAATTGTTAATTTATGTTTTGGGTATTTAGGACACAAAGCCATTTGCAATGTCCATGCAGTAAAATCAATAATTTTCACATTACGCAATCAGCAAACTCGGAAAAATTCCTTTGGGATGTAATAACAAGAACAACAACATTATCAAAACCAGCAACTATAACAGTTTCATGCCTAAAAGCTTGCATATGTGTGTGTGTGTGTGTGTGTGTGTGTGTGTGAGTGTCTCTAGCCGCAGTGGCACATGAGTGCCAAAATGGCGATTGCTTCATATGTCAACTGTCGCTGCTGTGGCGCAGCTTCTATGGTAGCTCAACTATACACTTTTCTGTAACTTTGTGTGTGTATGTGTGTGGGTTTGCAAGTATTCGAGTATTTGTGCGAGAGTGTATGCTTCTCACTGATAAATTAACATAATTGCAAAATTTTTCATGCTATGACAGCTTCATAAATATTAAATTTTAATTAATTGAATGCCGTAAAGAGTTCCTGATGCGAACGCTAAGTTAAGTCAAGCCAAGGCAAGTTTATCTGGGTTTCCGTGCTGTGTGTGTGACTTTGTGCTTAATACTGGCAATTAGCTTATAGCCACACATTTCATAAATAAATATTTTACAAAAAATAAATATTTACACATTCATATGGAACTACAATAACACTACACAACACGATTTTGGCTCTGAGCTTTCATTATTTTAAGCCACACGACGACAGCTTTGGGAGTAGTTCTCTATCTGTTCCGAAATGTCGCGCCAAAAGATCAACTGACTTTCGACTAAGCTCACGCGAGTCTTCACACACAATTTGTTGCAACTATGTGGCAACTTATAGGAGAAGAGGGATAACGTCGGGTGATACTTCCACCTGGTTTGCGTAACTATTCTCCATTTTGCACTGGTCGCCATGGCGACTTTCCACAGGTCCTCTTTAAAGAGGATCGCTTTCAGGACGGCAATTTGCGTTCTAGTGGCAGAAGTTCATGACCATTAATACTCAAGACTATAACTTTGTAATAGTGAAGTAGAGATTGATGATGCGTATAATTTCTGAATACATCTCGAAATTAAACGAAAACTGGACCTTTACGTACATGAATCAGCAAGCAAACACATCGTAATACTCTACAAATTTTCATCGAAAAAAATGCTGTAAATGTGTATAAAAAAAATTCTACCAATCTTCGCGCCGCTGTATAGATAAGAGCATATCGAAGTAACTTCTACGCTCATATGCATAATAATTGTGTTTCAATACGCTCTCATTCGGCAGAAATGTTCCTATGCAAATGTCGGTATAGCAAATACTTACACGCTACTCGTACACATTTACATGCATATTTGGTAGTTATCAAAACTACTGTCCACGAAATGGTTATTTTAAACTTGAGAATCGGAAATTCATTGCTTGATTCCTTTTTATTATGCTATTCAACATAACATTAACTTTATAAATCTCTTAATTTAACATGCCTCTTATTACCGAAGTTGACTAAGGCTTTTTCAAGACTATTTTTGAGGTCGGGATAGGAGACAAAAGTTACCGTTTGTTCATCGCGGGTTATAAGTGGAACTCTTTCTGTGTAGCCAGAATTGAATTTTTTCGGGATTTGTATTATGTGTGCGTTTTCCAATGAAGGGCGACCATCTGCCGTTCCGGAAAAAAATATATAATCTCGGAATAAGTTTAACATGTATTTGTTACCAGACTCTGACTTCGAAGCTGGTCTTTCATTAATGGTATGAATTAAATTAGGCCAAATCCGATACAGTCTTCCGTTCTGCTTGTTTTTGTAAGGCATCAAATTGTGTGTAAAAACGTGCTATATAATCGGTCGGAGAACGTCGATTTTCCGTGCTCAAGAGGTTTACCTTCATTGATATTTTGCAAGTCCTCGGTTCCATAATTTCGTGTGACCTATCAATGGTGGACTTTAAATTATCAGGCTGCACGGATGTGCACGTCAGTTAAGCAACCAAAACTAAATCGTATCATATCGCTTTCATACGATTATCTTCATGGTATTACAGATTTTGAAATCCAAACGTGCCAAATATAGACTAAATGGTAGGACTCGGCCACCTTGCATTGGGGTTAAGTATTTGGACATCATATTTTGAAACCCGGCATAGTGTCCATATTCAAATATTATACCACCAAATGCTTTCGTTGTGGAAACTTCACGGAGTCCTTTACGAGCAGCACGCATTTATTGGATTTCAGATTGAAGCAATGTGTTCTTCTGAAGCAGCATTTTAGAGCCGTAGTATTGTCTGTAGCTCGGTATGTGCTGGCTGGCGGAGTTAACTTTGCATCCAGTGGTAGTTGCCTATTCATCATTATACACGAGAACTCTTTGTGGGCACGAATTTCATTACACAATTTGTGGGGCATGAAAAAGCGGATCCCACAGGTGTTTCGAATGGCATAGCGTTGACAAATTAGCCTGGGGCGCAATACACTGGACTGGTCTGGACGCTATGCGTTAAACATTTAGGATTCAGCTAGAATGCTACTTGGATAGAAAAAAGTTGTGCTACCAACTTTATTTGGAAATACAGTCACTATGCATACGTCATGGGGAGCAATCTGCAGGATTTGGTGCTTTTGCATTAATTGGAATTGCTGCAGATGTTTTCAAAACCGTGTCACCATTCAACTGCTGCTGTTGGGCTTTGTGCATCTGCATTTTCTTGGGCTGCAGTTACTCTTTCAGAGCCTGTAAGGCTTCTCTTCGAGCTCCATCGATGGTGGTGTTTTCATTATATTAGCTAGTTCATATTGTTTTAGCATACCATTTGTGGGTCAGGTGCAGAAGGGATCCATAGCATGCATATTTTAAAATGTTGTTCTGCTATTTTCACAGAAACCATGAACACGGCGGCTCGGATTGTAACACAAGTTTTTATCAGTTTATTCATTATTGCTTGGCAAATCATCGTGGAAGGACTTATTCCGCAAGAACAACTGTTCTCAATTGTTTGACGAAAATTCGCGTTCAAGCCCTTAGAACTTATTATTCTTCTTTTTAACTGGCCATAACAACCCATAACAATTAGATAAAAACGACGTCAGTCGACTTTTTTACTAAAGCCACAAATGTGAAAATCTGAAAGCAGTTCATACTCAGAAGAGTTTTTTGGTTCATTATGTTAAAATATTGCTGTTATTTACTTCAAATTAAAAAAAAATCTTCAAATTGCTGTTTTAGTTGCGGTTAAAATAATTTTCTGACGCTAAATGAGCTTTTTGGACCACTGTGCCTTTCTGATAAATTTTTTTTTACTTTGCATAATTTTGAGCTGGAAATTCGGCATAACTGGAAATGTTAACGTATTTTTCGCAAGCTTGTTACTTCCGTAGTTAGAAGATTTAATTTCTTTTCGAACACATTTTCACATGTTAAATTGGCTAACAATAAAATCGCAAGAGTTAGACTAAGAACTAGCTGTTCCATGCAATTTCCCGAATCTTTTTAGAATCTTTTCAACCCAATTCAAATCCAAAAGCAAATCGTCACTATGACGGAACTATTATTGAGTGGATGGAAAAGCTAACAAGTAAGCCCCTGATTGAAGGATTTTTTTAAGAAAATTTAAATGAAACTTGAGCCAAAACTGTCTAAGGATTTATGACGCACCCCTGAATGATGTACTTCATGAAAAATCAGATTTTTCTTGAATTGCTTTGAGATATATAACACTTTTTGCCATTTCTAAAAAGAAGCTTCTGAAAACCAGAAGAGACAAGGTGATTTATGATGTCGAATAAAATAATAAAAGCAAAATCATAGCCGAACTATTAATGAATTGCAAGTTTGTTGTACGGTGTAAAGAAATCGATTCTCAGACAAGACAATTTCGCCAACTAAAAATTTAATTTTTTTGTTGCAGCTTTGATTAAGTGCTCGGCCCCAAAACCACAAATGAATTTATTATATGCAGAGTTACATATATGCATATTAATTATATACATAGGCATATTTAATTTATACCACATGATACAGTTATGTGTGCATTTTCTGCGGCATATTGAATTTGTGATTGTTATATGGCCCTTAATCAGTTAATTGATATATTGAATAACTTTTGTTTTTGATTAAATTCACTTAAATGTTCATATGCATAATTGATAACTTGATTGAATTTTCTTGTAGTTAAACAAATGCCAAAATGCTTATGAGCATTAATTCCAAATGTATCCAAAAGTGTGCAATGTTGTGGCAATAATATCGGCTTAAGGCTGAGCTTGTGCAATACTGAGCTGGAGTGAGCTTTCCACATTTTCCACAAGCCACTTAGTCTTAAGTACCTGAGGCTTTTTCTTAGCGATTATGGCAAGGCTTTTCCTGCTACTTGGCGCAAGCAAGTTAGTTGCAAGAATACTCAATTTTCATGGCTATTGTACTTGAAACGATAAATACTTGAGTAACATGCTGAAATGCATAACTAATTGGCGGCTTTGTGCGCGGGTATCGAAGTGCATATATTTAACGATTGAAAGCTAGTATTGTTATTGTTTTTATAGAAGAGTTTCCTGCTCTGCAAGCAAACAATAAGCTTCAGGCGTCGGTGTTGTCAACAGTAAATACCGGACCTATACTGGAATCTATTAAACGTAAAATGTTCCCTTTATTTGATTGAAACCACGGTGCTTTAATACTAACCTAAGTGTTCACCAAGCACAACGAGTCTTTGAGTACCGATTTGAATGCATGCTGCCGGGCAGGAGCAAAGTGTATCTATTACGTCTTCTGCTTTATGGATAACAGCACCCCCTGAAACGCAAATCCACGCCAAGCACAGAACTCTACCTGCGATTTAGGTGTCAACCACAGCCAATACGATAATTCCACAAGGGGGACGAGCTCAATGAGCAGCCGTGGTAACGAAATTAAGGGATCGGTTGGCCCTCCCCTTTTGGCCGCGACAGGTTCGTATTTGGGAAGCACCGCCAGTTTTTGGCAAAATACCCGGGACTGGTTACCCATACGCCTCATGTGGCGCTATCATCCTTCGTCGTCGTGCAAATACGACTTCGGCATGATGATGACGAGAATGTTATCGTCGTTCTCTCAGGGGTCTCAATCGACATTCCAGCTGCTGTTCTGCATCCGTACTCCAAGTCCATCGAGGTCTCGCATGTCTGCCTACAATAAGTAAGCACGTGGAGTCAATTCTCAAGCTCAGCACTGCACAAGCATTCCTGTCAGCAGGAATCCAGCGCGGAGACTAAATTCAAAGTCTCGCCGGCTGTAGACGAAGCTTGCGTACGAGATAAAGTGGTGTGTCACAAGTCCGTGTACGGCACCATATCTGTGCTGTCACGCAGTGTCATCATCTGCTTCCAACCAAGATTTGCCAAATCTCGGTAGTATAGCCATTCGCATTCCACCACAGAGCAACCGTTTTCTAGAGCTCCGTCTATTCACAGCAACTTAATCGCAGTGTATCGCAGAAGCTTGAGGAATTCTCTGTTACATGCAATTCACACTTTTAGAATATCATTTCTCCTTTAAAAGTTAGTTGGCTCCACTGCAATAGTTTGTATGTATCGGCAGAGAAAAGTCGTCAGAAAATTTCCGCAGTTGCCACTGGCAACTTCTCTACCTCTGTTCTTTTCATGTCTTCTGGTTCGCAAAAAGGTTATGCTAGATGAGGTAGCAGTTTTCCAAATGCGATTGTTTCTGTTTCAAATCAATGTCGAATCTGTTCAACAGCTCTGAATGTGTAATATTTATATCCGCGTGCAGATATAACCATAACGAAATTCTGTAAATCACTTCTTGACCGTTGAAAATTATAAAGCTGGGTCTCCCTAGTATTTATAAAGTCTTTCCTTGGTTTCAGTGATTGTTTTTTTTATGCAAAAAAATTAAGCTTGATGAGCACACAAATAGCTCACAATTATTGTGTGGAGCAGTGTTGCATTTAAAGTTATTACGTGGGAAATGTAAAAGGTCACAGAGAAACCCGATAGCAACAGTTGATGAATCAAGGCTAATAACAAGAACAGCCAAAATGGGGAGACCGTCGAGGCCGCTAGTTGCATTCGGATGAGACCCGAAGTCTTGGATGTCGGTCCGCTTTGTGGTATTGGATCATCTCTTTGATTATATCTCAAAACCCATTGACCTCGCACCGTTATCGCTCTGAACGAACCCTGTCGAGATTGCTCACTTCAAGTCGAAAGCCCACAGACAACTTTCTTTCCATATCTTTGTGAATGCCTTCTTAGGGTATTCCATAACCGGTCACAATAACAACAACAGTAACAACTAAGCCAAATCAGTCATTTTGTAGGCAGATTTGTATGCATAAATGCATGACAGAGTTAAATGTAACAATTTAAATATTTAATATTTCAATTATGCAACCGCAATGACAATTTTGAGTTACAACGAGAAAGAGAAGAAGCGAAAGAACTACTCCCACGTTTTGTATATCTCTCTTAGGTAGCATTTAAAGGGCGTCAAATGTGTTGTGGGTCATTGCGTGCTATGTCAATATGGCTATGACAATATGGCTATGACACACACACACACACACACACACACACACACACACACACACACACACACACACACACACACACACACACACACACACACACACACACACACACACACACACACTCGCGCACTATGAACCACAGGTTTGAGCTTTGTGGCCAGCCCAATGTCTCAAGTAATGACGTTGAATAATTTAAAGCACATTTTCAAAATGAGGCAACATAAAAACCGCACGCAAATGACTCAAAATTGACCGCACTTAAACGCAGCCACACACACATACAAATATGCATACAGTGTTACCTCGTTATGTGCTCTAAATTGCGCCGTGTAATAAGAAGCATAGCAAAGAAACGGACTTCTTAAAATAGATTTTTAAGAAGCTTCGGAAATATTAGAGTAGCTTCTTCGAAATTCTTCGCAATTTCATTCAAATTGGTATAATTAAAACAAAAAAGACATCCGAACATTTCTTATACGGGCTACACGGGTTGTGTTTTATGTTTCGGAACAGAAAACAAAAAAGGAACAATTTTCGAAATACTTCACTCCGTATAAGGTACCTCCAAAATATTTGTTTTGAAGGCATTCACCGATTCTTTAAGTGTCGAAAAACGTTTACCCAGCAATAACAGAAATCATTGGGTGCAATATCGAGACTATACGATGGCGGTTTCATTAGTTTGACATTTTGCGTGAGCCGATGTGCGAGTTGGCATTGAAGGGATTCCTTAATCATCCCCAAAACTTCTGGCAAACAAATGTTTAAATACCATTGAGAATTGGCCGTCTTACTTAGAACCATCCTATGTATTTCGGGTTTCGATGCTGCACATAAGTCAAATTATGTTCATTGACGCTTGTTGAGATAAATTATGTCGAAAGTTCAATTTCATTTTTGGCCGATGTAAACATTTCAAGTAACTTCTAAGAAAATAAAAGAGGCGTACGAATGATAATACGTTCTGATATTAGACATAACATTAAGAGTTTTTCATATGATATTTCAGACTGCTAACGAAGATTTTGGTACACACATTTACTAGAAGATTGTCATAACTCGCGTTTAAAGTTTTCAATTTGCTCTCAACTAGTAGAAAAAGAGTGACATATTCCCTTCTCACGCGGAGAGTATACAAGATATTTATATGAAAATTTGATACAACATGAAGCAGGATATAACCAATAATTTTGCATCATTAACTCAAGAATCACATTTTTTGAGTTATGACAGTCTTTTACACTATTCAAGCATATACTAGGGGACTCCGTCCCTGCTCGCTTCATTCACCAACCCCAGTACACAGGTTCTTCCCCCCAATCCAAACAACAAAAACAAATTTTTTGTTCGAAACAGTAATTGAGTCGTTTCTCGCCGCTTATTATATAGTTTACGCATCTGCTCTTTTCGACATCGCTATTTTTCCCTTATCACCCATCCGCTACAGCGATTAGGTACCACGTAGAAAGTCGAGCAAGATATTTTCGAGCATGTAAAAACAATTAGAGGAAAAGCTCGAGCGTGAGGAGATCGAGATGTGCAGCAGCAGGAAAGACTTTAGGAAGATCTTTCAAAAAGTCAAACGTCTGGCTGACGCATTTAGTACCGGTGCGCCTCCTGCAGGGATGCAGATAGAAATCTGCTGGTGGATTAACAGGATCACTCCTCCGACTTGCTAACGATCGATGGTGGGAATGGTGCCGCTTCCGGAGTTAACTTCGCGGCGGCTCCATAGATGTTGGCGTGTATATATCGCCGCCTAGCCATGACGCAGTTAGGGTAGCAATTAGCAGCGATGCTTCAGACAAGGCGACCTGCAAACTCTTCAACTTTGTCATGGAGAATGTGTTTTGAAACGCCGAAGTAAATGCGAGAAAATATCTCTCTGGTTGTAAAAGACTATAAGTAAAGGGGTTTTTTTTATATATTAAAAGTAATACTATTTATTTACAATATTCAAACAGTTGAAGAGCACATCTTTGTCCGAAACAATAATATTATAGACTCTTTGGCTAAAGAATTAAAGAGTATTAAACTAAACATTTTTTTCGCTATTCCAAAGTCCGACTTGAACAAACCTTTCTGAGCAGCTGTGAGTTTTTGCAGTATCGCTTAATCCGCGTGCTTACTGTAGATTCACATAAACAAGCTTTTATGGGCATAAATATGCCACATGAAATACAATTTAAATATTTAATTGCAAAGCAGTTTTAAGCTCTTGTTAAAGCGCTTCAAAAGCCACCAAAGTAGAAAGTCATAAAAACAGAAATAACAACAAAAAATTTGTTGCTAAACATTAAGGCGACGCCATTTTGTTGTTGCTCTTGTTGTTGTCCGCCATATTGCTGCTGCTATTTAATACGATATTATGCATGGCCCTGGGGCAGCAAGATGGCGCAATCGCAGCAATGGCGGCAATATGCAAAAAACTGCAGCATAACAACAGGCGCAGAACCCTGAGGTTGGGAGCCCTGTGTGTGTGTGTGTGTGTGCGACCTTTGGGGCAAAATAAATTAACATTTTTAATGCGAATCAAGCGACCCAATAAGGTGCCACACAAACACACTAATATACGAGGTTTGTTCAAAAAATAAGGTTTGCGGCGAACTTTTATTCGATTTACATGTCCCCAACATATGTCAGCCATTTTGTACATTTTGTTTTTTTAACCGATGCACAATGGTACGTATAAATTATAGTTTGTAAACATCGCGTTTTATATGATATTTCGTGTTCGGCCATGCAGCGCTTCTTGACATTTGGAGCAGCAACAAAGGATCAGAAGATACAATTTCGAGCGAAAAAAATTTAAATTACTGTCATACTAAGTTGATATCGCAAAAACTAAAAGCAGTGAAAACACCAATGACGGAAATACGACCAGAAGAGCTTTTCCGTATCCTCGAAATAGAATACAAAATTCTACTGCTTTTCCCTGAGCTAATAAACAAGAACTAGTATCATTGGTATCATATGTCTCTTACTGTGCATAAGGTTTTGGTACATGACCACCAAGTAATAGATACTTGTATAATTCCTGTTGGCTGCTTTTGGGAACACGCATCCGGATCCCGAAAAAAACTGTCTAAGAGCGATAGAAGTACCCGTGAGAGAAAATGAAGTCAACTAGCATATATCACAGTTCTTTTCAACATGCAATCATGTAAATCAACGCTATGAACAATGATGGTGATCGCTCGCAGGACTTCTCAGATGAAGAGGATGACGGACAGGACGAACTTGGACTAGATGATATTATTTTAGAAGAAGAATATTTGGAAGTAAAATAAAATTAAGTTACTGTGCGGTAGGTAACATAGCCAAACTGATGCAACATTATCTAAAATTTATTTTAATTTTTAGAATGAATACAAATATTACCTATAAATGTAATAATAATAATAATCATTTTTTTTGTGTAAACTAAACAATAATAATTTTTTTTGTTTGAACTTTAATATATTGCACAGGAGAAAGTTAAGAAATAATATTTTTTGCTTCGTAGCGTCAAGCATACAAAAATTGGACCAAGTCGGTTAGATCAGTTATATGGCAGCTATAAGAAATAGGGGCCCAATCCGATCGAAATATGGTAAGTCGTCTTGGGAGCACAAAATATGAGTAAAAACCAAGTTTGGAGCGAATATTTTAATACTTCGAATTTATGCCAAAAAAAAAGTGACAAAAAACCAGTGTGAGATGTAAAGATTAGACGTGCTTTGTAGTCACCAACAACACCGAAGGATGAGCATCGCTCAGGTGTTGTTGAATGAAGTCAACGACGATCGAGCTTTGACCCAAAGGTTGTTAAATAGTGATAAAACTTGGATATACTATATGCATGTGTATATGAGGTCGAGACCAAAGCCCAACAAAAGCACGCCAAGTGCGGTCATTGTGAAGGTTTTGCTCACTCTTTTATTTTTCGTACTGTCAATACGGAATAATACTTTAAAGTTATGAGACTTTTGTAGGACGAAATATGAAAAAATCGCTCGAATTTAAGGAGAAAACGTTGTATGTGATAGGGAGTTCGTTGCTGGTTCGTGAATTTATGGCCATACATGGCTCAGTCAGCGTATTCATCGGATTGAGCACCCTGCAACTTTTTCCTCTTCCCAGAACTAAAAAGACCCATGAAAGGATGGAGTTATGCCACGACTGCGGAGATAAAACCGCATCGCTGGAAGACGCCAAGGCCATACCAAGAAGCGCACATCTAAAGTTCTTGGAGGATTAGAAATAACATGGGCACAAGTGTACAGCTGAGGGAGGTTACATTGAAAGGAACAAAATGGATGTTGATGAACGAATAAATTTACCTTATTTTTTGAACAAACCTCGATCATGTACTTCCACATACAAACTGTGCGTGACAATTGTCACTTTGACATTTTGGTTGATTAAAGAGCAAGTGAGTAGCAACAAACTACAAAAACTGCGATTAACTTTAGTTAGTTGCTGCATAAGCGCATAAAATTTAAAGGCTTTAGACTGTTTATGTTGCATACTTGACGCCAAAGTATCGTAAAGTACTCTACTCAAAGAGCAGGGTATTCGATGGAAATGTATTAAAGTCAGTGGCTTATGTTAGAGTGCTTATTGCCATGGGGTGTAATATGGCGCAGAGAACAAAACCTATTTTGCGGGGTATTTCAGACAATTCATTTATGACGTCATCAGACGTAATTCCAATGGCATGTTGAATTGCTAAAGCAGTCAAACCATTCAAGCGGTTCTGAAATAAATTTGATAATAAGGTATCAACATTAGGTTTGGGTTACTGCTATCGAGCTTCTTTGAATTGTCTTGATGTGTTTTAAACAGATCGTAATCAGATCTGCAATAGACGTTGATAGTAGTCAATATCACACGAAAGTAATCCTTCTTCCTGTCGACTACCCTTTTATGTGTTGTCTCAATTTTAATAGCTTCAGCGATTATATATTGTTCCAAATCTAAATTTGGCAATGAAAGTTCATAATCCAGATTTATGATCTCATTTCATACTCCAATCTCTTAAAGAGTCTCAAAAACAATCGGGATTTACTCTAGAGAATCGTTTTCAGCTTTGTACCTTAGTACCCATCGAGTCAGTTTCAATCTCTTCAGTTTTTGTTCTCGGATTTTCATCAGATTCATTGATAATGCTTTCCAAAATTGCCCTTGTTTGACGAGTGCAGCAGAAATAAACGGCTTCTATTGCGTTAAGGCCATCTCTGATGGCTGGTACCTTGCTAGTAGCAAGTACTTAGAACTCATTGTTGCTTAAACACCACTAAGTATTGTCCTGATATATTCATAGTCCCGTCGTAACATCTTCCATTGTAATAAAGCGACAACATAGCAATGAAATTAAGTTTGCATATTTTCCAAGATAATAGTCGTCTGCCGGCTAAGGTACAACATTTTTTGAGGGTCCGATACATAGAGAAAGAGCAAATCATTATCCAACCATCGACATTTGCCACAGACGGAAAAATAGTACCTTAAAAAGGAGGGAGAGTCGGCAGATGGCTTCTATCTGTCTTATTCCGTCGCGTAAACATTTTGCAAACAGTGTTGCCATGGTATAATTACCAGCTTAGCCTCTTTTTCGATCTCTTGGACTATTTACATTGAAAATCGTGTGTTTTATGCAATACCGTTATTCGACAAAGAGCGGCTAAGAACGATTCGTGACGTCGACAATGTATGTTTGACAATGTCAATGCATACGTACGAGTAATTTGCTTTGCATTTTCATCATGATCTTCAGCATGAAGTAATAAGTAAAAAATAAATTTTATTAATGTAACTAACATCTGTAATTTTTTATGGAAACCATTTTCAAAAGGTTGAAATAAGTAAATAAAATATTAATTGATAAATAAGTATATTGTTTTTATTTAAAACTAGCTAACCGCTCAAACTTTGTTTTGCGCCGCCCACTGCCTGCTCCGCTCGCTAACCCCCATGCCCCCCTCGAAGTAAAGCATATTCCACTTCCCGTTTTCCTTCCTCTTTCCCCTCCTCTTCTTGAGACATGTGTTTATTTTGCTCAAAAATAACTTGGATTCAGCGGTGTTGCCATTCATTAGCGTTTTTAGTGGCTCTGGTGGTGGATTTAAAGGAACAATATCACTTTTCCTGAAGCACAACAGTGCTCGCCCGTGTGGTGAGCGGAAAATACCACCTCAGCAGGTCAAAGATTGTCTTATAACAATGACACTGGGTTCTTTTCGGGACCATTAGAGCCACACCAGGCCTTAAAAGGGTTGTGCGTAAGGTTTGGGACCCACCACTTAAAACAACATTTCCAATGAAAGAATGTATTTACATCAGGCCGTAGCCTAATAACGGGTTGTTATGAAGAAGAAGAAGCACAATAGCGATTGGCGAAATGATTTTGAAATTTACAACAACCACGACAGCCTATACCAAAGCGTATCGTGAAAATAATCGTGTTTAAAGTAGTTAACTAAATCACAATGCCACAAGTAGTCCTGGTAATATTTTCTAGAGCGTGCAACTTATTTACCGAGTCTCTTCAAATGAAGGAAAGCTTGTTGCACTGAGATACAAATCAGCAAATCAGACGTGTTGCAAGGTCCATTATGCTAGCTTATACCATTAGCGGAAACATATAGCTCTTACGGTTTGACGATTGAGCCAAAAATAATATATAAATTGCTTACCACTGTTTATAACAAAAGGAAATATGCTGAAAACTGTAAATATCTATATATAAATACGCTTAGCAAAAATACAGTGTGGTACCGATTACTGCGCAATAACGCATCGTATTCAGGTGAAACCTATACAATTTGAATTGAAATAAAATATTTACGTTAGACAAAAAAACCACAACAAAATACATTTCGTGTTTTGCTTTTTGGTAATCAGCTGTTATGAGCGCGCTTATTAAGTCGTCAAATGCCTCTGACAAGGAGCAGACTAGCCTATATATAAAAACGCTAAGCAAAAATTCAGTGTGGTACCGATTGCTTCTCAACAACATAACTTTTTTATGTGAAACCTATACCATTCGAAAGATCAAATGCTTATGGTTTGCCGAATATATGTTTCACCTGGATACGTTGTATTTTAGATAGTTACAAATTTGATCTAATTTGAAGAAAAAAAAAAACAACAGCAAAATACGTTGTACACAGAAACGGTGCTATTTCGTGTATTCTGTTCTCTTCTTGGTAATCAGCTGTTATGGGAGCGTATATTAAGTCGTCGCATGCCGAAGACACGGCGAAGACTAGTGCTAATAAATGTGCATAACTTTTCGAGTGTGTACTGTATAAGTGTGCGTTAAAGCAAACCAAATGTGTCAAAAATGCAGCACATAAGCTGAGGCTGCCATGTGCACGTGTATACATGTAAGTGCAGTTGGTTGTGTGCGTAAGTATATCTGTCCGGCAGTTGTTTGCTTCAAGTTTTTGCTCCGGAATTCGTTTTCACTGTACCTACTATATACATAAGTAGCACATATTCTGCTTCTGAAACTTTGCACGCCGCATATTCATTTAAATTTCAATTTTATGTCACTTCATGTGCATAAATGTGTGAGTGTGTGTGTGTGTGTGTGTGTGTGTGTGTGTGTGTGAGTGCTAGTGCGCCTAAGTGGCCGCAACAGTTTCTACTTCCGGTGGCAGCCATTGCTATTGCAATTCTCGCTGGTCCTTCGTGCACTTTTAGTTGTAGTTGTAGCTCTTCTGCTGCAAAACGTGCGCGCATAATTTGAACTAAGTATGCCTGCACATGCATACCTATAGATGTATGTGTGGAGCAGTGTCTCAGTATATGTGTGTGTGCGTCTATGAAAAGATATTGTAATGTATACGATATATGCTCCTTGCATATTGATTTCATACTTAATGGTTTGTAAGACATTTAAAGCTTACTAAAAAGTCAATATAATAATTTAATTTAACTTTGTTTGTTTGTCTCCAGTTGCTCTCACTTTTTCTTTTTTTTCGAGTCCGAGTTCGCGAATTTCGAAACAATTTCTGCATCATTCTTACATAGTGGGCAAAAAGCATTTTGCTCTCAAATGTGATATTTTCGGCTTTATGTAAAGACACATCATGTATCTGATTTTGACAGAAATTTCGATCGACCAAGCCTATATACTTTTTTCTTGGAAAATTGATCCTAATTTTACAGTTTCGGCTATTTGAAAAGATTTTGAATAATATTTTTCATTTTATTGAAGATAAAGTAACTATAGCCCATAGGTCCTATCCTCCTAAATGAGCAATCGAAAATGAAGTTTTTGTGATAAGAAACTTTTTTTTTTGGCTATGTAGCAGGCCTACGTTTTGGAAGGACAGGATGAAGTTGCCTGATCCCTGCCGGAATCCGGTTTTGGGGCGAAGACCCACCAGGACCAGGAACAAATGCGTAAAACTTCCCTTCCAATGAAAGATGTTGTGAGGAGCAAAGAGGAGTGCCCTATTGGGCAGTAACCCGGTAGTTACGGGTTGTCCTGACCAGTCAATAAGAAGAAGAATAAGAACAGGCAGAAGTAGGCATGGTAGCTTATAAGTTGTTTGTCCTCAAATGATCAGCACTGACTCAAGCAGCCAATAATCCATGTCTGTATATATGAACGAATGGATCTCAATGTCCATAAGAGACAACAAATGTAACCAAAAGATGCGCATAATGCGGGATCAGATGAAGTTTTTCGAATTGTGTTGATATGTGCCTTGTTTTCGTTGCGCAGAATAATGCGGCTTACAGACATGCCGCTTAACCTTTTGACTTACTTTTCGACAACTGTATTATAAAAATTATTAAAACCACTTTATAGTCAAAAGTGTGCAAATTTCAACTCCGTCTCGTAAACTGCACCAAAAATGTCACAAAATGTAAATATATATATGCAAGTATAAGCTAAAGTCGTCAAATTTGGGTAGAAGATTCGTACATTTAACTACATTTTTAAAATGTTCTGTAAAATAATAAATAAGTGCGAACCTAAAGCCCGACTCACACTGGAAGTTGGAAGACAATTGGTAACCAATAATGCCTTGGGAACAAAAACAACATAAATCGATTGTTATAATAATATAAGGCTGTAATTTGTACCGAAAAGAATAGAAGTCAGAACCACGGTACGTAACGGTTTTAAGCAAATTGTTAAGTTGGACACGATCAAAAGATATCGGTGCTAAGCAAATATACGTTGCGATTGACTGACAGAAGAGCGGTTAGCACTTTAGAAGGTAGACCGGTTGCTGTATACAAGTTCCCTTCATCGCTGATCGGCGAACCAGTAAGTTAAGAATAGTAGACAAGCAGTTGTAGCACCTTCTGAGCCTGGTAGCTTGTTCACACTGGCCATTCTTTCACATGGTACTTATTTTGGTTGGATCATTCGCGTTAGAATCATGTACTCCTCCTTATCTTTTTAGCATCACATGCAGTGGACGCGGCTGGATCAGACGGCTCAAAGCTTTGTGCATGCTTCGCGTAAACTTCCACATGGTACTTATTTCAGTTTGGTCCATCGTACCAGCATCATTTGCTTTTCCTAATCATCTCCAGCATCGCATGCATAGTGGGCGGCAGCATCAATCGGCCTAAAGCTATGTGTATGCTCCCTTTCAGCTTCTACATGGTACTGATTTTAATTGAATTAATCGTATCAGCACTGCAACTACTCGTACTACTCTTCAGAAATTTCGTTGTTACTCAACAACCCCCCCGGCAACCTAGTAGTTCTAAGTGTTGTTAAAAAACTACCATCTTTAATGAATAAGGAGTAATCGGTAATTTTCTTTTTTTATTTACGAGTGTCAGGATCTTCAAAGTAAAATCCATGTTTCGTGAATTTATACAAATTAGTCTTCGCTTAAATGAAGATTTTCCAGATTTTTATCTATTTTCCAACAAAAGCTGTGCTCTTTGAGAATTTCACAGTGGTCTGTTAGTCAAAATCGATATCTAACTTCCTCCAATTAAGGCAGGAAAATCACATTTGAAAGCGTAATTAAAGTAGATGGTAATTGTTAGGGCTATTAGCAAAAACAATACCGCAGAGAAAGCAATATAGACAAAGTGCTTGGCCACGTTTAGAGCATCAAAACACATTGAAACGCATTTTTAATATACAATTTTATAAGCTGTGGTACTACTGATATTTTTCCAATTTTCGGGCAGCAAATTGCTTCTAGGTGGGGCCGATGTATTTAGACAATGGCCAGCTGCCATTTGCATATCAAAAGGCTTCCAATAGCAATCAGGGTATGACAAAAGTAACAAAAACAACAACAAGACCAACAACGACGACTACAAACAACAATTAGAGCACAACAATTTCATCATGCAACGTATTTTTGTTGTACGTTTTTAATCTATGCAAAGTTTTGCACAATCGTGCGTATGAGTGATGCCATGATGTTGTATTACACATACGCAATGTGGCTCAAATGCAACTTGTACTTTTTGTAATACAAAAGATTTTTCAATTAAAGTGTTATCATAATTGCATTTTGTAATAGTAGTTGAAGTAGAAAGGATGTACAGCAAAGTTAAGAGACATTTGCCAGCAGATGAGTTTCATGGAATTGTGTCTTTCTCGCTCACACCATTTGTGGCATGGGGGCAATGCACTCGCATGTGTGTGAGTGTGTCACACGGACAATTGACAGAGACACATATAAAAGCTTTTAAATCTTAATAAATCTTGCATACAATTTCAAAAGTAAAAGCAGCAGCAGCTCGCAAGTTTTTCCACCATCTTTTTTGGGGGGCCAAACCCGGGTGATGGGTTGTTCCGCCCAAGCCAGAGGACGACTCTTGTTGAATTCGGCAAATGGAAGGAGGCGTGACAATGACGTTGACTGCTACTAGGTGCCTCCACTCGTCTCTCACTCTAGCTCACTGCGTCTGTGCCTGCAACGTTTTTGGCACGGCATCGCATGGCATCACGAGGCAGCTGTAGCTGACACGCAGCACATCGAAACTGGCAGCAGCTGGTTACTCTATACCATCCTTGGCAGCAGTACGGCTACGGCTACGGAAGTCGAGAAACCCGGGCAATGCCTCCTAGATTGTCGTAGCACACAAGTCAAAGGCATTGCTTATTCTATAGCGTTTTTTGTTGCTTCTGTTGATGTTGCTTGTTGGTGGTCTTGCGGTTTCAATGGTTGCAAGATGGCTTAGTTGGCTGGCATTGTAGGTAAGAGAAGCAAGCGAGTTTGCTGCCAGTCCAATTGTGCGGCACACCTTTACGGCAGTCATGTGCTTGTTTGAGTAAAAGCTCCTCGTAAAAGCTGAACTGCATCTTGGGTTTTCATTGTTTGATTTCTCTGACTATGTTTTTATTCGATTTCTCGGAATAACTATTTTAGTTGTATGTAGTAAATTTGTCTTGGTTATACATACATATATAGAAAAAAAGCACACTTGAAAAGATTGCATCAACGATTGTACGCCATAATTGTCAAATGCCGACAGCAGAAAGCTAATCGATGGAGGCAAGTCCTACATAAGCAAACCAATTTAACCAAGGCTGCAAGCAGGCTCAATTCCTACTCTAATAATATTTTGTTAAAACCTAAACTCAATTTCAATTGCCAAGGAGTGATTTACTTGATTCCGTTGTGGTTGTGCCACCAAAAGTGACGTTGAATGTTAAGGGCACCCAAAAGCAGTAGTCACACAGAAAAATGTCGATAAAATCCATGGAATGATATTGAATCATTCAACTAGACTACTGGGACATGAAAAGCATATCGTTGGATGCCGTGATTGCTCAAACACGACCATAAGCGCCACCGTGTGATTACTTCAGAAGAGTGTTTGTTGTTGTTTAAACGCAATCTGAATGAGTTTGTTCGTAACCGTGCACGGAACATAGATCCATCACAGCACACCGGGAACTAACGAACAGCTAAAACAGTGGAGTTGTCGGTGTGAACATTCACCAGAGAAGGCCACGGGGAGGGGGTCCTTCGCCTGTAAAGGTGAAGGACTACTTATTTAAACCGTTAGTTTTAGCAAGCGGAGGCGTGTCCCTCTGTCCCTGCTATAAAAACTGAACGTTTTTTGGCGAACATTTTTTTTTTTTCAAAAAGTCACTAACTTATCTAACTGCCCTCGTTTTTTGTTTAAATGTGTTAATACATACATGTTTTCACAAAGGCATTGCAGATTTGACCAGAAGAATTAATTTACCTGAAAAGAAAAATTATATTTCAATAATTTTGAAGACAAAAAGTTTATTAAACAATAAAAAAATAACTTAATATTTATCGAACATAAATTTGTATTTATTAATTACACATTGGTAGCACCGTGTGAAAAGAAAGAAAAAATACTCTGCGAGTCCTGCGGAAAAATAATGACAACCAAGGAGCGCTAATTCCTGGTAAGCAGCTTGTCGAACACCTATGGACCTAAGAAACCGGAACATGCACCGCGACATCGGCATCCCGGAAATTCCTCTTACTGGGTTTGATCACGATACAATAATAGAAGGTACGCCGCTCTTGCATTAACCACAGCTGTCAGGCGCCGACTGAATGGACGGCAACTCAAAAGAGAACAACTGCTCAGAGCGAACTCACCCGACATATTCCAACTTAGGACTTTATTTGCGTTTTTCTAGAGACCACTTTTAGAATCGTTTTCTGGATAGTATTGAGTAGTGATTGTTTGATCACAGTATTTTTCCAAAACAATACGTTGTTCTTATTTTAGCAATAATTTCATGAATGTTCTTGCATACACTTTAGACAAAAAATTAAAATGCTTTCTAAATCCCGCCAACCGCCAACCGAAAGGGTACGTTTTGAAAAAGAGTCTCCTATAACTATGTCTTAACAGTTGCATTTTCAAAAATTTTTAAAGCCCATGACCAGTATGTTGATTTATTCGTGTGTGTGTCTTGTGTCTTTTCTTGGTTTTAGCTTGAGTTGTTCAAAAACTTAAAAATCAAAGTGACGTCATTTGTGAAGAGTCCCAAAAAAGTATTATAGATTTATGCAATGTGTGAAAGAGGAAGAAGGAAGCGTGGCAGGCCATAATTTCCATGGGCTAAAACGATCAGTAATAATAGTCGAGTGATATTGTGATATGTCCGCCTGTCTGTCTGAACGTCTTTCCTTCATAAATGAAGTTAATGAGTTGTTAATAAAATCTCCTGATTGAAACTCAAACCAAACCCCCCACAATCTGATATTTTGGGAAAAAATGGGTAAGGGGCATAAATGACGTCACCAAAATGTTGAAGATTATAAACCCCCACTCCCCCCTTGTCGCATTTAGGCAACCCCCCTCCCCCTAATGTGACGCCACATTCCGTGCAACCAAAAAACAACTGCGAGCATTCCTTGAAACTTGGAATAGAATATCAACTGAATCATTGCAGAGAGGATGCACAGAGTATACGCTGCTGTTACAAAAGCGAAAGGAAGATATTTGAAGAGTCAATAATCTAAAATTTGATGCAAGATCTCTGATGGATATGTGACGTCATTTATGAACAGCTCCTTAATGTTTTCGACTGTCGGGCAGCGTACCGAATGTCTGAACACATATTGTTTTTAATTTTTTGTTAAGTTGTATCATAAAAGCACACAAGCCATATTTGCAGTTAACAGTTTTCAATAAAAGGCAAAGAATATTTTATTTTGGAAAATCAAGCTTTCGAAAACATTAAGAAATTCGGCAAACAATGATATACTAAAAAATTTTATGCAGACAGTCTTGACGGTGCCCGACAGTGGAATACCCCGTACCCCTTTTTCTTTATAAACACTAAATACGGTAAAATGGTAACGAAAGTATCCACTATATGAATGTAAACCTTTTCCTATTGGGAAGTTCCAATTGACAAGTTTTCCTATTGGGAAGTTGGCTATTTTGGTGTCAAAATTTACATTTATACCCATAACTCCAGTATTCTTGGGCCAATGGAGTTGTAACACAGATGAAAAATACATATATTGATGTCTGTGACAATTTTCAAATCAATATGTTGGGGGGTGCGGCAGAAATTAAGGGAAATCGATTGCGGGGGAAGCGGCGGTTCCATTGAAAAAAGGTGGATGCAGTTTTAACGATTAGGGTCACACCCCACACCACATTTTGTAATTCTAGCTTACATGTATTCATATCTACATGTATTGGAATTTTGAAGTAGTTTATAGGCGAGGGGGGGGGGGGAAAGTGATATTAGCCAAGTTTTTACTAAAACTTTTGATGTATTCATTCGATTTCGATAAAAAGCAATAAAGATGTGATTTGTTTTTTTTTGGTTTTGGAAGTGTACGCTTTTCACGGCATATATATTTAGAATATTGGTTGAATCGGGCCATTGTTTTGTTTGCATTCTAATGATCGATTACCAACTTGAATCTCTGCCAGACGCTTAAAAAGTAACGCTTATTAAGATTTGAACGATATGCTAATGCATACTGTTGTCTACTTAAAGGCGTGCAACATAAGATGCAACATTTCAGCGCAGAAATGTTTATGCTGCTCGTCCTGTGAGTGTATGTGAGTGGGTTTGTGTGGGTGTGTTTGGGTGTGTTTGGGTGTGTGTGGGTGTGTGTGGGTGTGTATAAATTGCTCGGATTGTTATAAAGTTGCATTTGGTTACGGCTTTTGTTGTTCTGTCTTGTTGTTATTGTTGCTCTCGTGGCTGCTACAGCACTAGTTTTAAGGCAAGCGCACAAGCTGACAATGTCAAGCGATGGCACATAGTTGTGTATGTGTGCGTGTGTGTGTGTGTGTGTGTGTGTGTGTGTGTGTGTGTGTGTGTGTGTGCTAGCTTCCTTTTACGTGTATAAATTTTCACAACTAACTGCGTCACATTTTGCATAAGTGATGAGATCGATTTCCGTTGATGTGCGTGATGAAGAAGTTGAAAGCAGAAAAGCGACAACGACAAGGACAGCACGATGGCGAAAGGGGCCAACATGAGGAACAGCGGCAGAGGGATACCAAATGTCAACAAGGACAAGGAATCTGGCAACAAAAGTTGCCAAAGATTGTCAACAGTTATTGCTTATGTGCGCTTTTCAGTTGCCTGTCGTGAAAAGCATCGTGGCAACAACGTTGCCACTGTTGGTGTGTGCTCTCTCATAGTGAGCGTGTGTGATGAGCCGTGGCAACTTGCATGAAGCAACAGCAGCGGCAGAAAATAAGCCAAAAGTGCCATAAAATGTTTGCACACAGTTTTCAAGGTTTTTTTCTTTCTGACGATTGACTTCTACCTTTCCTCTGTTGCAGCTCCGGATCTACCTATCGCTCTTTTACCCTAGCTGGCCCTGCTGCTCATTGTAGTTGCTTATTTATGTGTTTTTCTTTTATTTTGTTTTCCCTTTTTCCACCTGCCATTTATTTATTTGGGGTTCCTTTTGCTGTGTTACCCGCAGACCGATTTTCTTTTTTCCAACTATTGTAAATTTTTGAACATTGTTTGTCGCTTTCCACCTCATTTCGGGCTAAGCAAGTGTCAAACTATCCCCAAAGGGCAGCCATAAACACACACATGTTCACAGAAAAATGCTAATAATATGGGTATGGGTATACTACTTAGTATACTTATATATAGGAAATACAGTTAGGGGGCCTCTTGTGTTTATTTTATCGACACATTTTAAACTTTGCCCACCAGAAAATAGCTTTATTACTGTAAACTTAACTAGATTTAGTTCATTAACATATCTATGATCGAAAGATAATGGTGTTACTCTTTAGTAGGTCCAAAGTGGGTATAAAGGGGCCTACGTTTTGATATGTCCACATGGACCTTCCCTATGGAATGTCCAAGAGGACCTATCTTCTCAGTTGCAGGTCGAAAGGGCCCTACTCTTTGGCAAGTTCACATGTGCTACACTATACGTGATCGAAGTACAGGATTGATAATGCTGAAGGGTTGAGGTTATTTTAAATTGTGTAGGTGGTTATGTAACGTGCTGAAACGCTAGATTTTTTCGCTCAGTGTGGTGATAGAAAAGATTATACTCATGTAATCTACAACATTGCCAAAGGCAATTACGCACCTTTTCAGCGTATTTTTTCGGTGCAAAGCTATTTTTTTAAACTTTTATTTATATTAAATTTTACTGTTTTTTTAACAAAAACTTAAACAAAAATACTAATACAACTTAAAAATGCACAATTAAGTCTATGATTTTATATATTTTATGTACATATTTACATAAGCCTATTGACGAGGTCGACCGGAGGTAACCTCCGTAATCTTCTTCTTATTGTGTGGCCTCCTTCTTTCCGTCGCTTTAAAAGGCGCCTTACCAAAGGGTTTCCGTGGCTTTGAAGGCGCAGCATGTACTGCGCGGCTTGCTCTTTTAATACATTCCCAACTTTAGGGACACCTAGATCACTCTCTATGTCCGCAGCGAAGGGTTTTTGCCTGCAGGATTCTGATTTTTTGCAAATGGGTTTTCGGAACAATACCGTAGACTTGCAAACCATATCTCCAGCCGGGAGCTATGCACGACTTGTAGATGGTCACCTTGTTTTTTAAGGATAGCTTTTTGCTGGTAAGAAGACATCGGAGCCTGCAAATTCTGTTTTTAAGACCGCCTGTGACGCTGGAGATGTGCTTGCCAAAGGTCAGGCACCTGTCCAAGTGTAGACCCAAGTACTTGTAGCTGCTGTGATGCTCCAGCAGTTGATCCTGCAAGAAGACACCAGGGCAGAGATCCTTACGCAGTGCGTAAGTCACATTGGCGCACTTGCTTGCATTTATGCCAATGTTCCAGCGCTTAGCTCACATTTCAAAGCATTGCAAGTACTGCTGTGGAACATCCGTTGCTTCATAAACACTATTGTTTCTGGCCAGGATGGCCGTGTCGTCAGCATAAGTAGCGATAAGCAGGTCCTGTGAGTCCTGTAGTTCGATTCCGGAGCCAATGGGCATTCGTGTGTAAAAAGGGTGTAAAGTGTGGGCCCCAAAACACGTCCTTGTGGCACTACAGCTCGGATATCCCTAACTGTTGACTCAACACCAC
The DNA here is from genome assembly GCA_035041775.1 of Chymomyza caudatula. Lineage (NCBI taxonomy): Eukaryota > Metazoa > Arthropoda > Insecta > Diptera > Drosophilidae > Chymomyza > Chymomyza caudatula. The sequence continues at coordinate 4,433,557 of JAWNKW010000138.1, forward strand.
CGAGAAGGAACGATCCGTCAAATAACTACGCACTATCCAGAGAAGTTGAGGCGGCAACAGTGGCTTGAGGAGACCATTGTGCCAAACTCTGGTACGCTGCCACCACGTACTCCTTCGCCTCGAAGCCCTCGAGTATGAAATTTGCTACCCTATGCAATTGTTCTGGTGTTCCATGCGACTTTGGAAACCAAATTGAAAAGATGGGATTGTTTCTTTTATGCTTTCTATGGACATCAGACGAGTCATCAGGCAGGCGTCCAAACCGTTTGGCAACCGTGGGCAGCAAGCTTATTGATCTACATGAGTCCAGGGAGGAAGGGTTTTTTTCCAGTTTTATGGATCATACAGATCCTCGCTTTCTTCCATGTGGTTGGGACATGTCCCAGTCTCAACACATCATTGAACACTAGGACCAAGAACAGCACTGCTTTGGCTGGCATGTGCAAATCTATAGAGTATTCGGCAGTTATCCGCAAGAGCTTGCTGACAGATGCATTTGCCCGAATACGTGTACAACTTAATGTATGCAATCTAAGCAATGCATCTAGTTCTAACTTCGAATTGAGAACAATGTTTTCGAAACTAACCAAAATTGTTGTTTCTTCTTGTTATTTTTGCTGTTTGTTGTAATGTTCTTCTAAAGGCAATTGTTGTTTGGCACAGCTCAAAAGTAGGCAACAGCATTTGCATAAATTCACATATACATATATGTACATTCGTATATGAACAATCGCCATGCATAAATAAGTATTATGGCAACTTTGGCATGTTGGCTTTGCTGTTGTACTTGTATATTTTTTGTAGCATACTTTGTGGGGCACGCCATTAATTTCATATTTTTTCTGCTGGCAGGCAACAACTCTGGAGACAGAGAGAGAGAGTGTGTGTGTGTGTGTCTATGTGTGTGTGTGTGTGTGTGTGTGTGTGTGTGTGTGTGTGTGTGTGTGTGTGTGTGTAATTGCGCACATGCACTTAAGTCATTTAACTGCAACGCAAAGGCAGCGACAAATGGTTGCATTATGCTGTCTGTGTCTCCCTCTCTCTCTCTCTGTGTGTGTGTGTGTGAGTGTGTGTGAGTGTGTGTGAGTGTGTGTGTGTGTGTAACTTTAAATGCTTATTTAATTGTGTTAAGTGTCATTTACAGCGCATCTACAGCTTAGCAGTTATGCTCATACTCAGTATGAGCCCTAACTCTTCTTTGACTTACTCGTACGCTTCCTTTTAGTTTGCATCATTTTAAGGGCAAAACTTTCAGCCAACATTTTAATTTATGTCTTATATGAGTGTATATGTGTGTGTGTATGTGTGTGTGTGTGTGTGTGTGTGTGTGTGTGTGTGTGTGTGTGTGTGGATGATGTTGACGATAATGATGCTGAACTGCTCAGTTTCCCAAATTAGTTTTGAGTAGTGCAAAAGTTGCGACTCAGCCTGCAAAGGTTTCTATTGCGCGTAGATAAACGGTACTACATACACACACAGGCTAACTAACATATATGTACACTGAGCGAAAATTTGCAGCAGGTATTTCGCATGCAAAATGGTAGCAAAGTTAGCTAATACTTCAATTTTTTCTGTAAGCACGTCAATTTCATTAGAAATATGCAAAATGTATTTAAATTTTAAAGAAAACGTTATAAAAATATACCGTAAATATCGGACCATTTTTAAACCTTCTATGTTATAGTATTAAGAGATACCCATGTTTAATTGGCATATTTATAGGTATATTTACACTATATGGATAGACTACAATACATATATTTTTAATATGTTGTTAAATGCTTATAATGTCATTAAGGACCCGGCCATCCTAGCAACGGATCTCTTACAGCAGTACCTGCATAGCTTTGAAATGTGGACTTACTTAACGCTGGAAAAAAGGCATTAATGCCAGAAAATACGCCAATCCTAACCAGCGAAAAACTAAATCAGCTTCGGGCTGGCGATATGGATTGCATGTGCATGGAATTGTTGTGAGGTCGCACCTATAAAAAATCCGAATCTTGCAGGCAATCAGTTGGCTGCTACGATGGAGATCGTAGAGATGAGCAGGAGCAGAAAGGATGTATGACGTAATGATGATCTTCCAAAGAGTGAAGCGTATGGTTGAAGGATTTAGTCATGGTACATTTTCTTGTAGAAATTCAAAGGGAAAGCTGGTAGTTGATGGACAGGGTGCACTGAAGTTGTGCAGGGAACACTGTTTCAGCTTATTTTCCGGCGGTGATGGGAAGAATGGCGCTTCCGCTACCTTTGACGAGCTCAGAGTCGCATTCAAGCGGCTCACGAACATGATGATCTATCTGCAGAGTTGTTCAAGACCAAGAAGAAGACGAAGAAGAAGAAGATTCTCTTACGAAGAATATGGCTAGAAGAGTGCATGCCCGTTGATTGGAACCTTGGTGTAATCTGCCCTGTCCTCATGAAGGGTGACCCCACGGTTTATCAGTATTCTTTATATTGCACACAAGGCCCTATCAACTGTGTTGCTTGAAAGTCTAAAGCCATTTGTGAAAGAACTGATTGGATCCTATCAGTGCGGCTTGAGGACTGGTAAGTTCAGATATTCACCCTACGCCAAATCCTGGAAAAGACTCACGAATACCAAATCCACACCCATTATCACTTTGTCGATTATGAAGCAGTATTTAGAACCCCGTTGAGGGATCGCGCATTATCTGAGTTCGATATCTCTGCAAAGTTGGTGCGACTAAGTAGAATGGCGATGCCCTCTCCTGCAACCTCTTCAACTTTGTAATGGAGAATGTGTTGCAAAAGACCGACGTATATCGGAACGGGACAATATTGAACTATAAGAGTGTGCAGCTGCTAGTATTAAGCGAGCAGTTAGCAGAGCCTGAGACGAAACTAACGCTATTGTTCAATGTTATAGAAATATATTTGAAGATTGTAAAACAATTAATAAGTAATTATAGAATTTCTAGTTAAATACTGATAATTATAATAATAATGACCGCCTGCATATCATCAGCAGGCATGCAACCAACGAAGATAAACTCTTATCTCAGTCCGTTATGCATGCACAAGATAAGGATGGATCTAGAGGTACCGTAGACTAAGATAGCAGTAAGTTAGGGATAAGAATTTTACTATAAATAAAGTTGTCGAACTATCGACATGTTCATTTTCTACACTAAACCTTCATTTGTCAGGTTGTTCCGATTTAGTCAAGCGAATTAACATTCAGCGGCTCCGCTGGCTAGGTCATGTTGTGTAAAAAAGGTCAGTGCGGTTGTTGTATAACCTTTGGTATAACCGATTGGAAAAGGCGGTTTCAAAGCAAAGGAGCCAGGCGGAGTTATGGCCAGTTAAGAAAAAGAAGTACCCGTTTTTTGGAAAGGGGCTTCAATAATCTATGTTGCTAGCTATCAAGCTTAAAATTTACTACTGAATTTGTTTAGTACCGCCTTGTTCTCTCAGTGTAGACAGCATTCAGTTTGTGCTTTCGTTCTAGGCACTTTGCTCGGCTATCAAACACTTCAGTCGTATCAGCTTGTCATTCACTCAGTATGTCAGTTACTCAGTCAGTCAGTCAGTCAGCTGACTTTCGCATTTGGGCTTGTTTTTTTGTCGCCTGTTTTAGTTACATTTTTCCATAGTGCAAGTAACTTTACAACAATTTCCACTACTACTATTTCTGTTGTTGCTATTACTTAAACGTATGTGTTTTTTGCTGCGACTTTAGTATTTTTATTTTAGTATTTTTTCGCTCTGCCTTTTTGTTGTGCACAACTTTTGCATTACTAATGTCTGGAAAAGCTCATGTAGCTTGTCAGTAGTACTATTTGCTGGCCTGAAGTTTCGGTTGGTAAAGCTGGTGCATATGGCGTTAATGTCGCTGCATGTAGATTTATTTGTCATTTACAAAGTTACGCACACAAGACAGCGTGTTGTTGTTTTTGTTGTTGCCGAGGAACTTAACAGTTAGTATAACAGACTGAAAAACTTGACTTGCAATTCCAGATAAAGTTACACAAAGTTGTATATTAAAGTTATGCGTACCTACATAATAATCAATGAGCTTAATTTAGAATAAGTTATGTTAGTAGCTTGAAAATTACATTGACTGACGTTGATTTAATTATGTTTACCTCCTTGGGAAGTTTCTAAGCTTTAAATGAATGTGCTCCAGTTAAGTTAATTAAAATTCATTTCCAGGAATGTTTGCCATTATCGTTTTGGGCGGCTGCAAATGTACAGCAATTAATGGTTGTCTGTCATTTGACATGCCTTTGCAAGTACCCCTAATTTAGCCACATGTTTAAGACAAATATAAGCGTGTCACGGTTCTTTTTGGTAAATAGTTCTAAATTTTCCGTAAATACTCAACGTAAATAGATGAAATTCGGTGCAAAAATCAAGCGTACTGAGCAGGGAATCAAATCGAGTTAAATTTCGGACATGGTTACGATTCCTGTTGTATCGCTACTCTTGATACGGTTTGTGGTTTAATTTCGGGTTTCATTTTTTACCGTTACTTATTTAGGTATATAGTACGCTAAACCGGCATATATACATTTCCCTCTTTTATATAAAAAATTTTTAATAATATTTTCCTAATGAAGCGGGACATATACATATAAATTAGAATAACACATACATCAAATCTCAAGGGCCACGGTTTCGAACTCTACTGAGAGCTCATAATGTGTAAAATTAATTTCTTAATTTAAATAAAAATGATAAATTCTAGTAAGTAGTGACAGGAGAGTGGATAGAGGGAGGATGATTATGAGGAAAGAGAAAAAATACGGACGCGCGAAGCGAGCATGGGGCGGTGCCCCCTGCTTTCATATTAATGCATGATAGCGATTAGCGTCATGTTGTCTCTTCGATTCCTAAGTGGATTCGTTATCAATGCACTCATGGAAACAATCTCTTTCCGCTCATCTGCGTAGATCGCAGTTCAAATGAATTTTAGTTTTTTCTGGCCGCCATTTAAGATATATACCATAAATAATATACGCTGGCTGGTTTTTTTTTTTTTTGTAAATATGATACCTTGATTTCCTTTTCGAGAGAAAAAAAACAATTTAATCAGTACGGGATAAATATCTCTACTACCCAATAGGAAAACTTAGTTAGTTTTTACTTTTGGAAAGATACCTAAAATTAGATACTTTCATTCCCATTGGACTGAATGCTGAACTTACTACTTACTGGGATATAAGGGGACAGGGTATCCCACTGTCGGGAATTTCTGCATCAAATTTTTTTAAGTGTAACATTTTTTGTAAATAAGTGATAAATATCACTTTAGGAGGATCATTGATAAAAAGCGTGATGAACAGTGGCCGGTAATATTGTAGTGGTAATATTTTTCGATTTCAGTTACCCCATAGAGTTTATCGACGTATCCTTTTTGTTGTGATTAATTAATTAAGATGCGAATCACTTATTTTTCATCCCAATCTTGCGGAGTTGAAGTTTGTAAGAGATCTTTTCGTGTATACAAATTTATACAAATCCGGGAAATTGTCCTTTTGCTTCAATATGAAGCTTAAGCAAGCTATTTTCAGAAATAGTCCACTTGTCATTGCTAATAGGAGGTACAAAAGTACAATTAGTAGTTTTAAAAAAAAAGAGACCAAACAAGTCAGATAGATGTACCATGTTCATTAAAGGCCCTCCCTAATGAAGAGTTAAATTTATATACTCAACAAAATAATGTCAATAGGCGTGTTAATTGCGCCAAAATTATCTAATTTAAAAGGTATGTCATTTTAAAGCATATTTGTATAGGTTCTTGTACTTTTTTGATAAAAAAATGCCGCATTTCCTACAAACTTTTTACATTTAGCCGCAAAGTAGACCTTTTTTTAATGAACAACTTAAAATAATTTACAAGAACCTATACAAATGTGCTTTAAAATTCTGTTTTCAATGGAAAATAGTCGAATATGCACTGTACTTTTCTCGTCACACAAATTATATCATTTATTTTATGATTTTCACTGCCAGAAACGCTGCAATTAAAAACGGCTTTCGATTCGATTTATTGTCTTTACTATTGAGCTCTTTGAGAACTAAATACCAATAAGATAAACAATTTAGAGGTTTCATCATATCATTGCGAATTCGGGTGGATTTATATAGAACGATTTTGACATATTGCATGTTCATGATTTTGTTGAATCTTTAGGGTATGCAAGTTTCGTTGCCGCGCACTTTGAGTTTTTGAGTCAATTTCAGCTTATATTTTATACATTCCATTTCGCTTTCACCTGTTTAATTTCAAATGACAAATTAGCCAAGCTTCGAACTCATTAAAGAAAACATAACATTTGCTGTGACTGTCAGTCAGTCTGTCATTCTGTCTAGTTCGCTGAAAATATATAAATTCAAATGCTAGGCTAATAAATAACGGCTCATTAGATGCACACTCACACACACACTGAGACACACACACACACTGAGACACACACACACACAGACACAGTCCGAAGTAAGGGATATCCATTACGCCAAATGATATGAATAGCCCTTTGGCTTAGAGACGGGGTAACTATATCACATGAACCGAAAAGGAGTAGTTGGAAGGCTGGTGAGTGAGACAGGTGTAGCAGGGGGCGTGGCATCCATTGTTTGTTCAGCAAAACCACACCCCATGAAAAGCGACGAGTTGATAAATGTATAAAAACCGTAAATTTGACCGCTAATTATAAATCTTGCTGGCTGCCTTTGTTTGCATTAGTGTGTGTGTGTGAGTGAGTGTGAGTGTGTGTGAGTGAGTGTGTGTGAGTGAGTGTGTGTGAGTGAGTGTGAGTGTGTGTGAGTGTGTGTGTTTAATGAATAGTTGAAGTTGCATGAAATGCAATAGCCGTGTATGTGTGCGTAGGTGTGTTGGTGAATTTTGCATTAATTAGCAATTAAAAAGCATAAATTAGTAAAGCAATCAATTTAAAATGTAGCGCTAATAAATTTTAGATCTGTGTACTTTGTGCTTCCTACAGTATGTGTGTGTGTGTGTGTGTGTGTGTGTGTGTGTGTGCGTTTGTGCTATATACCTATATATTAGTATTAATTTGCAGTAAGGTTTAGCCAACAAACGGTAAACAAATTTGCAACCAAATATGATTTATGCTCATTAATTATGAATACATAAGTAATAAATACTTGTTATTAGTGAAAATCAAAACTTCGTTACTTGAGTTTTGTTTTAAAGCGTATTAATATGATTTTAAATTTTACAGCATGCTATTTAGTAAATTGAACTTGGCTACCACCTGATCAATATACACGCAAGCAGATAGATCACGTTGTGAACGATGGAAGTGGTCGACATCAACTGTGATCATTACCTTGTTGAAGCCAAGGTTCCCATGCAGAACCTGGTAGCGCCAAGACTCTTTGGAAACATATATCCCATTCTCCAAGTTCCCACTCCGACGTCCAATACTCAAGAACCTATGGTAGGATCAGGAGAGTCACGATGCAGTGAAAGACTATCACTACTTTCGGAAGATAATTGATAAGGAGAGAGGAGTTCGAGATACGCAGGAGCAGGAATAGAAACAGGAATTAGTATTATTAGGGAAATCTGGTAGTGGATGCACAAAGTGTACTGAGGGTGTGGAGGGAAAACAATGCCGTTTAAGGAGTCAACTTCCCGACGTTCCCAATCATAGATGACGTCGTGAATATAGCGCCGCCTAGCTGTGACGAAGTCAGTGACAAAATCCGGTGGTTAAAGAACAACAAAGCTGCTGGCATAAATGACCTGCCTGTAGAATTATCCAAGACAATGAGTTGGTGCAAGCACTAGCCTTTTTGCAGAATATGATAAGAGCTAGATAAGAGCATTCCCGATGATTGGATGATGTCCTCTGCCCTGTTTTCAAAAAGGCGATCCCACGGTGTGTGCTAACTAACGTGGTATCAGTCTTCTTTCTGTTGCATATAAGGCCCTATCGAGCGTATTGTGTGAAAGACTATAGCCGTTCGCGAGAGAACTGATTGGACTTTATCTGTGTGGCTTTAGGCCTGGTAAGTCCATCAAAACATTGCCAAATCCTGGAAAAAACCCACGAATATCAAATCTATAATCACTATCTCTTTGTCGATTATAAGGCAGTCTGAGCTCAATATCCCTACAAAAATGATGCGACTATGCAGAATGACGTTGCGCACCGTCAAGTAGGAACGCATCTCTCCAAACCTTTTGATACCAAGCAAGGCTTCAGGCAAGGTTATGCCCTCTCCTGCAGCCTCTTGAACTTTGTGATGGAGAATGTGTTGCCAAAGGCCGAAGTACATCGGAACGGGACAATATTGAACTATAAGAGTGTCCAGTTGCTCGTAGCAGTTACCAGAGTCTCTGCGGCTATTGTAAATGGGCCAAGAAAAAGTATTTATTTTCTTTGAGTAGAGAATCGCCGCGGTTGGACTCTCAGATTGCTGGTGAAAACTATACTTTTAATGGTGTCAAGGATTTCGCCAACCTTGGCACTGCAGTCGCAATGAAGAGAATCACTCTTGTCAATAGATATTACTTTCGTCTCAGTAGGCAAATGGTAAGCAGTGTCCACACTTTCCAGAAGAAACTAACACTCTAAAAGACACTCATCTTAACGCATGCAGAAGTTTTATTAATATTTATTAATTTTTATTTGCTGATCGTCTGACCAACCAAAACAGATTTTTTTAAGGGTACTCAAAAATATTTAAAAAATAGCTAGCTTTGTATCAGCCCAGTATGGATGCCGACAACACTATATTCTCGATACAAGATAGACGACGAACTAGCATACGAACACAGACATCTGCGTTAATGCTAAACATATAACCCTAAATCTAAGGAAATCTATATCAGCGGATATAAATCATGTGATGTTTTGTTCCTTTTGGGATTACGAAATGCAGACGTTTTGTTAAAGCTCTGAAACTATGTTATACAGCTTGCATATAAATTGACTCCAACAAACTGCACTTAAGTTATTATAGGGCGGCTGTTAGATTAACCCTTTCAATCGGGAGGATTTCTTCTCGGACTCGTGAATAAAGATGTTCAACATTAATAATTTTATAGTAAAATAACTGTATTTCGGTACTGATTACAACTTTAAATCGGTCAACGTTTAAGTTTGCATATACAGTTGGATTTCCTCGTTATAGCATATGTTAAAAATTTAATTTTATTTATTTATCCTCTTATGGTTAACATTATTTATATACTTAAATGGTTTGATAAAGTGATTAACTTTACATCTGTCGTTATTTTCAATTATTGTTATTTTTAAATATGTTTAAGAGAAAAAATAACTAAAACTATAACTAAGAGATAGGTACTTAAAAATGCTAACTCCAGGCCAGCTTTAAAAAGTCTCAATCTACACTATTTCAGTGAGATATGTTAGTTGTTTATTGTAAATTTAGTTTATATTTCTTTAATTTTGTCATTAATTAACTCTAACAGGCAAGGTCGCCCTGAGGCTGGCTTCACTAAATTGACTTAAATGCATAGAAAATCAAAAATCAGAAAAGCAATTATTATAAAATAAAACCAATTAGAAATTAAATCAGCCAATCTCTTTTTAGAAGGCTAAAATGTGGTTTATCGTGACGTTTTCTTATTATCTTCAGTTGAATGTAGAAAATCACTTTTGAAGCCCGAAAATTTTTTAAACACACTTAAAAATCTTTGAAGTGAAAATAAAGAGTTTTTCACCGAACTATTCATACTGAATAATTTTTCCCTTATAGGTACATGAATTTATTTTAAATCTGAATCTTTTTTGTAATCAAAAAATTATTTTAGGCTTTAGGCTTTAAGATCAAAAACATGAAGGCCGCCTCAGGGCGCTTTTGCCTGTTAAGCGAAGGTTTTTTAATGTGACTGTGAATAATTTTTTTTGGATCTTAAGAAATAATGGTTAGAAACCACCAAATATTAAATCTTAGTTATAAAAAGTTGCCTAAGTTAATTGTTATTTGAAATAGGCCATAATTATGATGATTCTAGTTGTGACGATAAGTCTGAAGACCACGATTGTACGCCGGATGAAATCTCTCCAGACGACAATCTTCGGACAAACAGAAGTTTAATTGATGGTGTTCTTAGTTTAGCTTTATCAAAAGAGCGAAATATCTGAAGCATTGGTTTCACCGCAGCAAGATAATTGACAACAGCTCGTTTCTGGTCAACAAAAAGATCGCACTCTCCATTACCAAAGCTTGAGATTACTGGTCCTAAATTCATCACCCTTATTGGTAACGGTGCAATTAAACATGTCAAGAAAATACTTTCTGGGCCACTAATTCTTACCACCTTATAAAAAACATTAAACACTTCTAGAAATTTTATAGCTTTTTTCATTGTAAAAAAAAAAGAGAAACTTTTTCAGAAAGCTTTAACGTCTAGTTCAAAATTAACGCTAAATGTGTTTACTAATGCTTCGGGCTGCTATTGAATAAAATATGCTTTTGCTTTTACATCATTTAGAGACGAGAATAAGAGAATTAAAGATATATGATCCATTGTTTCGGACTCCGCCAAAGACTGCTCTTCTGTGTGTGGCAACTAATTCACATAAGTAAGGAATTAATTTTTTCGCCTTATATAACTCTACAGGATTTGCTTGCAACTTCGGAATCTAAATTGGGGCTGGCTGGTTTTGCTAAGTGAGATCCCATTTTCAAAGGTGAAGTGTGCTAATCCATCTGTCTTTCGAAAAAATTGCTCGACTAACAATTCGTCATAAAAAATAATAATTTTTTTCCTTTAAGGTGTTTAGTTACAGTTCTTTACAATATTTTCAAATTACTTTTGCCAAAAAAAAATTTATTTATATGAAGTACACCTGTTTTATTTTCGCTTAAACTGGCAAGGATGCCAGTGAGCTCAAAAAATAAAAAAATTATTATTTGTTAATATATTTTGTAGCTCTATAGGTCATAGTTAACCAGAAGAAAAATTCGCGACATTTTCTGTCCTGGAGTTTAGTTTTACCTTCATATTTGAAGATGTAAAAGGCACAGAAGTGGAAAAATAGAAAGGTATTAATTAATTAATAATTAATTATAAATTATTGTTATATTTAATATTATTAGTATAGCATATGTTATAGAACAAATGATTGAAATGAAATAAATACTCATACATTGGTGGAATTGTTCCCAAGAGCAGACAACATATAGTGTTGAGATGTCGATAGAGTCAATTTATATGCATATGAGTTGCAAAAGATACTTTCAGGGCTTTAACAAAATGGCTGCCTTGTGTAATACCATAAGATACAAAGCATCACATGGCTGAAATTTGCAAATTATTTTAAAGCATAACTTTTGTAACATGAAAGTTTCATGATGAAACAAAGCAAAATTTTCGGTTAACTTTTGTTATTGTTACCTTTAATATGAATATTGAAACAAATTTATTTTGTATAATTGCATGTCAATTTGCAAAGGCACAGACATAAAAATCCATAATAATATATAAAACAAATACGAATGTGTGTGTGTGTGTGTGTGTGTATTTGCATACAGTCGCACATATAAATTATAATTAATTGACTATATTTACACGGCCCGTGTTATATTGAAATAGTCAAATGGTGTGAAATAAATTGTTATAAACAATTTTTTCTTGTTTTAATTTTGATGAGTTGGCCAACCGAAACAACAACAACAACAACAAGAACAACGATGCTCTTGATTAGCAAAAACTAATTAAACATTTGTTTATTTACTTTAGTAGTATTAGCATAATGCGCATACGCCACGTTGTCGCGTTGAGTAAGTGAGCTCCCTCAAATGTTGTGTTACAACGTATATATATGTATAATGGTATATATATGCACCTGGCATAGTCAAATCTGTACTTTTGTCACGTTCATAATTACATAATGTATTATGCATATTTTGCATAACAATTTGGCATTCGGCAAACCCCTTGCCCCCAACACCCCACCCATCAACGCCTCTGTCACTGCAAGTTGTTTGCCGTTGCCAACGGTACTTTTTTTGTGCTTCGTTTCCACTCTTTCGGCGTTGTTTGTTTTTGTTTTCAATTCATTTTTGGTCTCGCTGTCGGAAGGGATGAAGCAAAATGGCTATCCTTGCCCTCCCAGGGGCGTCGGGCGGTTGAGAGGGGGTCGCCAGGGCAGGGGAGCGTGTGGCGGGAAAGTAAGAAAATGCTACGTATAAGTATAGAGGCGAGACATACAGACACACAGACACACAGACAGACACAGGAAAAGTGTAAAAGAACTATGCTAATAGCTTGGTTGGCTGGAACACTGTGTGTTTACTGTAAGTGTAGGGTGTCCAGTACAGCATTTTGGTTTGCATATAAATAAGTAAATGGCAGTTGAATAAATTATTTTTATTTTGTTTGATTTCGGTTGGATTATGTGCAATCGAATTAGTTGGTAATATGATAGAATTATGCTAATTGGTCGAATTGCAGCCAGTAGCTGGATTTTGGACTGAAATTCACTGTTTTCACATTTCTAGCTTTGCAAAAACGTTTTGCTTCGAGGAAACGATTACTTTGTCGTAGAAACTGATATGTGGCCAGGAACACACTTTTAATATAAGCTATGTACACACGTACACATTTATCAAGAAGAGGAAGGCGTTTGGTTTCAAAGTAAATCAATTCATTTGACAATAACTGCATCTAGGTAACTCTATGTCTGTTTCCAGGCTAGTGCAAACGTTAAGTAACGTCTGGTAAACTCAATGCTTTTGTAAGATACTGCTGCAATATAAAATGGGAAATTGGAAGCTTTGAAGAAGAAACGGTAGTCAAATTTTGAGAAACTGAAGATGAAGCCGCATCTTGCCAAGTTATTGTGACCTTTATAGCTTCTTCCTCTTAATCCAATACAGATTGAAGCTTCAGCAATTTGATTTTTTAATCTCATTTTTCAGATGTTAGACTTCATGCAGACTTGCGATCAACTGTTTCTGGTCGAATTGATAATACTAATTTTCGCAGTGGTCATGCTGAATTTTAGTATTTCAAGCTGCACCCTATATATCGTTTTGAGCTAATGTCATGATGAATTTAGAAATGTGACCCATTGCCCTTGGCCGTGGCTTTTTCGATCAATTGAAAGCACTTGAATCCAGGAGAGTGGTCCAAGCTCTACCAATTTCGAGTTCACTTAAATATTCAACATGAAGTTTAACTGTCGTACTGTCAATAACAGTGGGAAGTTGCGTAGATTGCAGAGTGAGTCAATTTCAGCATTTCGGTGCGTCATATTACCCAATCACTTGCCACTTTTTTCCGAAGTATTTGGACGAACGCTTTTCAATAAAAGATTGGCACAACTGAGACCTGTACCCCTAAACAGGAGCACAAAGTAGTGCGTTTCAGGGACTTGAAAATATTATTCTTCTTAATTGACCATAACAACGGGCTAGCAGGTTATGATCTGATGCAGAGCGATGCTCCAGGCGTTTCTGCTTTGCAAAAGCCTTTTTCAATCAGTGATACCAAAGTAGCTAGTGTGCTTTCCTCCTGGTCCTTCCAACGGCGACATGGTCTGGCCGCACTGAAGACCTTTGTCTCAGTAGTTTCTTTATTTATATGCACAACATGGTTTAGCAAATTGACTATGTCAATGTCTTCGTAAAGCTCATAGTGTTCGTCGTTTCATCGGACGCGATAGTTGCCAACGCATAAAGGGCCAAAGATCTTACGGAGTACTTTCCGTTTAAACACTTCTCATCAGACTACGTCATCACGCATGCTTCAGCGCCATAAAGCAATACGGGAAGGATAATCGTCTAGTAGAGTATTAGTTTCGTCTGGCGAGTGTGGTGTCTACTACTCGTTTACCTACTGAAACCAAAGTAACACCCATTAACAAGTGTGATTCTCCGCTAGATCTCCATGCTGACATCCATCTTCATTGTGTCGGTGGTGTCAAGATATATGAAATCCTCGACAACATCAAAAGTATAGTTTTCAACATCCAGCTGAGATGCCCTTGCTCTCATTTACAGCTAAATAAAATTTACAACATTTATTTTGTTCAATACTTATTGCCAATAAACTTGACTAAAGACTGCAAAGTCCACTGTACGTAGGCTTGGTCCAGGTAAAGGAGCTGTAGTCAACTCAACTAAGGACTTCACACACAACTGTACCAAGACTTGATCAAGTTGTAGGCCCATAATAAAGGAGCTGCAGCAAAATTGTTGAAACAATCGAGAAGCCCTTTATGATTAAAGCGCCTCCGAAGAGTGAATAAGGAGAGCAAAAAAGAGAAAGGAAAGCAAAGTACAGCACACGACAACAGCAAAAACAGATTCATGCAATTTGCATATTTTCAACGCTGCGGTTGCAGCTCGACAATTTTGGCGCGTTTTCCAACACTGGCGGGCGTCAAGCACTTGCACCATGCATATGCAACATGCAAAAAGCAGCAAGCGGCAAGCGGCAAGCAGTGTGGAGTGCGAAAAGCGAGGATAATGGAATGCATAGGTGTGGGGCAAGTACCGCTGCTGCAGGAACGACGCCCACATTGTGTCTTTGTTTTATTAAGAACTTCTACTATAATATTTTTTTACCCCTTATTTTTTTTTTATTTTTTATTTAGTACTCTGGCAACGACAACGGCGACGACGACATTGAAGAAGAAGCAGCAAAGTTTGAGTTTTGTTCAAATATTTTAGGCGGGAGCGATTTTTGTTTTCTTTTTTCATCGCTTTTTAGCTATACTCTTCCTGCGGTAAATAGGGGTTTCGTCGATAGCTTTGTGACAAAGCAAACTATAAGAATGATTCCTAAATAGGAATCTTAGGAGCAAAATTCGGAAACTAACTAAAATGTACCCTGTAACACAATATCCAGAGGCTAGAGTTTTAGCATAAATAAGGAATTTTAAATCTGAACTTGGAATGAAATTGTGTTTTCTTGCTTGGGGCTGTTTATAAATGAAGTCACCAAAATTTTGAAGACAATTTTTGATTGTGACGTCACGTTATACAGCGAGGATCCATTTAAAATTCAAGCTCAACATAATTTCCTTTTGATGTTAAGATCTTTCGTTAATATGTTTATATATGTTAGTTCGTACAGAGAGAGAGAGAGAGAGAGAGAGTATAGGGCATTCCACTGTCGGATGGGTATAGGGTGTACCGACTGAATGCACCAAAATTTTCTAGCTTGCCTTTTGCTATTGGCCACGATATCAGCAGCAGTAGCAGTAGCAGTAGCAGCAGCGCCAAAGTTAACACAAAAGACAAAGTAGCACAAATTTGCAGCAGTGCATGAATGGAAGAAGTGAAGGCAAAGGCTAGAGAACGACGAGCAGGGATCGGCAGCAGCAAGACGTGAGCGGCACCAAGCAGTAAAGCAAAAAGTACTTTTTGTTGCTGTTGTTCTAGGCTAGACCACATCAGACCAGACCATGAAGAGAAAATGCTCAAGAAATGAGAAGGAAATGGCAAAAAAGTAAGAAAAGAATCAGAAAAAATCTAAGAACTATAAGAACAACAAAAGAATCAACGCTTAACACAATTTTTTGGTTCAAGTGGATTGTCGCGCGAGCGAGCTGGCGACAAGCTGCACTGCCTCCGTAGCCCTTAGGCAGCCTTGGAGGAGCATACACCATGCAGCATCCGCCCAGCCATACAGCTACATCCATAGACAGTCGTCACATAGACCAAGGAGCAGAGCTCACCTTCATGGCTTTGTGCCTTTGACTGGGCGGCAGCTGGCAGCAATGTCTGCTAGCTCTTTGTTTTTGATGTCACACCATCCTGACCCACCCAAACCCGTAACTTTTGACCACCCCAGCGCTTGTACTTTTGTGCCACTGTGCCACATAGTTGTAAATGTGTGTGTGTGTGTGTGTGTGTGTCGCTTAAGTCGCTCGGCTTGCTGCTGATAGAATTTATTTAGTTATGCACACCTTCATTTCAAGTCCTTTTACGTGTTACACGAATACACTTTTAAGTGTACACCATGTGTGTGTATCTCTCTCCCTATGTGTGCTTTTGTGAGTGCTTCTGTGTGAGTTGGCAAGGCCTTGTTGAAAATTTTGGTGTCAGGAGGCCAGAAGAAATGGTAGCTAGCAACAGAAAGCGGGCGTAGCGCATTTGCCCAACTACTCATACAAACATACATAACGTATACGTAATGTCAGCACAGCGGAGCGCAAATTATTATAGACCCGAATAACGGCGTGTGAATATATATATGAAGCAGTGTTCGGGTGTGGCAGGCACTGTGGCAGGGGCAGGGGCAGGTAGCAGGGCTTAACTTACCTCTTGGCTGTCGCAACGGTTTATTGACATTTGGCCAGACAAATTGAGGTTATTATTATTATTGAACCATATCACATTTTTGTAGCAGAAAGCATCAACAGCATGCCTTTGTCTCTGTCTCTCGCTCCCTGTCTCTGTCTCACGTTCCCTGCTTTGAATCTTGATTTTGATTTTTGGGATATTTAGGAATTTAATGTTAAATTACATCCAGGGCTATTGTTTCGTCTCTTTTTTTTTGATTACAAGTCATTAGTCTGCGAAGCTTAATCCTATTTTCGGCCTAACAATGACTTACATTCTGAGGCATTTGATGCTTTCTGATTTTTTTTAACTAAACATTCAAATTTGAATTAAAGAGGAGTAATTTGCAATCAATTATCTTTCTGACAATATGCTAGTAATCAGATTGGTGTAAAGGTAAATATAATCAGATATATGTACAAGACTAAAATTTTCGAAAATTGTTAAAAATCCAAAAATTAAATATTATTTATATACAGCGAAGTCGCGATAGAATGAACACTCAGTTATGTGAACACTCGTAAGAGTGAACAAATTATTTTTTACATTGACTACTCTAAAAAGTCTAAACACCTAGTTTTTAACCAAAATCTTAGAATTCTTTAAATAATTTTAAACGTAATGCATTACATTTTTCATTTATTGAATTTTATGTTATGATTTTCAATCAAAAGGAATTTTGTGTACTAAATTAGTTAACTTATGAAATATGACTCATGAAGGTTGTTTTATTTTAAAATTACAAATTAATTGTTTTTTTTGTTTTTTAAATAAATAAAAGGATATCCCGAGTAGATTTGTGCAAATTGTTATTTAAACACATCATAAAATGTTCGAATCGATAGAGTGAACAAATTTGGTATTGTGAACACCCTTGGATTTAATTAGTTCACTGTATCGCGACTGCACTGTATATGTATTTGTCGAAAATAGAAAGAGTAAAATCAACTCCTTTGTGACATATCAATGATGATTGAGCAAAATAAAGGCTAAACTATTTTCGGAATAAGTTGTTAAAAGGATGCTAAGTTGCTTGTAAACTGTTATACGCTAATAATATAAAGCGTTAGATGTAGACGAATATATCAACATATCGACATAGTTCGAAACCTTGGTTGTTGAGTTAATAATACCAAGTTCCGAAATATGCTTAAGCGCTGGCACAAGATCGCTCTGGATGATCAAAATCTGAAGAAAGTGAGCTATGATCAACGCCTGTTAAAATGATGGCCCATGAGTAAAACAGCCCTTAAAGTACTCTGTCTCTAAGGTGACTACCAATGAAGAGAAGGCTGCTTATGCAACGATCTCGTGTAACCTCTTGGAGCAGTGTGAAAGGCTGATTTGACTACGATTGACAAAACATGGGTTTTCGAGTATGACTTGGAGAACAAAAAAAAAGTGTTGAGTGGCACACAGGCCATGCTCATTGTTTTTTTTTTTTTTGCTGTTCCAAAGAATTCATTGCAGAGTGAAACGCATCGTCAACACTTGGCCTCTGACGGAGCACTTAGCGAAATACGGTGTTGCAACACTCTCTTTTTGTTCCCGAGGCTTAAGAAGGCACTCAAGGGCAACCATTTCGGCACTTTCGAAGTTAAAGAAGCTGCGACGAGATGCTTTAAGAAGGGTGCCGTCGATGCCATCTAGGATGCGGGCAGCGACTGGGTGCAAAAAGTAAAGAACAGGAAGCTACGTTGAAGTATTTTAGTTACTTGTACCTTTGTCTACAACAAATCTTTTTTTCAAGGTTTCTTCGAATTACTTTTGGAAAAGACCCTGTACTTTTCATATTTTTTTCAATACTCCTTCTGCAGTACGATTGTCCTTAGATAGCAAATTGTGAATAAAATGTGAGGGTTTCAAAAAACGTTTGTTTAATATCTCGAAAACTAGAGCTGGTGGAGCAAATGGTGGCCGTTTTTGAATTCAGCAAGGTCAAATTACTATAAAACAGTCACCATCATTCCCGTAGCAAAATGGCTGTTGCCTAGTGTATACTATACTTATATTATTATATCTTCAAAATCAAAGTCAAATGCCGGACATTGCGAATTACTCAAAAGCACAGCAAAACTTACGGAAGTAAGCAGCTAAGCAGAATCAAGACATCCGAGAATGTTAAGCTTTCATTGGAAGTAAATTCATATTAAAATTGAAGCCATTTCCATGGAAGTCCGAAAAAAGCTTAAAACCCCCGACTAAGTATACGCACTCCAGACATTTGTTCATAAAAGTAGTTAGCGTCATGAGATTGCAAAGTTGGTGCTGAATTGTGTGCATTTCTTTATTTATTTGGTTAAATAAAAGTTTATAACATCATAGCCAACTTTTCTGCTCAAAAGCTGAAATCAAAGGCTGCTTCTGAGCGGCCGGGTACGTTTTTTAATTGCAATAAAAGAAGCAACTATGTTACAATGATGTGAGAAAACGGAAGACGCTTATAGATAATGTACGCGCAATTATCATAATGGCCGCAGGCATACGAACAAAATGGCGTCAGCACGTGTTGGTCATTAGGCGGAAAGCCGTTTATTCTATACGTACGTGTTTTATTGTGTGAATGCGTGTCTAGTTTATAGACTTCACCGCAGCCGGTTGACTTATGTCTTGCACTCAAAGTGACGTCGCGGTGAGCCACAAAACCCTGGGCAACGAAACAACCAATGCACTCAGGAACACAGAGTTTGCCACATAATCACACTGACACATACACACACGGCAGCAACTGCCCTGCAATTATGCGGTACCTAAGAGGCCAGACTATTAAAGACCCAAGCGATACGCTTGTTATACGTACTTAATTATTACTAAGATACAGGTGACTATACTTGTGCACTGAAAGAAATAAAGGAACATTTAATAGTCAAAAGTAGTTTTAAATGTATGAGACATTTCACATTTGTCTTTGACAACCTCGTAAATTTCGACGAAAGTGGAAAATTTTTCATTTTAGAAAAGAAAACATCACCAAAAACTATAAAAGGCTCTTCTTAACTGGTCAAAACAACCCGTTAATGGATTACGGCTTGATGTAGAGCACTCCTTCAGGAGCCTCTGCAAAGACTTTGCTCTATCACTTCACTGAATTCCGTTGTGTTCGTATCAGCACTAGTAACGTCAAGTGTTCAGGTTTCCCAAAAGAAGTCGTCGACATGTCGAAAAAATCTATAAAATAAACGATGGGGAATGATAGTGTAAAAGGTGGCCAAGATTGTATGCCTTTTTCTCATCTAACCGTATAGATCATATTATATTGTTGCTTTTATTCCTCAATTACATTATTAACGATTACCTTAAGATAACCGTTCCTTGGTAGCACTAGGCGATTTGAAGATGCCAAAAAGCGACACTGTTAAGTAGCTGAGCGTCTACTTGGATCGAAGACTCACATGGTAAGCTCATATAAAGTCGAATCAGACGAACAGGCAAAATATGGGAAAATGTACTAGTTCCGCGGGCCAAGCTCCGAATGCAATGAATATTGAGATATTGTAAAGATATGACACTGAGTACTTTAAGAGACAGTCCTTCGGTTAAGGTTTTATAATAAACTTTAAATTGCATAAACATCTAATGAGTTCCCTATTGTTAGCGATGAAATAAAAAGGATGTCAAAACTTTTGATAGGATGGCTGCATAGCCAGAATAGTCTAGCAAAAAATCTCTTGGACAATAGTAGAGATACTAGACGCTAAGACTAGGTAACGAATCAGCGTTCTTTACTGCAAATTCAGGCTGCTCAGTAACCGTTTAGGTGCAAATAGTTTCGAATTTGTTACAAACAATTTTTAGACTGAAATAACAGCAAAACCAGTTATTGACTCTTAATAAGTGAATATCACAACAGCCGTTGTTAAAAATTCTCAAACATAGATTATCTTCCATATGAGATTATCGTTTTTAACGGTGTATTTTATCAGTGTTTCTGGCTCTGAAAATGTATCTGTATCTGTGTATTTATATCTGCAGCTGTATGGCTCATCGTGGCTAGGGCTTACGAGAGCTGCACATCTTGTTTGCATTTTGTTTAATGTAAGCAAGTGTTGCATACAAATATTTACCAATACACACACACACACACACACACACACACACACGCACACACACACACACATTGGGCGCTGTTGTCATGGTGTTTGTATTTGTATTTGCAACTTCCGCCCGGTTCGCTCACTTTTGGTTTGACTATGTTTGCTCATGTGTATGTGTTAGCGTGTTTATATATGCGTGTGTTTGTGTTTGTGCAAATCCTAAATAATTTAGTTGCTCATAAACAAGTAGATATCTCCTTCACTCACACTAACACACACACTCACACACACACAAAAATACACTAGTTAACACAACACTTTGCATTTTCGTAATTGGTAAAAATATATATTGCTTGTTTGCATTCGTTGTGGTTTCGGTGGGCGCCAAAAAATGGGCGTGGCATTTGCAATTTACATATTTGGGCCATGCTTTAATTTGCTTCACTTTGCTTTATTAAGTACTTGGCTTTGATTCTTGTGGTCAAGTTCGTTGGTGTTCTGCTTCTTTTGCTTGTTGTTCTAGTTTTTTAAAGTGTATTCGTTTATTGATTTCAAGAATGAATTTAGGTTTAAAGTGGCCTTTGGTTACAGTCGCATCGATCGGTTTAACATGTATAACATTTAGGCATTCACCATCTATAATGCAGAAGAGACATCACAATAGAATTACCTTTAGTCAAAAAAATCTCAAGAGCTGTATATTAAGGTGAGCACGAAAAAAAGAGTAGCGGAAGAATAATGGCAAATGCAAATGTGGCGACCATCTTCCCGAGTAACCAGTTTGGGCTCTACAAAAAGCATGTGCAGCGGATTCTCTACTCTCTACTCTGAACACCCCCAGTATTGCATTGCAACATTTTCGATGTTAAACAGGCTTTTGACTGTTTCTGGCATAAGGGTTTGCTGCAGCGATGCCTTCCTGTCCACAGCATTCCCAGTCAAAAAGCAGCTGATGACTTGCAGCAGCAACTGGAGAAAAGGGGAATTTGTGCTAATCGTTGGAACATCCAGCGCAAATCGGCCGCTTTTCTATACACGTTGAGGAGAGACCCATGACCAACAATAGGATTGAATGGGAACCTTCACCCTTACCTTGGCAACCAACTCGATGTAAAACTGACCTGGGGTCAGCATATTTCCAGAAATAATAGTCAATAGCAAACTAATTTTGCTATACAAAAGTGTAATAGTACCAATCTAGAAGCTTAAGCCACGCACTACCTGCTGATAGATACGATTCGTTAATTTGGGAAACTGTTTCCAAAACAAGCCTACAGTCTCCAAAGTTTGCAAAACAAAACCTGGTGCTAAATAGCAGACATTCTCTGGTATCTCCGAAACATAAGTATGCATAAATTTATGGGCGTTTTTCTAGGGGACAAACTAAAGCAGCTCAGCTGCAGATACGAGGACCGCCTGCAAAAGACTGCGTCCACGAGACTTAAGAAGCCAACTTATATGTATATAGTAATATGTCGGTTTTATAATGTATGATAAATTTGATTCGTTTGTTAATTTAATAGTTAAAACACTGTCACACTGACAGGTCCATCGAGGTAAAATTGGGTCCCGAATGATATGCAACCTATGGGTTTCCCGCCCTGTTTTATAAAGGTGATGCATGTTTCGATTGAAATTCGAGCTGCCAGGATCAACAACGACCACCGCCATGCCCCTCCCCCCCAGTCGAAGGCCCTGGATATGAAATGAAAGCTAAATAGCTAGAGAGGAGCAGGGGGCAGAGCCCCCTAGTCAGGATATAAATGCAATAGCTTCGTTTTTAAATGTGTGTTTTACATATGGCGATCGCCGGCTAATGGTGGAATATCATGAAAACAGCTGTTTTGGCAGCACAGCGGCAAGACATTTAACAACACTTATCAGATCTCACTAGTAGTCAGTGCGGTCTAGATGCGTAAAAACCATGTATTTTGAGTAATGCATCGAAAAAATCTGTTGAATCTCATGATTCGGTCGGTGGAACCACAGATAGACACATAAAAGCTGTTCGAAAAAATTTCTTCTCAGCTGAAATCTGCCGCTTACACACACACTTTAAAGCCTTGTGACTCAAACTTGGCAAGTTAATGTTAGCCTTATAAACTTGATAACTCTTGATCTTGTATCTTATAAAAGTACATATTTATAACGTGAAACACCACGTTTTCGCCACACAAAAATTTGGATCTAAGAATTTTGTGAAATTAAAATTTTTGCTTCAGAAAAAATGCACAGAAAAATGTAAATAAATTATTTTCAAATTCTATTATCGCAATTTATATCATATATTCTTCGATTTGCTCACAAGTACCGAAGCTTTCGTCACAAGTTAATTACCTGAAAACTTTATGCCGAAGCATTATCGGTTGCCTAGATAATCGTTATATTGTACATCAAATGTGCCCCCCTAACAAAATTCGATCATTATTTGTACCATTGTTCGAAACTCATTCGACAATACGATATCGATAAAGTTGTTTAATGAACAGGTAACAGAAAACACGTAACAAGAAACGCTTAGTTCCATGCAATTGTGTGTGTGTGTGTGTGTGTGTGTGTGTGTGAGGTGAAATATTTCTGTCTTTGTCTTTTTGGCCTAACGGTTAACTTAACGGTTGGCTATTTGACATTTCTGCTCACATTTACAGTTAGTTAGTAAGCTAACTGTCAAAAGCGACAGCGATGTTCACGCAAAAAAAAGTGTTATCGTAATTTACAGTTAGAGACGTGTGCAATTTTACACGCTTAAACTGACGCCATTTTATCTTAGTTGTTTATGTTTTTTTTTTGCTTCTATTTATTTATTCACTTATAAAATTTGCGAAATGATAAAAATAAAGCAAATGCTTTTGTTTGCGCTGAAAATTTGTCAGAGCTTAGTTCTACGTGTTGTTGTTGTTGTTGTATTCGAGCAGCGGATTGTCGCAAAAGTTTTGGATGTACGTGTACCTGTAGGTGTACGTGTACGTGTTAGGGTATTTGTTCTGTGTGTTTCTATTTGTATTTGTGATTGTGCCCGAAAAATCACAAAACTCTCTGCCCAATTGTTTGGTTTAGTTCTGCTTCTTGGTGTTGTTGTTGTTGCTCTAAGAGTTTTAGTCATTTTTGTTGTTGTTGTTGTTGCTGTTTTACCTGCTCTCCGTTCACTGTGAATGATTGAAAGTTGGCGGAAATTGTGCATGAATTTATTATGCCCTTGGAATATTTGATTTTGTGCTCTGCCGTCACATGGTATGGATGGTGTAAAGCTCCAAAAACCCCAATACACAGACACAGACACACACACAGAGGCAGAGACAGAGACAGAGACATATACAGCCTCCGTTTCAGTTCTAGCCCACAAAACAAGCACAAATTCATCTCAATCCATTCGAAATTCAATTCAAATCTACCAAAGTCTAAAGTTTGCTCCACTGCTATTAGGACAGTATTGTTGGCTCTAGCTGTTATCGTTGTTGTTGTTGCTGTTGCTCTAGTTGCTAGGAATCGGTTTTATATTTCCTTGGGTCTTAAATCTTTAATTGCATTTCTTAGGCTGGCACAAAACTGGCTCTGACAATTCAACTGTTTTTTCCATGGGCGTATTTAACTTTGTGTATTCATTTAGAGTGACAGAATTTAAGTGCTCATTTTTTCCTGTGCAACTTATCATAATGGAAATTTGCTTTAAAAGTAATTACAATGAGTTGAAAAACTGAAAATCGTTCTATCGGGGATGTGCCATATATGAGTTTAGGCCGATTTTCAGCCAAAAAAAGATTTGGCATTTGGCTCACGGTTTTCAAAGTGATTTTATATGGCAATTTATGCAAAACCGTCTAGAGATTTCCAGCACACCCCTGTATATCTATAAAAATGAATGCCTGTATGTAAGTCCGAATCCATTTTACTCGAAAACGGGTCGACCGATTGATCATAGCATGTTATGTGCTGAAATATATATAATTAATATGCCATTCGGGAGGACAACTCGCAAAGGACAAAGTCGCGAACAAACAGAGCGATTGAGACATCAGAAGAACTACACATTCGTCTTGAGGAAGACCGATCAAGAAGCAGTCAATCAAGAGCTGAGGAATCAAATGAATAGCGCGAATTGCGTTTGCAACAAAATCGCGTCAGAACTTCCATTTTAAGAGCTGTCGAATCATACGAACAGCGTGAGTCGCGTTTGTGGCAACATCGTTTCAGAGCGTTCTCTTCGAGAGCTGCGGAATCATTGAAAGAACGTGACGCATAGCTGCAAAACGATCGTTCGCGACGGACAGAAAATGGAAGCTTTCAATTATGACAAAGACTTACATTTTCCAAGTTCAATCCCGCCATCCGGAAAGATTGTTCTTGAGATTTGTTGACTGTTATTGCACCACGAATTGAAATCATTTGAAATCGAATGGCAGATCATTTGAGATCATCGGAATTCGTGGAATCAGCACATCGTCACCCTTGTTTTTGCCACCAATGATGGTCGCCTCAATTAAGTTTACTTAACTTAATTGTATAATGGCAATTATGGTGCCATTGAATAATTTTGGTGGATTTATCTATCGGGTCATGATAAGAGCCCACACCACATTGTTACTATACATATGCATCACTATGTGGTGTGGAAGTCATTAGGATCGGATAGAAACTTTGAAAGATATAGGTTATAATATACCAATTTTAGACTCCTTTTCACATAAACTGCATAAGAACTTCACTTTTTATAGAAGTGTTAAGGTTACCAATTGGGTTACATAGAAATGCTTATAAATCAAACAATGTCAACCTTTTTTCGAATCATTCCCCAACTCTTGTACAGTTACCTTTACCCCTCAATGCATCGATACAAAAATTTGTACAGAAATTTGATTTTCATGGGAAAAATGGACACAGGGTGTCCCACTGTCAGGCACAGTCCCGACTGTCTACATCAAATATTTTAAGTATAAATCTTTGTGTATAGTACTTCATTGAGAGATTAAGGTCAAAAAAATTTATTATTCAATGATCGTAAATTTTTTTCGTGGTGACATTTTGGCATTTGGGGGCACCGTTGGAAAGTAAAGTTGCTTATGAAGTCAAGGATCACACAATATCTATTTTTCAAATTAGAGGATTTTAAGAAAATGTACTTAGTCCCTGAATGAATAGCAAAAAAAAAAAACTCAATTCAAGGTTTTTTGTTGTAGCTTCCAAACATTTTGTTCAATTAAACAATTTTGCACTTTCCGTAAGCGAAGTACAAATATACCTGCACCCATATCCAGTTCAGATGGTTGGAAGAAGGCACTGCAGGCAAGCGAGTTATCTATGTTGCAAAGGACTACAATGAAAATTTTGTTAAAGATTGTGCGTAGTATCTGCTAAGTCAAAACAAGTTGTTGTATGATAGCTTTAAAATTTGTAACTCTTCCCTCGAAAAACGAAGTAATAACTTGGTATTTGGTTTTCTGTCAGTGTAATCTACAAATAAACTTGAGGACGTATGAATGGTTGATATGAATTGATAGCTCTTCAGCATTCGACAACATATATTACTATATACTCTGTTTTCGAAAGCAGTGTTCTCAGTGTACATAAACATTTGGCAGTAACTGTATGTACTGCCTCACAGCTAGTGAAGTACGCAGCTTGTATAAAATTGAGCCCCTCAAATATATTGACTATGCAGTCACTCTATTAAATCGTTTACCTTTTTCATACTACAAGCATACCAAATATAAGCAAGCCATTTTTGCAATTTTCTAACCATTTCCACTTTATGGTACTATACAGCTAGAAAACCATTTTACCATTTTATTGATATTGAGAATACTTAACCCTAAACTGTTTACAATCATTGGGCGGACAGCTCAACACAGCAAAAAAAATATATGTATATAAGTAAATAAAAAAAAACAAAAAAATACGTATACAAAAACAAGGGATCCGGGCTGCCTAGAACTGAGAGCTCAGCAAAAGTCAAGAACAGGAAGAAGCAGCAGCACAAGCTGACGTGCTGAGATTGAGCACATCTATCATAAATATGCGTTAGATGCGATTTATAGCATAACTTAAAACCACTAAACTGAAATCCGAAAACACGCTAAAAGTGGATAAACTAATGGTTTCGGTTTAAGCCAGACGAGGCAGATGATGTTGATATTTTCGACAGGCAAGAGCCAAAAGCTTTGCTAAAATTGTAAAGCAAAACAAAAATGGAGACACAACAACAACAACAGCACTTACAAACAAGACCAATGGACACAGCCGCCATTGGACAAATGGATGTGAGGCAATGCAAAAACTATGCCGGAAATACGTGCTTAGCATGCAAACGCACACAACCAAAACAGCAACAACAAGCCCACAGACAGCGAGGCTGTGCTCACACACACACACACACACGCACACACACACACACACACATAGGCAAACACGCATGCGATACATAAACCGCTTAACAATGCCACTTCCGTTTTTGGCATGCGGTTTACCCGCTTGCTCGTCGATTTCCTCTGCATCTTCTAACCGGTTGCTCTTCTTCACCTCCCTTTTGACCGAACCGTTCGCTTTTGGTTAGACATCAGCTTCTCGTTGAATCTGCCGCTGCCGCTGCTGCTGCTTCTTGCGATTGTTGCTATTTGTGCTGCTTACGGTTTGCCATGTCTACTATTTATACACTGCACGGCGAGCAAAAATGCTATTGATGGCTTTGTCCGGCAGTTTGTAACGCCTTGCAAGCTGTTAAGCTCATAAGCTCATCGAGTCGGATTTATGAAGTGAAACCTCGAAACTTTTGTTTTGCAAATTGTGAACCTAAGGCAGAGATGAAACCTCTGCAAATACCAGTCAACTGTACTTTAATAATAAAATATTGCTGCAACATTTTTCAAATATACAACATTTTTAAACCACAAATCTTGTATAAAGAGGATTTTAGGGCATAACTTGTGTAATTTGATTACACAGTGCGACAGTGAAAATACACCCGACAAATAACATAGTGTAGTTTGTAAAGTATTTTTGATACCAATCGAAGCTTCAGACAAGACGATGACCCTTCCTGTAACCTTTGTTTCTTTGTGTTGGAGACGCAGATAATATCGATATCATTGTTCGTACTGAGCGATCAGTTTCCCGAGACTTTGCGGCTATTTAAAGAGAATCAGACTGGGTGGGCTTGGTTGTAAATGAGACCAAGACGAAGTATATGCTTTCTTCGAGTAGAGAGACTCTCAGATTTATGTTGAAAAATATACTTTTGATGTAAAATATTTAAACATTAACGCTTTAACTGCAACCAAGAAATTTTCGTAGTGCTTCAAAGTCAGATGAATTTTGTGATAAAATTTGTTCTTTTTTATGTCAACTTCGTGCAATATCCCCTTCTTGGCTCCAATCGACTGCTGTGTGTTCCTTGTGAAGCTCGATGATACCAACATTTGTTTGCCAATGCCGCATTCCCCATAGAATTTTCCCAACATAATTCACAACGTGATTTGAAATAATTGGGTTCTCAACCTTTTGGATAATTTTGTTTGTCACTAACTTAAATGAAGTCGACTCTAAAACAGCAAAAGACATTTTTCTGTTGTCACTAGATCTACACAAGCATCTTTCACTTCAGTCTCATTCTTTCTTAATATAAATATCTTTAGGGACATCTTAAAGATGCATTCTTAGGTTTGTAAAATGCTTTTCTCCTAATAGGAGATAAATCGATAAGTGACTATTTTTGTGTCCATGGTATAAAAAAATCGTATTTTTAATGTTTTATTCCTTACTATTTAAAAAAAGAAGAAAAAACTAAAAATAAAATTGGCCTGCGGCTGATCTAGTCTTCATTCACAATTTTACAAATGTACTGCGAATTCCATTTTAAGGACAGAAATTTGCATGATATAACATAAAATATTTATATATTAAGTACAACTACGTGCATAGGTGCTTTAAATACTATAATAGAGGAATTTTTAACATAAAGGGACAATTTATGGGTTTACGCCGAATCACAATCTGAGCAAAACTCCTCCAAAGTTCTAAGCACACTGAAAGCCCCATTTAGAGTTGGTTGTCTTACAACTTGGTCTTCATCAACTAAGCCAATTGATAACACTAATCAAAATTAATCAACATATGAAAGAACTCTGAACATATTTAAACTACCTTCCCTCAATATCTCTTCGTACTCAGTTTGTCCGGTCTCCATCAGGTCTTATGAATTTCGGTACCAGCCAAGCAACTATATCTCTATTGTCAAATGATCACTACTTTCAAAGACCATAAGACTTTTCTTGAATACGTTCTTCCAGAGCATCCCTGACTTGTTCACGTGCAACGTTTTCTTCTGTTGTTGGCTCCGACTCTACTTGTGAAATTTGAAGAAATGCAACTTTCGCTATTATGCACTAGAAACTCACTTTTTTAAAGCAGTTAGTTATGGTTTCACGTTTAACCCGATGCCATAATTTTGTAACATAAGGCAAAGCCTTCAGGAGAGCCTTATAGATTGCATGAATTTCTTGAAAGTATCGCCTGCAGTTGCATACGCACTATGATTAATCGGAACTCCCACTTAATAGATCTAATTATCCCTTGGTCTCAAGGCTGCTCTTTAGCAGTTGTATTGATCTTTGCCAAATTTGTCATTGAGGAAATTTCATCATCCATTCATTTTTGGATTGCATAATATGACAACGGTGTATGGAGAACAACATCTTACCCTTGTTAAGAGCAGAGCTAGTTAATCATAACTGTACAGTCGCAGATGAATAACAATGTCATCATCCTTTTCTAAATTTTGGCTCGTATACCTTTCAGATGAATTTGGCATTGCTTTATAATACAGTGGCGTTTCATCCGCGTTCAAAATGTCGGTGGCGCTGGAAGCAAGGGCGAAAATGCCGTAACCGTGCACATTATTTCCACCAACATCGCCACGGTTTTCCCAAACGTAATATTATATCGCTTGCCATCGCCAAATCCATGGGCGTGTGGCTTCAAATTACCTTTGAACTAGATGGCATGATATTTTGCCTTTTTTTAAAAGCATTTGCGCAGTGAAAAAATGCAGCTTCAACTATTTCATTCCTTTTTTTACATTTTACCGCAATATCCTTTTTGACGATATTTTAAGATGCCTTTAATATGTCACACTTTTGCTGAATGGTGAAAGCAGTAATTGACTTCATTTTACAAACTTCCGAGATTATGTTTTGTATTGTTTTTTGACATGACAGATTCTGCGAATAAACAAAAACACTTGTGCAAATTGTTTACCCAAATCCGCCAATAGATGGCGATGGTGCAGTTAAATGTGCAATTCGCTCTATAAAATCAACTTTTAAATCTAACAAAAGAGACCTCTTAAATGAAAAGGGAAGTTAAGCGGAATGCAGCTCCGAGACAATATACAGACCATTTTTACTTTTTTAAGCAGCGAAAAGTAGATTTCGGGAACTTATACAGATTTCACTGTATAGGTTTCATCTTCGAAACAATTTATTTAAATAAGAAAGCAACGCAATAGAATTCGTTGAAAAAATGCATGAAAATTCAGAATTCGAAACTTTATTTTAGAAGGGTTCAAAGGAAAGCCTTTTGATTTTAAAAAGGTGTAAGCAACATCGTATGTCTAATGTATGAGGCGACTTACAATGACTAACTGCGTTCTTTCGAGACCAGTAGGCCTTGAAAGGGTTGTGCGTAGGGTTTGGGACCCGCCACGTAAAACCACAATTCCAATGAAAGAATGTATTTACATCAGGCCGTATATGGCCAGTTAAAAAAAGAAGATAACCCGCTGTCATCGCTCTGAAAAAGTTAAACATTTTTGATGACACAAAAGAAGCTCATCTCTGCCTAAGTCAGTCCCGCGCTGTGTGATTTTCCTGTGAACGGCTCCAACATTTTCGCATAGGGTATTCACTCTCTAACTGAACTCATGGACAGTAAAAAACCAATGCTTATTTGCTAGTTATTTGATCCCAGAGTTACGCCTTACCGGTTTAAGCCAAAATAAAGAAACAGTTCTACTTATTATTTATTTATACATATATGACGATTTTGCCAGCGTAAACAACATTATTAGAGTTCCAAACAGGTGACCCGTATTTTAAGATCGGTCGAACAAGATATATGAAAAGCCTTTGTGACATATGGACCCAAGAACTCTTTTGACCACCTCTTTATGAATCCAAGAAGAGATTTCGCTTTATTGAAATGCTCGTTGATTGTTAGCTAAACATCCAGCAGAATTCCCAGGTCCTTAAAGCAATCAACTCTACTGAGAAGGGAACAACCAAATTTGTAAGTAAGAAATAGCTTTTCGCGAAAAACTCATCAGATGATTCCAAAAAGTTATAAAGCTCATATTGTAGATTATTCCCACCGTTCTCGTGTTTTATGCAAGAATATAGTTTAACATCATCAGCATACATCATGATATTTTATGAACGTACAATCAGTGGCAGTTCATTAATAAAAAGATCAAACAGGATTGGTACAAGGTGACTACCATGTGGAATTGCAGAGGTAACAGCAGCCGAATAGAATATTTCAGTTGATCAGCGATTGTGTTGAGTGGTGTTGCCAAGCTTCATTTTAATGGCTGGATGATGCAGATCCTAAGGCAAAAAAAGAGGGTGCGCCCTACGAAGTGAAAAAGAATGTACTCACATCAGGCCGTAACCCGATAACGGGTTGTTATGACCAGTTAAGAAGAAGATGCTAATATTATAAATTCGAAAGTAACTCTGTCTGTTTGTTCCCTTTTCACGCCTAAGCCGCTAAACCCAATTGTTTTGCATTTTGGTGTAGAGATAGATAGGACCTTCGAATAAAAAATAGGCTCTTTTTTGTGGCAATATCTAAACCAGCTACAAAAAATGACACAAAATGTCAAATCCTACTTTTATTTTCCTCAAAACTGTGCACATAGTCAGGCAACACCTTCTAAAACAGTAAGGAGAACGGAAAGTGGAACGGGAAGAAGAATTTGATCTACCTTGAATGAGGTAAGGGGGTTGGCGAGCAGAGCGAGCAAAAGGCACTATCCACTACTTTCGATCAAATAAAAATTTCGGCTAAAAACGTGAATGCTTCGATCTATTTGGGGCAAAACGTTCCCTGCAGCTTTGCTGTTACTATTTAAACTTCCATAGTTTTATATTGGTTGGAAATCCACCAATCCTGTGATGTATTCAAACATTATAAATTTTGCATATTGTCATAAGACAATCTGTCTTGCAAATAAAATATTGAATTGAATAAAAAAGAAAAGAATGACACGGCAAACACTAGTACATAAAATTCTAATTGAAAGTTACTATCGTAAGCGTATGCTACATTCGATGTCGCATATCTCACTTTTTTCCGCTCACATATGCACAGATCTACGCTAATAAAGAGACAAACAAAGTTAGGCATACGTTACATTTTCAGCATATTCCAGAAAACTGGTAACAGACGAAAGAAGAGTCGCCGGCACAATTTGCCTCCGAGTTCCCAGTACTCCGCTGTCAGTTGAACTTAGTTTAACTTGCATTTTTGCTCTCTTGCAGTGAATTCACTGTGTCATCCAGTAGTTTGTGCGTACGTGTGTGTGTGTGTGTGTGTGTTTATGTCTAAATAACAATATCATTTGGATGCTTCATGTCAAAATGAAATTATTTCAATTACATTAGTAAATGAAACTGCAACAGCAGGAACTGAAAAACCTACATAGAAACTGGAATAAAACTTAAATAGTGACTAAGAGCGAACGTGGAAGTTAGAGGGGCAGAAAGGGGGAGACAGGGAGAGAGTGGGGTACAGAGGGGGATAGTGCAAAGAAGCAACAAGAGGCACAAGACTAGAGAACAGAGACAAGCGACAGCAGCTGCTGTTGGTAATAATTTCGCAGTCAAACATTTGTATGATTTTATTGTACATGTACACACACACACACGCACACACACACACACACACACACACCCACACACACACACACACACACACACACACACACACGCGCATAAGTATGCATAAAATGGCAGCTGTTTGTGCCTTGCATGCTGATTAGTAAGGCGTTTCCGGCTCCTCTTCTTCTTGTGCTTGTAGTTGCTGTCATTGTTATGGCTGTGCGTTTAGTAGCTAATAACTTCCGTTTAACTGCTTCTATTAGTGTGCGAGTGTATGTATGTATGTATATGTGAGAATAGCAGCTGCTGATAGACACGGATTTTTTTGTCGCTTAATAATTAACAGCTGGGGCTGATCATTGCCCAATAAAAGGCTGTAAATCCTTGTGTAAAACACTTGAAAAGCTGAACTCTTAAATGCATTTAAGTTCTTAGCTATTGGGAGAGAGCTGCTCCTTCCTTATATCATACATAGTTACGGGTTATTTTGCGTCCGTAACCCCTTTTGGTCAGCCATTTCATTAGACTATATTGAAAATTTGTACAAGGCACGATTCATTATGAAAAAGGTTTGAATTAACATAAGTGTATGTTTAAAAATAAGCTCATGACTTAAAGGCATATAAAAAACTAAAATAAGGGGGGTTTGCTAAGAAAATGTTCAAAGTTGAAACAGCAGTTTTTGTGTTTGTTGTAATACAACCTTTTTGTTTTATTTAACTTAGAATTAAACAAGAAAAAATTTAAAATTTTCGCTCGAATTAAGGCGAAACCCCTGACGATAAAAGGTATGCTAAGCAGATGACGCGCAGAATGAATGCAATGTCGATGTTACGACAAAAGTTTAAGTGAAACGCAAATAGGATTGCTCCACTTTATAGCTTTCGGAATGAGGTTTTGAAAAATGTTTAATTTTGTTAGAGTTGGAGAGTTGTTTGAATGAGTCTGGCAACGCCTTCGCCCATTCGCAAGCTCGCCACTTGCAAGCTAGGGTCTAAGTATAATAGACCTGTTAACGGTAGACGTAAAAAGAGTTTTGGATGAAGCGAAAGGTTTGGGGTACGAAGAGTTTTCTTTTCTGTTTAATAGTCGTACTGCCAAGGAAGTCTTGCGCTGAAGGAGTATACTGTTGTGTCGATATTTTCTCCAAGAATCTTGAAAATTGATGGTGGGGATACTTAATTGTAAAAAATATTGTATGTTCAAAAAATCACTTACATAATACGCTTCTAGGCTATTAATATTCTGTTGCAGTTAGAACAGACTTAAACGTCTAGCAAGCTTCATTACATAGTTGCATTATAGTTACCTAAAAGAAAAGAATCCAATGAGTGATTGAGTTTAAGTTTTAAAAATGTATATAGTTTTAAACAATATCGTTAGTTAAGGGCACACTTGTTTCCGATTGAAATAAACAAACGCTCTATAAATAGAATAAACTTTTTTAGCTATATCCAATCACAAAAAATGAGTGTACAATAATTAACTAATACAAAGCGCTTGTTACCAATCTACAATTTACACACTAAACTTGTTCCTACAAACTATTGCACGCAGTTCCAGTGACTCTCCACAATTTCATTTGCCATCGTACCAAAACCTTTATTGCATTATGCTCTATTTCCAACTCTGGTTCAATACAAATCGCATTAGCTGGCACAAATTGCATAAAATCGAACCAAAGGTCTTGGTCGAGTCGCTCTTTATGGACATACAACAGCTATTGGGTTAAAAAGAGAAAAAAAAGAAAAATGGGAAGAAAAACATTGGAAAATCTCACGCTAACTAAATCCAAACACTTAACGCCTTGTCCGCTGAGTGTGCGGAATCTGATTGGAAGAACACAGTAAATGGGGCTGCTGCAGGGTTGCCAACGCTTGTCAATTGACGATTGTATGTCTGTCTGTTGATGTTGAACTCTTTTTGGCTAGGACAATGCGGAAAAATCCACTCAATTTTTAACAGCTGCCCGAAGGATTTTTCTGCAAAAAGCCAAAAGCTAGCGAAAAAATTTGCGCATTCGTTGTGATTTTCGTTTGTCTTTAGTTTTCAGTTGGTTTTCGTTTACAATTTCTTTGAAATCGTTGCAGAACGCACGCTTTCAATGCCATTTGGTAGCACTTTTTCTCCTCCTTTTGGGGTTTCTCTGTTTATTTCGTTGCATACTTTACGGCTGATTCATACTATTACTACTGCGATTCCGGCTGCATTGCCAATTGTTTCACGCCTTAGTGACAAACACTCGCAAGTCCATGTGAACCCACATTCAGTCATTCTGTCAATCGCTCAGTCAGTCAATTAGACATCTTTCAATTGCAGACAAATTGAAGTGCAACAACGACAGCTACAATACCAACGATGACAACAACAACAAGGACATGCACTGTAGTGTCAGATCCTTTCATTCATTTGGAGTGCATTTTGTGTCGCTGCCAAGGCCCAAGAACTGTCGCTGCTGGCCTACTGCGGTCGATTCATTTGGCATCCAAAAATAAATGAAAACCACAAACGTAATTTGTGTACATTCGTCACTCACAAAGTGGAACACAAAAGCAACACTAAGTTTGATGATATTTTGGGTGCTTTGAGACCTCTTCTTGCAATTCTGCAAATGTTGCCAACTGCTCAATTTATGTGATTAAGCCAAATACGCTGCACGGTAGGCCTACGATTGGACACCATTGCAGAACATAAATGTAGGAATATCTTCTTGTATGTCTGCCATTGATATTACTATTGTCATATCTACATCGACGAAGGAAACGTACGTAGTGACGTCGAATGGAGTGGAGTAAGAAAGCAGTTTTACTATGTGCTAGTGTTCACCTTGTCGTCGTTGTTGTTTGTTGTTGTTTTTCATCTAACGTATATAGTACATTTATTACTTCAAATCAATTTTGACCTGACTAAAACGCAACATATCCGGGTAAAACTTATATTCTGCAAACCGCAAGCATTTTATCTATCGAATGGTATAGCTTTCGTATGAAAACGATGCGTTGTTGCGAAGTAATCGGTACCACACTGAATTTTTGCTTAGCGTATTTATACATAAAGATTATGTTGTAATGCATTCAATATCAATTGAAGTTTGAGTGCATTCGTGCAGAACTCGTATTCCTAATAAGAGCTCTGCTAACATAAGTATTGTTTTAATATTTTAATGAAAATGTAATTTAACGTTGTGTATTTATTTGATTTGCTTTGTGAAATTAATTTTTTTTTATTATTTTCATTTGCATTTTGATTTTGTCAATATTAATATATAAAAAAAAATGTTTTTTATTCAATTAAACAGAGAAACACATCTGAAAAGTCGCAACGCATTATGCGACAATTGAAATTTAATTTTCAATATTTGAGCTGTCGTCTTTTTCATGCGTATTGGTGTGTGTGTGTGGGTGTGTGTGTGTGTGGGTGTGTGTGTGTGGTGTACTTTGTGTTGGTGCTGGTGCCAGTTACTGTATTTGTGCATTGAAATAACTCAATTACAATGTAAATGCTTTAATCATATAAATATTCATTATAACCATTGACCATGCACACATCAACGCGCTGCAAGCGCAACAGAGACAAAGCGACAGTGGGACTGATAGGGTCAGGGAGCCAGAGAGAACTGACTGTATTTACCACACGGCATTTCCGCTACAATGGCGGCGTTGTATTGACAAAAAGCGGAAGTGCAGATTTCTGTCAGAGATATCAGCATGCTTGTATGCGTTTGTTTACATATATGTGTGTGTGTGTGTGTGTAAGAACATTTTCATATCTTTTTGGCTTCGCTGTGACGTCTGTTTTTGTCATTTCGATATATGATATTACCTACTCCTCTTTTTTACATCATGCAAATTAATTGAAAATTGCATTACATATGGCCGGACTCACAGAAGTGTGTCACTTTGTGTGTGCGTGTGTGTGTGTGTGTATCCTTTATCGAATAAGTCCTTTGGCACTTGTTGGCCACATTAATGTGGCTTGTGCTCCACAATTCAAACTATCGTAAAAGAAGCTTCAGGAACGTAAGTAAGAATACTTCTGCTTGTCTGCAATTTTTGGCCATTATGCATTTTAAGCATGTCTCGCATTTTATGGTAGACAATAAGAGGAGAGAGAAAAGGAGCGGAGGAAGAAACTCACATAGTAATGACTCTTAATGTCTTCACAATATACGTCGCACAGTCCCAACTAGGGGATCATCAGACAATTTGAATTTTTCTGTGATCAAAGCATAATGGTCGCATGCTCTCATTACAGTACTACCTTAAAATGTGATACTTCTCTTAGGTCAGTGTTCAACCTTTACTGCGTTTGTGCAGTTTGATTTAAACGTTTCTACATTTAATGCATTAAAGCAGGGATCGGCATCGACAGTAATAGTATTTGCGTGTCAGCAGAACTTAAATGTGTATGTATACGAACATTTTTCATTTCATTTTGCCAATCCCTGCTTTAAAGTATCAAATGTAGTGCGCTAAGAGGTTCTTTGTAGGCAGGTTATAGTTTCTCATACATATATTATTATCTTAGTACCTTATATGAAACAGTTAAAGCTATACCAGAAGGATAGAATCTAGATATGTAAATGTTGTCCATAATTTGCTCAGTTTTTATTCTGTGAATCTCCACTGTAC
This sequence comes from Chymomyza caudatula, assembly GCA_035041775.1. Taxonomy (NCBI): domain Eukaryota; kingdom Metazoa; phylum Arthropoda; class Insecta; order Diptera; family Drosophilidae; genus Chymomyza; species Chymomyza caudatula. The sequence continues at coordinate 4,470,355 of JAWNKW010000138.1, forward strand.
CCTGTGTAACTGTGCAACCCTTGCAGTTTATATTCTCAGTGTTGTTGCAATTGTAATGGCATTGCATTTAATGTGGCATTTAAATGTCAATGGAGCTGTTTGCGCCCGTGTCGTTGGCAACTTGAAAAAGTTTTTGTTGGAATCCATTGGGAATGAATGGTTATGGCTAAACTCGTTGGCAGCCATTAAAAGTTTGAAGTGTGTGTGTAATACGCTTATGATGGCGTGCAAGCACTTTAAGCACGAATCACGAGCAGTCACGAAGACTCTGGTGCCATAAAAGAAGGAATTCAATTCAAATATTCGATATGCAGAGAATGAGAAAGCGATTGTGGGAGTAAGTGGTAGCGCGATAAAAGCGGGTAACAGAAATCCAATTTTAATTACTTTAATTAATAGCGTTGACAGATGCACACACACACATACACATGCATTCAATTTTAAAGACAGCACAATGAGGAAATGCAGAAAGGGATTCACACACACACACATACACAGTTGCATAAAAGAAACCACTGAATTTCCATTGAAAATCGATCAGTCACTCAGCCGTGCCACTGTGTGTGTGTGTGAGTGTGTGTGTGTGTGTGTGTGTGTGTGTGAGTGTGTGCGGTCGCTGCTTGGCTGCAACTTCCGGTGGAGCTCAAAAGTGCGCTATGAACTATGCATGGCTTTAGCTCCAAGTCTGACAGGTGTGTGTGTGTGTGTGTGTGTGTGTGTGTGTGTGGCTGTGTGTGTTTTCTGGTATGTGGGTTAAATCGGGTTTTTTCGGGTATATAAACAATGCATATGCATATGCCCGTTTGCTATTATTTGTTTTTGTGTATGTGTGTGTGTGTGTGTGTGTGTGTGTGTGTGTGTGTGTGTGAGAGCTTATGTGTGCTTGTGTTTGCGACACTGTGCATACCATGTGCCAAATTTGTCTATGCAAGAAATTGTCACGTTTATTGGTTGCTCTAGTTGGTTGGTTGTTGCTCGATTTGTTGTAGTTTTATTTTCATTGTCGATGCTGTTGTTGTTGTTGAGTCATTTTATGGTCGACAGAGTGCAGTTTGTCGACTTTAAGCGCAGAGGGAAATGAATTTTTGCATATTTATCGTTTCCATGTAGATAGTATTAGAAATTGGCTGACTAAACCCAAAGTGAGCGATCTCAAGGGTCTCATATAGAAAGATGCACCTACACACACAGACACGCAAGCTGAAAAACCTGAACGGTTTAGTTTGGCACTTTTAAAAGGCAAATTGAGAATATTATAAATATTGATTTGCACACTATATACGCATTTTTTACGGAAATTGAAATTTGAAGATATTCCACCGAGTATCTGATATACCTAGTAGAAAAGCAAGAAATGAACACTGTAAGAAAACAAGTTTTAATCCTAAATTATTCAGTTCGTTTTGAAAAGCAGGCAGAAGTACACCATAAAGGCAATGTTGTAAAGGTCAATTGGTCAGTTAAGGTTGTCAAACACGATCATTAAATTCGCCGAAAGGACTCGGCTATTCACCAAGCAAATAAAAGTATTAGACATCAACTGCTGGAGAAAAAGAAAGTCATACAAGTCGATTATATATATCCCGTATATACAAACCAACAATAGCGCTTAAGCTATAAATCGTAACTTTTTAGCAATACTAAAAGTTATATCGACAATTTTTAGAAAAACAATCTCGTTTTTATCTCAGTTTAACATTTGCTAGGAATGCATCCAACGTATGCAATAGAATATAAGTCGGAACAACAAAATCTAAACTTATGGCAAGACATTATCCGTACACAAGTCGGACATAAATAACTGAAGTGCGAAAAACACTATGCAATCGCCAACTTAGATAAGCATTCTATTCTGTTCGTATTAAGCTAGAACTATCAGACTTCTTTTTGTAGATTGAATCATAAACTAGAAACACACCTTATTCTCTCCATATCCTAACCTTTACCTTTCACAGTTGCTGAATTGTGGTTCATTTGTGATTGAGCTGTGATTCAATTTGTTAATTAGTTCCAATATGCTAAGGTTACACCTTGCAATGCGTATTCAATAGCAGCAATAGCTCCCAATAAATGCCCCCAGCAGCAGCGAAGTCAAAAGCAATGTTTTTATACCCTGTACACAAAGTGTTAAAGGGTATTATAGGTTTGTGCATTGTATGTAACAGGCAGAAGAAGGCGTGGCAGACCATATGTTCCATGGGCGAAAATTGTAAGGAGCAAAAGTAGAGTCGACATAGACATGTCCGTCTGTCCGTCCTGCAGTATGAACGTCGAGATATCAGACACCATAAGAGGTAGAGGCACACAAATTTACCAATAGATGTGCATTTACACTGAAAAGATGAAGTTTGTCGATTCACGTTGATATCTTGCCCCCTTCCCCTGTGCCATATTTTTACGGTTTATAGCCGCTTCTTTAAATCTATCATTTTGAAACTCGACAAAGATTTATATAAAAATTATAGTCTATATTATGCTAATCTCACACCCCCCCCCCCCCCCCTCGCCAATAAACTGTGCCAAAATTGCACTGCATGTAGATATGGATACATGTGAGCTAGAGTTACAAAATTTGGTGTGGAGACTCGTGTGACCCTAATCGTTGAAGCTGTATCCACCTTTTTTTTAATAGAACCCCCCTTGCCGCGCAATCGATTTACATTAATTCTGCCACACCACCCAATATATAGTTTTGAAAATTGTCACAGACATTTATAAATGTATTTTTGATCCATGTTACAAAGTTGAACGACATTGACCCAAAAATACTGGAGTTATGGGAATAAAAGTAATTTTTGCACCAATTTCCCAATAGGAAAACTTGTCAATTGGAACTTCCCAATAGGAAAATGCTTACAGTCATATTAAACTTATAAAAAGAGACATAAAAGAAAATACTTTCGTTCCCATTTTAGCATATGCTGGATTTAGTGCTTATGGGGAAAAAAGGGTACAGGGTATTCCACTGTCGGACACCGTCCCGACTGTCTGCATCAAATTTTTGTTTTCTAGCACAAAGACAACATCAATAGAAAGTTCGTCCAAAAACAGCTGACACAGCGCCAGCTTTGGGAGAGAAAAAGACGCAACACACATGCAAATTTTTTTCGCTATCATATTTTGCTGCAAACAGCATTTCCTCCGAGTGTTTTCATATGCTGCTCGCTTTGTGCTACAAAAAATCAGATTATGTAGAAGAATTGCCGATGAATTTCGAAATTATTCTTGATATCTTTTGCTGGTTGAAAGTGTTCAAAGCACAAATAAAAGTTAAAGCTAAGCATTTTTTCATAGCTGAAAAGTTAGAACTCAGCAACAATCCGTTTATTTGCTTTGGAATCCTATCTTCATATTCTAGCAGGTGGCTAATCGTAGAAAAGATCTAGGAACCTCATAATGCTGATTGATCCCCCGATTCAATAAGTCGTCTAAGAATGCTCCTGCATTGAGTGCACTATCATAACTTAGGCTTAAACAGCAGCACTGACACAGCTCTGGGCCAAGACACAGGTAGATCTGAGGTACATACATCTTCACTAAGGGAAACAACATCATGTATTGCATCTTAAACTGTGAGTGGGAACATTATTTAAGTTGGCTGTATTTAAGTCGACAAGCTGCTTTTACAAAAACTTCTTCTATTTTAAACCATTTTACAAAAAAAGCTGTTGAAAAAACTCTTGCTAGGTTCAACAACATGCGTACATATTTCATGTGCATCAGATTTGGATTTACATATTGACTACCATTTAGTTTTATTTTATGTTGTAAGCGCGGCTTCAACTGACTTAACACTCTGCATGAATTCGCTTAAAAATTGATAGCCAAATTACCGAATGCTTAACTTGCACACAAACACATTTACAGGCACACACACACACACATGAGCAGGGGCGGGTATCTTTTATTGATGACCCACATGAAGCTGGCAAATGTAACTACAACTTGCAATCGCTTCATTACACATGGCCACAGTCACAGATACTCGAACACACATACTGAGACGCACACACGCATTCGCTCACCCAATTGCTTGCTCAATCGCACATTCACTCACTTACTCAATAATTCAATGCGTAACTACTGCCACTTAACTATGAAACGTAACCTCAAATAGCCAACACACTCATACACTCACTCGCACACAGACACTCACACTCGCACTCACATGCATGTCGGTATGCATGAATCTTTGCTTAACCTCAACTGAACTTTGGCAGGTCTTGGCTTTGACTGAGGCTTTGGTTGAGTTTTCATTCCAACACCTTGCAAGTGAATTCAACTGTCATGCAGTTTTAAACAGTTTACGAGGCGTATGAGCGATATTTGCTCAAGTAGGGTTGCCACATCGTTTCCTTTTTTGCAAACTGTACTACACACAGTTGCCCATTCATCCAGCTCAAACCATAACCAAGCTCAACAAACAGTGTGCCTGTATGTGTGTTTTGTTACATCAGCTTTATCTTTTTTTCAGCACTTTTAATACCCTTCAGTTGACGAATAGTTTTGTGTTTGTCAAGAAGTATGCAATGCTTTAAAGGAGTTATAATATACTCTACTATAGCATACATGAGAAGCTCGCTTTAGTATTATGTGCTCTTTTTAATATTATATTTTTTTAGGTCTGTGCTGCTAATATTAAACGACACCGTTTTTATGATTTTTTGTGTTCCAAAATTGAGAAATTGCTGCACAGAAAAGAGTTTACGGTTTGGTTGTAAATGAGAGCAAGACCAGATACATGTTGTGTTCAAGTAAAGACACCGGCAGTTCGACTCTCACGATGTCAGCGTGGAGATGGAGTAGTAGACACCACTCTCGCCTTACGAAACAAAACAATCTACAAGTGACGCATTCTTCCCATTCCCATGCTAAAGCATGGGTGATGACGCAGTCTGATATAGATGCCTTCGTAGTGCAAGTACCCTCCGTAAGATTGTTGGACATTGTGTGTTGTGCCTATGGAACTATAACTTCTGGAGTTTCCAGGGGCAGTCACGTTGGTCTGTATGCTGACGATGTTAAACTTGATTTTTGTGTATGAGACATCAGCGGGTGGAGTATCTTCAGAGCAACCTTAATAATTTATTTAAATGATTTGCAGCTAATCATCTCAAACTGAACTAAGATAAATGCAAATTTATAAGTGTTTCACGAAAGATTATCATTCACACACTGAAATTTTTTCTTGGATTTATGAAGAGGTGGTCAAAAGAGCTTCGATCCGCGTGTCACTAAAAAAGCTATTCATATCTCTTGTTCGCCCGTTCTTAGAATACGGATCAGCTGTTTGGAATCCTCAATATGATGTGTACGCTGATTAACTTGAATCAGTTCAGAAACAGTTCCTTCTCTTTGCGCTAAGAAGAGAAGAAAATAAGAATCATATGAGATCTGTCTAATGTTAATTAATCTGCGGACACTCAAGTAAAGACGAACAACTTTAGGGATAAATGGTGACGTTGACTCACCGCTGCTTCTCGAGAGTGTCAATTTCAACATTCCAAATCCTCCCTCTCGATATTGAACAATTTAAAGTCCTATGCCAGGAGTATAACGCCACTCCATAGCGTCAATTTTTAGTGTAATAATCTATACTAATATTATAAATTCAAAAGTAACTCTGTCAGACACACAGTCTGGGTTTTTATTAGTAAATAAATTTAGGGTCGCTGATTTCAAATCCGCAAACCGTTTTCCACTTTCTTCTACCGTTTTGGAATTATGGCTAATAATCTCGACTTTTTAAAAATAGCCCTAATTCGGACAATCGAAACGGTTTCCAGATTGGAAATCACCGATGCAAAATTTATCGGAAATGGTGTGTTTTAGATAAATTTTTTGAATTATAAATAACCAACTCAGGCTTTTCCGTACTTTTATCAAAACAACCGAAATAAGCTTGGAAAAATTTAAACATAAAAAAAAAGCAAATAAATTTGATAATTATTTACCCATTTTATTCCTCAGGCGAGCCAAATATAGCGACTAGAGTGGTCAAATTCAATAGGAAACCTTTTGAAGATATGCCCAACACAAAAACATCGCTAAATCGCAAATCGGAAAAGAAATTTGAGATTTAAGTCTTTTGGCCAGTCGATTTGCAAATTCGGGAATTTAGTGACGCGATTTCGAATACCTCTAAAACTCGAATGAAAGTATTTTGAGCCAACAGCTGCATGAAAAAAAAACGACCTTTAAATGTTTTCCAGTTATATATTTTCTTATGTAGTGTATTGCTGCTTCGTGGGTATTAAAGTCTGTGTCTTTTTTCTCTCTCTGTCGTTTTCAGTTTGTTGTTTTTTGCTGGCAGTTGAAGCACTTAATTCAGCGTAACGTTTCAACGATTGATTCAATGCAGCTAAGTGAATGAGCATGTGTGTGTGAGTGTGTGTGTGTGTGTGAGTGAGTGAGTGAGTGAGTGAGTATGTGTGAATCAGTGTCACTGTTGTTGTTGTTTTGTTGCTGCTGGCTGCCCTGCAACAGGAAATTTAATTACAAGACAAAATGTCGACATATCACGTTATAAATACAAATGCAAACAGATGCAGACACATTGACAAGCGCTGTGCAAACATGCACACTCATAGGACACGCGTATGTTATGTGTGTGAGTGTGTGCGTGTGTGTGTGTGTGTGCATTAACATGACATCCGTTACTTGTATGCGCTGCGACCAAATTGGCGGCTTTCACGCGCCACAGTAGGATCCCTGCTCCGAAATAAAGGGGCCGGTTTTACTTTCTACTTTTTGCTGTGGCATATTTGACTTACACTTATTAAAAATTCAAAGAACCATTCAAGTTTGTTATTTCGATGAATAGCTGTTCCATATCAGTCAAATGATGCAAAAAGTAATGACTCAGCTAAATATGAATAATCGAATTGAATGTTCTATATAAGGTGTTCTGACAGGGTTGCCAAGTCTTCAAGGTAAGCCTAATGTGACACTTTACAAATTTGTATTCAAGTTAAATGAAAGAAACTTGCAAGTTGTTAACTGCAAACAAAATGTATCATAGTGTCCATACGAGCTGTAAGTTTGGCACAATGCAGCAAGCTGTCATTTCAACAAAAAAAAAAAAAAAAAATATAACAGAAACCTTCACAGAGTCCTTGAACAACTTTATTGAGAATCGGATTGACTTTCATCCAAACGAACTTGCCAAGCAAGATTTAAGAAGCAGAGTTGCTTCACTCATTGCTGTACAACTTCAGCAAAATCATTGTTTAATAATAGTTAATAAAGTATCTGCACATATTCGATTATAAACATAAAAATTGTGTCGTAACTTACTAACGATGCACTTGCCTTAATTTCATTATGTGCAAAAATCCGATGTTGGCCAACCCTGACGTCATTTCCTTATATTAAACTTTAAACAAAGCATTAAATAGACCAACACAACTATACAGTTGTTTCTATTTTGAGCGCAATTTGGCGTTTTTGCTCTATAGTACACAATTTTCGGTGCTGCTACTGTAACGGTAATGCCAAACTGCAGTTGCACCGCCATATAAGCAATACTTTTCTTGTCGTTGGTATTTGCATTTGGTATTGCGTATAACACCAAAAGCAGCGAACATGGCATGACAATCCCGTTGCGGACATACATACACAGAGAGAAAAACGACATTCTCAAAATGAGTTGCCGCGTACTCAATATGCGAACAAGCATTTTTGAGTACACATTTTCAGAAAATACTTCAATTGAGTAAATTTCGTACTCAAATAAAAACCAAGAACATAATGTACTTAAATTAAGAACAAAAAACTCCAAATGAGTAACATTTTGGAATTTTAAAAAAGAACTTCGTAATAAATTGACAGTGTGAGCGAGACCTTTCGCGTTCACTTTTTTTTATCTTTTCTTCTTCTTAGCCCAACTGAAATATGTGTATCTATTTGGAAGTGCATTATAATGAAATCAGGCCTGAATTACCTATGATTTTTGCAAAGAAATCAGGCCTGAATCAGGCCTTCGAGTTCAGCTGTGAATCCCTAGGCAATGCCCTAGCAAAACTCATGTCCTAAACACGTGTAGTTGGAAGGCAGAAGGAAGGGCTGGTCATGAAGTTTCAGGCCTGTTTAAGGCCTGATTTAGGCCTTAGCAGAACTGAAGGGTAGTTACTGTGTCTAAGTTGGCTAGCGTGGCTCAGTGGTTAAGTGTTTAAGCCCAAACACTCGGGGGCGTGAGTTCAATTCCCACTATGACTGCATTTGTGTTTGGTTTAACGCTGGTATAGAAATGTTTCTTTCACTAATTTTCTAAATTGTTCCCGATCCAAGAAATATAATAAATAAAATATACAGATAATAAAAAAAACCCTAAGTAAAAAAAAATTACAACAAGCAACACAACATACAAACAAAATACATTTTTTTTTCTAAAATTTCAACTGCTACGACTGGGAATCGAACCAAGGACCTCCTGTGATTTGGGCAAGCTGCTTAACCTCTGATCGCCGCAAGAGTACAAAAAATTCTCAAAAACGTAAAAAAACAACATAATTTGAGTAATTGCAAACTCTTATATTTGTACTCAAAATTAGAATTTTTTACTTAAAATGAGATTTTATGTACTTGCACGGCTTTCGTGCAGGGATGTGCTCATTTGAGTACAATGTACTTGATTATTTTTCTCTGTGTACCTATTTACATATGTACCTATATACAAATATATTGCGCATATCTCTTTATCTAAAGCCTATCAGCCGAGCGTTCTTTCCTGCGTATGTAATACCGTTTGCGTGTTATTGAGTGTGTGTGTGTGTGTGTGTGTGTGTGTGTGTGTGTGTGTGTGTGTGTGTGTGTGTGTGTGTGTGTGTGTGTGTGTAAGCGCCATGGCGTGCGAACAAGTTTTGTCCCCAGTAAGCAATCGCTTTAACTACCCCGCATATCTCCACTTTCACTTTAGCCAATACTTTACGCATTCGTTGTGAATTGCACGTTGGCGAGTGTATCGAATGGTTTAGCATAAGAAAGCCAAAGTTTCTATACTCTTTATATGACAATATTTAAGCTTTGCTGTAGGGCAGTAATGCCAATATGTTGTTAAGCTTACGCTGAGACAATATTCATAGAAATTGACGCTTGAAATCAAGATAATCATTGTCAATATTACGATAAATAAGAATTTTGTAACATAAAGACTGAGAATTCTAGGGTAAAGAACATTTCGTTAGATTAAAGTACATTTTCTGGAACGATTGAACTTGAATTTGGAGCCATCATAAGTTGTTTGATTACGCGCCGAACAATCGTCGAGTATTTACACAGACTCAGTAAGATCAGTTTATTGTATTAATACTTAATACAAATACTCAAAGTCGTTCATGGCAAAACTTCAAATTGACTTTTTGTAAGAAAACAATGTGTTTGACTTGAAGATGGTAACTTTTGGGTGTACACTTGAGTTTGCGCATTCCCATTGCCGAGTGGCTGTCTAACTATAATGCTGAAAGCTGTTCCAAAGCCATATACATATACGCAAGTACTCTACCAAAGAGTACAAATAATGAGTGCAATGAAAAGAAGCCAACAACATTTAAATGAGCGCTTAACTCTATTTGGCATTACTGTTGCTGTGTTGCAGTTGCAGTTGCAGTTGCAGCTATTTGATGCCCCCGAAGTGCGTGCAAAATACATTTTCACAGCCACAAACGCACAAAAGTATGCAATTCACAATAAAATACAAATAAAATGTTCATTGTATGTTGGTCGTGGATGTGTTTGTGTGTCCATTGGGAGTGCCAACTGGCAAGCGGAAAAGTTGCGAACATGGCCAAAATGGCAACACCGACAACAACAACAACAACAACAGCTGTGTGTGCAACTGGTAACTGGCAATTGGCAACTGGAAAATGCAATTTAACATTTTATTTAACTAATTTTTCGGAACGCATTGTTGTGCCCTTTGCTTGCCGCTTAATCGACATTTTTCGTATTTGTGAAGTTTATAGCAATTTCGAATTTTTTCAACTATTTTTTTGCCCTGTTTCTGGTCATTTGTGGCCTAGCGAATTGGTAGCTTAGCTATGGTTTTTGTTGTTGGCGTTGTATTTGGTTATTGGGGCATTTAAAATTTAATCAATGTCTGACCAGTCCTTTATACCCGTGTGTGTGTGTGTGTGTGTGTGTGTGTGAAAGTTGCTGGCTGGATATAATTTCATTTGGTCAAATATTTGCATTTCACTTTAATTAGTTGCAATTATTTTTGCTGATATTTTTGCCTTTTATTCGTGCCTGTTTTTATTTACTTTTTTTTTTTTATTATTGTTTGCTCTCTGCCGCTGTTCAAATATTTATTTGCCCATACTGAAGCTCCGTAACTCTGCATCCCTTCCCCACAACAACTATGCCTTTCGGTTTGTGCATCTAATAAATGTTTGTTACGTATTTTCCACTAATGAAGTAGTTTTAAATTGGCATATTTGCTTTTACAAAATGGCGGTCTGCATGCGTCCTGCCACTGTGTGGCACAGTGTGTCAGTGTGTGCAGCAAACGAAAGATCAGGCAACGCTATGGACTGGTTCGAAACCTAGCTAAGCCCTCCCAGCATGCAGCACACACACACACACACACACACACAGCATGCAGCCATAGCTAGTATTTAATTGGACCAGCCCAAAAGTAGGCAACAATTTTTGTTTGTAGTCGCCGTTGCATAGCTCAAATTGTCAATAACAGCGACTTGACTTATCAAAGGCTCTTGTCATTTTGAATGTGGGAACGTCCCATAGATAAGTGCAATGGTACTGTGGTAATTATGCGATGACCTAGAGATGCTGGAAAAGCGCTTAGCTTTCTACTTTGTATAGCAAACTGAAGTGCGTACTTGTTTTTTTGAATTTGAAATTGAAAAATGGTTTATTTCTTTGTTTTACGTAAGCTTTCAAGCAAAAAGTTTTTAATATCTAATTTTGGTTAGTAGATTTCACTATTAGATCAGCTGCTAAAAGTCAGTTAACATATATCTCATGACAAAGAACCTTTAATTAGAGTTAAACCAAAATTGTCAGCTATGCAGCAAACTATTCAGCAAGTTGCATATTACTCGAGTTGTGTTGAAAAGTAACTCAAATAGAAGGTAATTAAAGTTAGGTTTAATGTTCATCAAACCGTTTTGGTGTACATTAACTCGATTGCGGATAAAAGGGTACTAAATAAACTCAGTAATGACGTAAGAAGTTCTTCTAAAAACTCCAGCATCTGGCCAAAGGATTTAGAGCCGGAGCGTCTTCCTGTAGAGACAGAGAGAGAAATCTGGTAGTCAATGCACAGGGTGCACTGAGGTCGTAGAGGGAACACTTCTCTGGCTTACTATCGGGCGATGATGAGGATAATGCCGATCCAGGAGTTAACTTCCCGAGGTCCCCAATTATAGACGACGGCGTGGATATACCGCCTTCTAGCTATGACAAATTCAGGGTCGCAGCAACAGGGAACAACAAAGCTGGTGGCGCAGATGACCTGCCTGCAGAGTTGTTCAAGATTGTTGGCAATGAGTTGGTAAGGTGCATGTACCAGCTCTTTTGTACAATATATCTAGATTAGCGCATGCCCGATGATTGAAACCTTGAGGTCCTGTCTTCAAGAAGGGAAACCCCACTCTATACTCTTGATGTTGTCAAGTATTTCGTCTTCCTTGGCACCACCGTCACAGTAAAGAACGATGTCAGCATTGAGATCAAGCGGATAATCATTTTTGTCAATAGATGTTTCTTTGGTCTCAGTAGGCAAATGAGTAGAAGAGACCACTCATGCCAGAGGAGACTAACACTCTATAAGACGCTAATCCTTTCCGTTTTGCTATATGGTGCTGAAGCATGGGTGATATCGCAGTCTGATGAAAATGGCCTTGGACTGTTTGAGCGGAAAGAACTCCGTAAGATCATTGGCTCTCTCTTTTTGATTCTTTTTCTTAAGTAGTTCTTGTATAACACAAAATGTGAATGATTCGACAAAATTCATCTGCTTAAGTATGGTGGGACGTATGGCAAGGCGAACATGGCCTAATGGAAACCCGAGCGAATTCTGATCATTTTGGCAAAAGGAACTTATGTTATGCCGCGCCTTTTTCGCCTTTCTACATATTGTCAAACTAAACTTTTCAAAAACCACTTAAGAAAAAGCGCATTCTGTACCGAAAGTACTAAGGCAATTGTTACACGTAGCGAGACTTTCAAGTGAGAAAGTGGAAAAATCTCTCACAAAATCTCGCTCGATATTAGAACGCATTCCAATACGAAACAAGTCGTATAGAGTTGCAGGCGAGACATCTACGTTTGTAGAGCAAACAAATCACATGGCCTCGCCTGAAAGTCTCGCTTCGTGCAGCATGCGTCTAAGTAAAGCAATCCTAACTTATCATTATGGGGGCGGTAATGAGCTGCTGCCGCCACTGCAGCTGGTTGGTCACTTGTAATGCTTACTGTTGTTGTTGCATTGCTGTAAGCTCAACTACCGTAATTTTATAGTATAAGCCAACACAACAGAAAATGGGAATAAAAAGTACAGGAACGCTCACAAAACAAAATGGCGAAGGAACCAGGGACATGAAAGAGCTACTTCCGCCTAGTTGGCCAGGATTGACCCGAAATAAGTTGCCCACTCGCAGTTGTCCACTTACAAAGCTATTGTTGGCTTATTTGTTGCTGTCATTGTTATTGTTGCATTTTTGCATATTATGCGCTTAGCTGTTGTTGCAGCCGTTGTTTGTCTTGTTGTTGTTGTCGTTGTTGTTGTTGTTGTGGGCTGGTGTTAGTGTCATTTGTTTGTCTGTAGTTGCAGTCTGTTGTCCGTTGTCTGTTGTCTGTAAAATGAGCGTGCACATCCTGCTGACAGAAAAAGCATCAGACATGACATATTTTTGCATTAGTATGCAGCCAACTGCAACTGTATGAGTCTGTGTGTGTGTGTGTGTGCGTTTGTCTGTTAATCCCAGCTCAGCAGCCAAATCGTCGCCGAGCGTATTCAACTTTAGCCCCCAAATCCCGACATTTCTTTCTCTGACTCTGTCTGCCAGTGTTTGCATACTCTTTAGCTAGTGAGCATATTGCGTTTGCCTTGATGTTTGTACATAAGAGCAAAAGGAATGTAACATTTATCATGTTAGTGCTGCTATCTAGTTTCTTAGTTCTTTTCTTATCAATTTTAGTAAATTACTAATGAAAGAAATTCATATAGTTAGGCATAGTATAGGAATAATAGAGAGCAATGTATACACCTGCACACGTTCATATATGCATAAGTGTTGGTTGACAAGGCAATATCGCCACTTTCGATAGTTTCGCAGCTCTACTTGGAAGTTGGGAATAAAGTATTGCTTCTAAGCGGCGCTTTGTAGTAGACCTTGAAATTAACCATAATTACTGGGTGCCACATTTACTTTAGCATAGATATACAATTTCAAGTCTCGAACTTAATCGCTCGGAAGGATACCGTAGAAGTAAAAGCTAGCTATTGGGATAGACTTCCGTTGGAATATCCGATGCCAATGAAAGAGGCAGAGGTATCAGCTTGTAATATTACAAACAAAATTAAACTAAACATAGAAACTTTATTACATTCAAAATCGCAATTTAAAGATAAAGATTTTTACTTGAGTTGGTTACCAACTGTTTATTTCCATATCACAAATCTTATTCAATTAACTTCAACAACCAACAGTTGAGTATCTTCAAAATTGCAATTCTTCATTAAACTAATGTTAACTGTAATATGGAGTCGGAATAATGTAGTAATGTACTTATGTGTTTCTAATTTTAATTTTTACTAAACATCCGTTTAAGCTCTAATTGGATATTTTTATACACCTATAAAACTAGAGGGCTCCGCAACCTGCTCGTTCCCCTTTCCATGACGATTTTATTCTTTTTCCCGTTCTCATTCCCATTCCCCTTCCCCTTCTCATTTTTATTTGTCTGCCTATTTCTTTTTTCTTTCCTCTTCATCCTCCTCCTCCCTTTCGACTTTCTCATACTAAGTCCAGTTGCGGTTATTGGTACCATTTGTGACAAGTGTCTCATCTATTGACAGGCTTGCCAGGAGTAAGCGTTGCCAGACTGTGCACCGTTTCAGGTCACTGGAGAATCTTCGACCAGAGTTTAAACGATTTCCCGTCATAACAAAGTCAGTCTATACTGCATTCCTGAATATCGAAGTATCCAGGGCACTGCAATGTCAGATGAGCTGACAAACAAAGGTTCGCCTTCGCAGGCTATAGGGGCCGGGCTTCTGTCAGTATGGCACACAAAATCTGTAATCTGCCTACCTCTCTTCGGTGAGAGGTTCTTGTCACTTCGTGAAAGAACCCCATCCAAAGGTCTAGAGATATCTTCTTCCTCAGAAGAGAAAAGATCTACAAGCCCTAATGGGATTAATCACTGGTCACAACACATTTGTCGAACACCTGGCCATTATGCGCCTCTTTGAGGACCCAACTTGCGCAGCCTGCCTTGAACAAGAATCTGCATTTTGAAAAGTGATACACTCAACATGAGCTAGGTGCGTACTCTTCGCTTACACGGTCTACTCGATTTACTATGGGAGTCGGAAAGATTGTGTCAACAGTGAACCACTATGCAAGCCTACTCTGTTTTTGTTCTCTTTCTGCCATTTCGACCGTCCTTTTTCTCTACCTTAACTTCCTCTATCGGGTAAGTGCTAGGAATGGGTCCACCATCTCTGGCGAATCATCAATCCCACCATAAATCTAATCAAATCTAATCTGACCTAATGAATACTAGTGGCATTAAACTTTAAGTATGTTCTTTGGTTTCGTTGCACATTTTGTCAATAAGAAAGAGTATCTAATTTGCGACTCTTCTGTGCAGTTTGCGTGTATTTCTACTTTAGTTGTTGGCATTGTTGCTATTGCCGTTGTTTATGCTCTTCCTGTTGCCGAGCCATACTTAATGCTGCATAGTTTTTGGCTGCTGCAGCCTCTCTGAGCCCTTTGTTGCTGTAATGCTGTGGGCTTAAAGGGCTTTGGGCGCTTATCACATGCCAACAGCAATGCCGTCACAAAAAAGTTTTCCCCCCTTTTTTTTTTTTGTTTTTTTTTTTTTTGTTTCATTTGGCTGTTGACTTTGTTGGGGTTTCTCTGCTAAATTTGTTGCCAGCAGCTTCAATTGCCAGCACCAGCGGCAGTTTGTTCAACTCACTGGATAAAAAAAAAAAAACATGAAAGAAAAAGATGAAGAACAACTTGAAGTTACAAATTTTTAACAGTTGCACTATGTTTTTTGTCGAAAGTTCCTGCCATAAATGTGCAAATTGGATTTGGTTAGACACAACTCGGCTGTTGGCTTAGATAACTTTAATTGAAGTCTTGGCTTAAAGATGGCTGCCTCCTGCTGCTTCTTCTTGCTGTGGCGCTGCTAATGCAAATTTAGATACGTGTGTTGCCACGCTCAGCAAGTGTTTACTGCAAGTTGTAATCATAATTTTATGCCTGCCGTTGATTTGCCACAGCAGGTGGCAGCTTGGGCGTCCTGAATCCGCTTTCCGCCCCTTCTACACGCAACGTAGTTCATTAATATATCAAGCTTTAATCTCCTGCCGGTGCTTGAAATGCTTTTTACCGGAAACTTATAAACACAACTCGCTAATTATTTTTGCGCCTGGGCGTGTCGTATAGCACAGGCGACTGTGCTGAAGTTGGTAAAATCTCTTGTACTAGCTGCCAGCCGCAATTCTCTTTCCGAAACTTTTATGCAGCGCAACAACAACAACATATAGGTTGGTAAACAAATCTGAAATTTTGATACTCTTGGGTAACCGGGTTGAACCGGTTTTGATAGCTAAGGCGTATTTTTATAAGTTCGCTTTTGCTTGATAGCTTAGCAAGAAATTACGAGTTTTAAGCAGTGATTCAGTCGACACTGAATTTATAACAAAGTCAATAAGTAGCAAGAGAGTGTACATAAGAGTATCATTAGTCACGGAGCAGCACATTAGATATGTCTTCGCATTTTGGCTTGGTTTTGCTCTGGCAAGGCGTCAGTCGACACTTAAAGTTGCCAACTATTGATAGACACGCCCATAATGCAGCCGCTCGTTGCCATTTCCGTTTCCGCTGGCGTTGCCACATCCTTTTAACTGTGCTAAGTAAGCGAGTGTGCCTGTGTGAGTGTGTGTGGTAGCGCTTACTTACTACACCGTGCCACGCCCCATTAAAATACGTTTTTGTGCAAGTGTCTGTCAGTTTGTGGCTAACGTTGTTGTCGAATCGTTTGGCCTACGCTTATAGTAGTTAAGTTTTATGCCGCCATTTTCTTCCGCCTTGCGTGTTGCACGTAGCCACGGCCCTCATTTGTTTGCCTCAATCTGTGAGTTTGTGTTTGTGGTTGATGCTTTTTTCTTCTTAAACCACTTCCCTGATGTCTGCAGGCGCTTTTTTTGTTGTAGTTGTTGTTGTTGGCGCCCACTGTGCTTTGCACTTAATTCCATTTTCACTTTCTTTAATGATGCTCAATTTTTTGCATCATTAATCTTAAGCGATTTCGACTTGCTCCCTCTCTTGTCTCGCCCTCACACCTTACACGTGTGTGTGTGTGTGTGTGTGTGTGTGTGTGTGTGCATTTGATAGCCCCGCCCTACAGCTGTGCCCTACAATTAATATGCAAAAATGATTTTTCAACTAAGGAAAGCTCCTTTAGGCCATTTCGTTAGTTGCCGCTTCAGCTTTGGTAATTACAAATTTGTTCAACTTGATGGAAATTTATGCTTTTCATATTTTCTAAGCATATTCAAATACAACAAACGGCGTTCTCTTCAATACGGAATTGTAAATAGTATTTACAGGAAAATGGCAGTACTCAGCTACAAGTTTATAATAAGCAATGATAATTTGACAAATTGGCTAATTTGGATTGTTTCAAACTTTTCTCATAAGCCTTAAATTTCGAATGTTATATAAAACTTTAGTTTTATATAATATCTCCCAATAGAGGAGAGCCTATTAAAGATTGGAGATTAAAAGATAGATAGTCTTGGACTATTTGGTATATTTTGGGTGTCCAAGCACCTGGAATCGCCTTACACGTTTATGATACGAAATAACAATAATTGACAATGATGCTTCCATCAGCGAGCATAAGAAACAGTGGGCACTTGTGCCGTAGATTGGGATGCATAAGAAGCTGTGTCAATATATGGTCCACAAAAGCATCTCATCTATCTTCATACTATCTGTACAGGTGTACCTTTGTACCTTATATTTGGAGCACTTGGTGAAAGTTATTAACATGCACCAAAACAGGTATTCGAAAATAATAATGGAATTTCCTTTGTTGCGGGAAAAAGTGCAATGTTCCCACAAATGGGAGGCCCTAGCCGAAGCACACGGCTAAATGTCAATTGGGGTTCGTGAATACGAAGTCTTCTCCCCAAAATGGATCAGATTTTTAAGGAGTATAGACTATTATACTTTTGAAAATTAGTACGAAAAAGACACGGGATTATAAGTATTCTCCATGGAGATAATTGGCAATTATTTCAGCAGAGCGCTCGCCAATAGAAGAATAATCATAGAAAATCTACTCTTAATATACGTGTGTATAACGATGTTAATCACTACAATGCATTTCTCCTGTACAGCCAAAGTATCTGTTATCTGGAGAAGACCCAGGTAGCGCTAACTGCACTAACCAAAAATAATAATACAAGAGACTTACATCTTCTTGGTTTTGTTGTTGGTAACATTGGGTACTTTCCCCTGCTCCTGGACTTCTAAAGTGGGTAGAAGACAGTTACAGTAGCAATGTACCACACACAGTGAAATTAGTCAAAGGGATCATTGGAGACTCTGTACAATTTTGACACCGGAACCACTATTCTACTCTCTGTTTCTATTGATGCTGGTCATTTTTTTCACAACGATCTTGGAAATATAAAATACAACAATCGGTTTTTGAGCAATAGAGTGAATAAACATCAGAATATGTCCAACAAAATTGGAAGACATCGTCGTGTAAGAGCACACACTAGTAACTTAATGGAGAAAAAGGAATATGTAAAAAATATATCAAAAATTCCATTACTGAAACAATCGAATATAAACATTTCCTTAGTCAGCACTGATTCTATATACGAAGGTTGCCTTTCATATTTTTAGCCCACGTCACTTTAAGCCTTTTTAGGCCCCAATTGCCTTTTCCATTTCAAAGATTGTTATTTTTTGGCGAAAACTTGACTTGTAGAATTCATTTCGGAAGAAATAGGATTTGACTTATGAAATTTGTTGTGCCCAATGCATTACGATTTTCGACGTGAATTGAAACGTAAAGTCTGCATACAACTTTCGACTTTGACTTTAGGCCATGAAGTTAGCAGGACGAAATCTGTGTAGGTTTTCGCTGCTGTCCGTGAGTTGATAAACAAGATCGGATCGTGACAAGCCGTAATATTGATGCAGTAGTGAGACCAGCATACATATCAAAACTAAATTACGTGTTCAACGTTTTCCGACACGAACACATGTAATATTGTAATCGCCACAAAACCATTTTCAAAGATGCATTAAGCTTCTTTCTCTATTAGGCTGGAAATATAAAATGCAACCCTCGTGTAATAGCTTTTGCATCAATTTATTATGTAATCGACTTACATTCAAATGTTGCATAAGTTTAGCCGTCACTCAGATTTTAAAATTTGTGTGTTTTAGTAAAAGTCAACACTGAACATTGTAAGGCTAACAGCAACTGCAAAGAGCTTACAAATTCAGAAATTAAAATTGATTTTATTTTTTTCTATTATATTAGCAAATTGTTTATTTGAAACCACAAAAATCTATGCATTGTCTATTGAAAACCTTTTGCTGTACTTATTTTTACAGCTTGGTGAATATTTTCAGTTTTTGGCTTGAATATTGGTTGACAGCATTTTTAGACTGTATTATTACTTTTTTGCAGTCATTCAATTTGAAAAACCACAAACAAACACACAAAATAAAATGCAAATTTTGGACTAGAAAAAAATGTGTGGCTTGAATATTTCGATTTTTGTTAGTCATCTGATTTTATCACAATTTATTCTGATCAGCACAAATGTCAATCAAATGGCTTAGCGTCGTTTTTCTGTTTATTATTAATTTGAGTGCTTACTTTTACTTTAGTATTTATTTGAATTTAGTAGTACATATGTGAACATTAACAATAAAGTTCTCTTGAACTTGGCGTAGCGTGGCGCCATCTAGCGTTGCGCATATGCTAGCGCCATCACGTGAAAGCAACAACAACAAACTTCCGTAAACATGCATGCTCTTCTTTTCGCTCACACTGTGCTAACATAAATACAAACATGCAGCCTTTTCGCTCTTTTGTGGACGCGTTTAACACAGCACACTCAAGCGTAACGCCATCCGTGTGTAATAACAGATTTTAGGTTTTACAACAAGGTTTTTAGGTTTGGAAACTATATTGCTATTAGTCATGATGTTGATTCGATTAATTTCAGCTGCGTAATGATAATGGTCTGTCGTTATTATGTTTCCCATGGTACTCAAGTGAAAGATCGAAATCCTCTAAAATATCGACAGAGATAAGAAGAAAGTAGGCAGATCAATTCCAAAAGCTAACACCATCGATTGCTTCTCAATGAAACAAATTTTCTTGCATGCTTCTAGCTTGGGAATTTCTTCTTCTGCATTGAATTCTTATCAAGATTGTATCTCATTCTATAAATCAAACTTAAAGAATATTCGTAGTTAAGTTAAATCAGTATATAAAAAGGTGACGGTATACGTCTGGATATTGAGATATCGATCCTTAAACTTTTAAGTCTAGAAGATTTAGTAAAGTATTGTATGCAACATGTAGAGTGTTCAACTTTTAGCTTTTTCGATAATTTTCGCTCAGTGTATTTATGCAAATTTTTGCGCCTTCAAGTTAGCCTAATGGTATTTTTTAAATAGTGTATTAAACTGGCCCAAAAATCTTTAAATCCTTTATGGCAACAGCTTGTCATGATGCTTGGCTTCCCTGTCGCTCCATAATAATGATTATTGCCTAAGTATTTATGAAGCGATGCGATAACTTATGCGAGTCACTGTGGCAACATGCCAATTCAAGCTCTAAGCTACCCATATATTTGAGAATTGATTGTTCGTTTGGGCCATGAACGTGGTTATAGCTGTCCGGTCTTTATGAGGGAGAGCGTAAACCGCTTACGGTTTTTTATTGCATACAAATAAAACAGCAACTTAAAGCGCAATTTCTAGCGATTTCCAGCTATTGCTATGGATAGAGCGAAAAAGTGACTACAAAACTCTCAACGAACTCCATCAATTTAGCTAAAGCTGACCAATACGTCGTTGCACTTGGTTGCTTCTTCGATTGCGACGCGATGATGGCGATAAAGATGGTGTACCAGAAGGTTGAGGATGGTCAGGGCGACTGGGGCCGGAATTTGCCGGCGCACAGTGGGAAAATTGTTCAATCTGGCACCAATGAGTGTGATACTTTTTGTTGTAAAAAACTCTTGAAAATTTTTAATGCCAAGTGTTCGAACATTGAATAAAAATCGCTTATGCACTTTTAACAATGATTTTCATAAATCTTCGGCCTACAATGAATAATGGCTCCACATATTTTAAAGCTTTAGTCCTAGAAGTTAAACGCAATGTGGTTGACAAAGAGATCAAATCTGTGCACCCTGAAATAGAATTTTCTCATTTTTTCCCCACAACTTCTTCCAAAAAAGGGGTCAACGCAAGAGACTACACTGGTCAACACCAGTTTAGAAACAAGAAATCAGATAATCATGATATCGATATTCTAAGGAGGTTTGTAACGCTCATGCGGGTCGACCCTGATCATGGAAAGTCGGTTGGGTCTTTTTCGTCTTTATTGCTATAGAGACCCTAAAAGAAAAAATTGGAATGTATAATTCGGCTATTTACACTACACTATTTAATTCGTGTTATGCATTCAAATCCCTAAATGCGTCGGTTTTAGAATTAAATCAAATATAAGACGCAACGGCCAAGTATTATATATTGATGGGACAACTCAATTAATAGATTTTACTCACGAATTTATCTTGTGAGGCTTTGTCGTATTTCCTCATTCAGATTGGTCCATCGATAACAGCATGCCTGATGACTGATATAATGGGTTGCGAATCGCACATATATACATAGCAAAAACATATCACTTCTACTTAGCTATCTTACTTTTGTAATTCTATTAAGGTGTTCGTTTCAATAAAAGGACAGTTGTGGTAGTACGAACGTATTGCCGGCGTATCCTCAAAATCCGTCTAAGCCTGACGCTACCAAAAATAGCATCTTGTTGGCAAATATGGGTGTAAGTTGTCCCTGATGTCGGTGCGATACCAAGTTGCTACAGTCTTTGCAAGCACGTTTGTGCACTAAAATTTTCAGAGCTCGCTTTCATTGAGTCTTGGCGATCTCAGGAACGTTAAAGTTTCTGCAAAAAGAACACAAGAAAGAGGCTAGTGCTGCTCGCTCCGATATAGGATAGGGATTTCAGCAGCGGCTACGTGTATCTTTAAATAAAGTCATCAAAAAACACAAATTCTCTCAATACTTATAAAAATCCGATAATCCTTGATAGTTCACAATCAACAATGTATGCGTTTCGTATTGCCGGAGTGGGTGACGATTGCTAATTTAAGATCGATGCACACATAACGACAGGAAAGACAGTAGTAAAATCAAAAGACCATGAGAGTAATTTAAAGTTTTTGCTGAAATGCGTCCATTCCTAAGAGAGTGTATATGTAAGACTGCATGTCTTGCGCTCTCTCTTAGACCAACTTATTCGTAGGCAAAATTGAGAAAAAGAAGCAAATCAAACACGCATGTACGCAATGTATTCCGAAAGGAAGTCGACTCAATGTTACGGCCAAGTATTCTACTCTCATACTCTTTGAGAAAACTGTGCAACACTCAAACGCAAACATCGCATAGCTATCGATATCCTAAGTGCATAATTATTGATTTGCTGACAATTGGACTTATTTCATTAGCTAAATAATAAAAAGGGGCTATTCACAAATCGCGTCACTAAAATTTGAAAGATTTTTAACCTCCCCCTTGTTAAAAATACTCCCTCCTCCTAATGTGACGTCACAAATCATGCAACCAAAAAAAAAAAAACAATCAAATCATATTTAGGCATTACCAGAAACTTGGAATTAAATATCAACTGAATCATTGCAGATAGGATGCACAGAGTACGCCGTTGTTAAAAAAACGAACGGACGATATTTTGAAATAAAAATTTAAAATTCAACACAAATCTTTGATCGATATGTTTGAATTCGAAATGAAAATAAAACATTGCATGAAAATAACGATTGTTTCAAATTTTATTAACATTTCAATTGTTACGTCACGTTTTCGGGAAACCCCCATCATCGTCACTAAAAGTGACAATTTCATGAACCCCTTCACCCTTCGGGGGAAACGTCATTTATGAACAGACCCTTATTAGTGAGTAAATGGACAAAGGAGTAACTAGAATAAATAGAATTATGCAACATAATTATCTAGTTCTGAACAGCAGTAGTCACAAGCCGTCATATCTCTAGTATCAATTGTGTTACTGACGTAATTTTAAGTTATTTTCTGAAGATGACGAATCTTCACTGCAATTCTTTTTTTAGGTGCTTGTGCTTGAAATTTAGAGAAAAAGTGCAAAATGTACGACTGTATTTGGGCAAACGTTGAAATGTTTCCAAAATATTTTGTAAAACGACTTTTCTTAAACCAATCCGGGGTGTGCTAGAAATCTCTAGACGGTTTTGCCTGAATTTTCATTTCAACTCCTTTTAAAAATCCGTCGGCCAGATGCTTTCTGCTTAAATTTCCCACACTCTCCAACATATTTCTGACACATCGGCGAATTGTGTCTTGGCTGAAAATCGGCTTGAATTAATATCGTGCACATCGTCAAATTTCCACCAAAATCACCATAACCAGAAAAGAGACACTGGCTATTCAAAAATATCGGCGGTGATAATTTATCGCTGCCAGTTTGGACAATTCGCCCACTGTGCGGCAGCTGCTTCTGTTTTATTTTATACAATATTTTTGCCATTTCTTTTAACAACATTTCGTGTTTCTTTGCTTTGCTTTTTGGTTTTATTTTACGTTTGTAATAAAATAAAAGCCACACAGTAGTGTGTATACCCTACCATATGGGGCAGCTGGAACTGGAAATGCAGCCCCTCTCCAGAGCTCCGTGCGATCCCGCGCAGAGGGCAAGTTGGAGGAAAAGCGAAATGTGAAATGCGAAACTATAAACCAAAACCCATTCATATATTGTAGGTTGTGTGTGTGTGTATGTGTGTGTGTGAGTGTGTATTGCTGCATGCATTTTATTTTACCATTTCGTCCATGGGAAAATTTATGAATTTCGACTCGTTTCGCTCGTTCGTTGGCATCGCTTGCTGCCAATGCCGCACATATGCGGTTTTTATATATTGACACTTAAAATTTATGGGACTTAAAAATCTACAAAACGCTGGCGCTTTGGCGCCCTGACACCCTGAAGCTCAACATGGTCCAAGTGAGGGGCTCCCCTCAGCTCGGGGGTGGCTCGGTTTGTTTGGTCATGACAAAAGCTTTATGAAAACTAAGCTCTAAAATGTGAAATAGAAATGTGTGTGTGTCGAGCAAAAACGTTGCATAGTTGCATGCCACAGAAAGTCAATGTTGTGTTTCTTTTTTTGTTAAAAAATTCAACGAAAAAATTACAACAAATCGTGTGTAAAATTAGGAAACTGTTTTGTGCCACTTCAGAGAGAAGTGAGTCGTATTCGGTGGTAAGTGCAACAATAAGTTAGCAGGTAGCGTATATGCAGTTTCGTAACCTTTAGTTACTCTCTTGTTTTGCGGAATTCTTGGAATTGCAATATGAGTACCGTTAGCTGACATTTGTTGCAGTTATCTTCGCAAATAATTAACAACCGTAAATATTTGAGTGAGAAATGCAATAAAAAGTAAGTTCTAGCAGTTTTCCCAACATTAAAAGATCTATGCATGATTAAAGGACGCTGAATATCTGGGGTAAATTTAGTGTCAACCAAATCGAAAGATTTGAAATAATTCCTATTTAGCCCGTTTAGCATTTACCCAAACAACATCAGTTTTTGGCAAAGAAGTTCCAAACGATATTTTTGGGGGGAAAAATCCAATTTTGAATGAAAATTGATAGTTAAATGGGTAACTAAGAACCTAAAGGATTCAAGAGGACAGCGTACCACTAGAATTACGAAGGAATTTGTTTAATCATCGATGACGATGTTTATCGATGTTGCCAAACACCAATTTACATTGGATTCGATGCATCGGATACAATATTTTGATACATCGATGTTTTGAAAAACCGTAGTATTGCGAAAAACACGTTGTACATTACTATTATGTTTTACTGATTTGAGCAATGTACATGCAATTTTTAGAAATGAGTATCCAAACATTAACAAATATATCAAAAAATAAAAAATAGTAGGAATAAAAAATTGTCAAACTTTAAAAAAAAAAAAAATATCGTTAATGTAGGATAAAATCCTTCATTCTCTACGATTGAGTAAGGGCTCGGCGTTTGTGCGATCCAAACACGGACAGTCGGACATGGTTATTTCGACTCGACTATTGCTCCTGATAATTTTTGACCATGGAGCTCATGGTCTGCCACGCCTCTTTGTTATATACATTGCAAAAATCGTTAACACAGTTTTGCGCTTTGTGTACAAAGTATAAAAATCGTTAACATTGATGTTTTCAATAGAACTCTTAGCTAGCATTCTGGACTGGGGCTTGAAGGACTATGAGCAATAAGCCATATCACTTTGGAAGCTGTGGTGCCAGGCCGACTGCAGCAGGTCGTTTTTGAAAAGGATAATACATAAGTAAACCCTTTTTATAACTTATTTATAAACATAAGAACCAATTTTGCGTATATTTATTGCTATGGACCAAATTTTACGAGAACGTTACGCTCTACAACTCTTTTGAAGACGTAAAATGATTAAAAGCACTGGAAAGGCTGTATATATAGAAAATCGATTTTCGTGAACTTTGACCTTGAATATCTTAAGACGCGGACATGGTAATCATTTTTGGTTTTGAAAAGTATTTTAAAATGCCAAAACAATCAATCTTATCAAGTTGCATTATATTATCTCTCAGAAACAGTTTTAAACAAAAAAAAACAAAAAATATTTTTAAAGTTAAAAAAAAATTCATTTATCTCTATTCGTTTACGAGATATAAATTAATTTAAAGAAACACCTTCCTGAATATTAATTTATCAATAACTCGATAACTAACCGGAACTTGTAAAAAAAAAGTACGACGAAAATTTTTTTTCAGGACACTATATATCCTATAAAGCTTTGAGTTTGATTTCGGGATGACGAAATTTAGAGGTCCACTTAAGAAATTCTTACCCAAGAACAATTAAAATATACAAGTTTACTTATACATATATAATTATTATGTTACATAGCACTTAATAATTAGAAACATAAGAAGCAAATGGAATATGCTTGTAACACTTAAAACCAGACAAAATAATACAAAAGGACACCGCCGCTGTTGAAACAAGAATGTGTCCAACATACGCCGATGTTGCTTCCTTCAGAAGTGGCCGCCCTTATGTGAAAACGACGAGGTTAGTCCATTTTAAGGCCTGATATTGTAAAATATCTTAGAGTCTATGAATTCACTTGTCTGAATTTATAATGAAAGAACTATACGAGTGTCCGCTAGATTGAAAACAATGCTTTTGATGTCGTCAAGGATTTCGTCTGCCTTGGCACCACCGTGAAAACCACAATGAAAAACGGTGTCAGCATGGAGATCAGGCAGAGAATCA
Source organism: Chymomyza caudatula (assembly GCA_035041775.1). Taxonomy (NCBI): domain Eukaryota; kingdom Metazoa; phylum Arthropoda; class Insecta; order Diptera; family Drosophilidae; genus Chymomyza; species Chymomyza caudatula. Next base: position 4,496,209 of record JAWNKW010000138.1, read on the forward strand.
CTCTTGGCAACAGATGTTACTTTGGTCTCAGTAGGCAAATGAGTAGTAGAGACCACTCCCGCCAGACGAAACGAACCCTTTATAAGACGCTCATCTTTCCCGTTTTGCTTTGCTGATGAAGCAGTCTGATAAAAATACCCTCTGGGTGTTTGAGGGAAAAGTAGTCCGTAAGATCTTTGGCACTCACGCGTCGGCAACGATTATCGCTTTTGATGGAAGGAAAAAGACTTTAAGCTCTACAACGACATTGAAATAGTCAAGCGAATTAACATTCAGCGGCTCCCCTGTCTAGACCATGTTGTGCGTATGGATGAACAAGCTACGGCGAGAAAGGCTTCAATGGAAGGACCAACTAGAGAGCACACCAAATTTGGAATCAAAGATTGTATTATATCCGGCCTGATAACGGGTTGTTGAAGAGAAATACTTGCTATGATGGCTAGTGAGAGTGTAATAAACAAAACTGTGTTGCCTTTTGAAGCTATGTTCATAAATGTAATTTCTGCCAACATTTAAACTTATCAATTGGAAAACGCTTCGAGTAGATCACACTTGTGAAAAGGGACATAAGCTTAGATACTGGAGCTACTGTTTTTGGAGAGAAAAACCGTGCGGGCTGCTCTACATCCCCATAAAACCAAGTCATTTTTGGAAATGTCTTAAACTGCTGATTAACAGCTTTTAGAATAATGTTGACCCAAAGCTGTCAACATGGACCAGATTATGTGGATGCAGCACAGGCGCCACTCGAAGCCAACTGATTTGCTAATTAAATATAGCTTAAAGTCCATCAAAAATGAATTAATCATTAAGCGCCAGTAATTGCCAGAAGCTCACATCCAAAAAAATAAATATTAAAAATAAAACTCCTATTACGCAAAGCAAATTTTTGAAGGGGATTGTGGGCGGAATGGAAAACCACTTTCAATTTCACTGGTGATTTCATTTATTTAATCAGCTTATTGAACTTGAGACTGGCTTGCACGGCTTGGATTTCGGGCAAAATGCCGAAAAAAGAGAAAAAAAAAAGTCAGAAAAATAAATCATGGAAATAAAAAAGAAAAATGAACTTAAGGCACGTCAAGCCGAGTAGGAAAAGTTCTCAGTGTTTTTAAGCAGTTGCAGCTGGGGAAATCATAAAATCAAATTCAATTTGCTGCAAGCCAAACAAGAGAAGCCAGCAGCCAATAAAGGAACTATGCGGACCGTTAGACAGAGAGCGCATATCCAGAGTGAGAGAGCGAGAGAGAGGGAGAGAGCGAGCGAGCGGGACAGAGCATTAAAGAAGTTTTGAAGGGTTTTACCATCAAGTTGGCAGCAATCAGATAGCAGCTGTGCGAACTCCTTTCAGCAAATTAATTAATTACACAATGCAGCTATAAAGCTATAAAGTTGACAGCCAAACCGACAACTTGCCTTGCTCCGGGCCCTGAATCGGATTGCTGTGGTTAACTTACAAAACAAAAAAAAAGGTATGAACTTACTAACAAGTCATGATGATCTATTTACTTAGTAATGCTTGAGGTGGGGCCCATCACTTTTAATCATCATTTATAGCTTTTAAAGTGTTCACATTGGGTCAACAGAAACAAAGCGGAAATTTCACGAGAAGATGAGCACATATATAAATGGTTGACTGTATGGACTCATAGTAGAATACTTACTTGGTACTAATCCAACTGAATCGTATGCTACCCTCAGAGACTTCTTGTGACTTGAGATTAGCGCCGTGCTGTTGCTCTGGCTCAAGGATTGGTTTGAGTGGATTTCTGAACCTAACTTCTTTCATTGGGGCTAATGTTCACTATGCAATTTGTTATGGTAAAGATTAGGCTCTACATGGTTTAAAGAGACACAGCGGTATTTTTGATGTTTTCAAGGATTTCGCCTACCTTGGCACCACTGTCACAATGAGACCAAGTGGAGAATCACTCTTGCCAATAGATGTTACTTTGGTCTCAATATTTCAATGAGTAGCAGACCTCACTACCACTCTACAAAACGCTCGGTCTTCCCATTTTGATGCAAGGGTGATGTCGCAGTCTGATGAAAATGCCCTAGGAGTGTTTGAGCGGAAAGTACTCCGTAAGATTTTGGGCCCTTAATCAAATGGATTAAGATCCAGCGGCTTGTTCATGTTGTGCTTATGGATGAAGAAGCTTTTGCGTGAATTGTCTTCAATGCTGGTGTCGAAGGGAAGCGAGAAGAGCTTTACATTAGGCCGTAACCAGGTAACGGGTTGTCAGGTTTGTTGGTAATGAAAAAAAAAATTGAACATATGAAGAATAAAGTCTTGTTTGGAAAAGCACGCCTTGAAGAGGCATCTCGAAAGTATTATTGTTCATCCCAAATATGCGCCAAAAAGTAAGGTAATACGATATAGAGAACGCGGTTAGCCATATACAAGGTAATCCTAATATTTTATGCTCATAAGTACAGGCATCGGTTTTGTCGCCCACGGGACACTGATGTCTTGGGGGTGAAAGAACTAAAAAGTTTCTTACGAGCCACTTTGTATGTGTGTTTAGCGAGAAGTTCCTTTATTTTTAAATGTCTAAAAATGTGTAACTTCAATAAGTCGTCTAAGTCAGATCGAAAAATACGATATATGGGACTTTGAGCAACCTTTCACGTCTCCTATGGCTTCGTCGTGGGTGCCATAGTTTCATGTGCATTTTTGAAAGAGCATTTAGGGGATTACTTACCTGTGTTGGTTGTGTGCTCAGCAAATCGACTGAATCTGGTTGTTGTTTTGGCTGCTGTTGTTGTTGGCTCTGTGTTGGTTGTTGTTGATATTGAAGCTGATGGTGTTGCTGTTGTTGCTTCAATTGCTGTTGGTATTCATATTGCTGTTGCATTTGGTATTGCAATTGTTGATATTTTAAGTGTTGCTTTTGCTGTTGGCCAATTGGTGTTGGTAGCACTGGCTGTTGTTGTTGTTGTTGTTGCTGTTGTTGTTGTTGTCCATGCAGCCCATTGAATTGGCAACAACAATAAAATATGATTGTCAGCAATTTGAAAGTGCTGCCAAGTTTGCGTGTCGCTCTGCTTCTTCTAGCGGCGGCAGTTATAGTTGTTGTTGTTGTTGTGGTAGCAGCCGCCATGTTGCTTGGAAAAGTATGCTACACTTTATTTTATTTTTTGGCAAGTTTTCCTTACTTGTTTTGTTGTTTGTAGTTAGTTGTTGTTATTCTTGACTTGTTTTTTTTTTTTGTACTTCAGTTGGTTGCACACTGAAAATGGCACACAAAAAATAAAGTTTATTTTCATATACAGATATGGCATACATATACATATAGTTGGCTATAAGCAAGAATAAAATGTGCAACAATAAACAGAGCCAACAGAAATGTATTGTTTATTGACTTTGCTGGCAATGTGTTTTTGATAAACATTCGAATTTTTTTTTGGGATTGACTATCTTTTCAATCGGCTAACAATTTCTCGTTTGTATGTATGTATAATTATACGATTTTCCAACTGCAAGTCAAAAGCGCAATTACAATAGAATTCCGAAAGAAAATGCTTGTGTGTAAGCGCAAAAGGAAAATGCCACAAATCAACAATATAATGAACAACAATTTCAACAATACCAGCGAATTTCGATACATTTTGTACAAATGGTTTATGAATGTATAACTTCCATAATTAAGCCAAAATAAAAAGAAACAAGCCAAAGAAAATGAAATATTTTCACTTGCATTCGAAGAGACCAAGACAACGACGACGTCAAGCAATCAAGCAAAAATAAGAAAATCAGCTAAAAAAAGACTTTTTGTAGTAGAAAAATCAATTTCACTTTTCAATTAAGTGCTGCAAAATGAAGAGAAAAATCGTGTAACGCGCAGCCAGCATGAAAAATGTTGCAACAATCATAATGATAATAACAATAATGACGATGAAGAGTCTGTCCAAGATGATGATGAGGTACCCAATGATGTTGTTGATAATGATGCGACTGCATGTTGTTTGTTGTAGCTGTTGATGCGCACTTAGCGCCAGAGCAAAGCGAGTAAGACAAAAAACATATACAAAGAAGTTGGTTGAATTGAGAGACAGACACAGTGACAGGGACGCCGAAAGAGTGAGGGACAGGAAAGAAGCTGGAAAAATGAAAATAATATGCAATAAAAGCGTCTGCGAAATTGCACTTTGATGTTGCAGACGGAAAGAGAGTAGCAACGAAGTTAATATACTCTACACAAATCACCTAAGCACTATATTGCGGCGCAGAGTTTCATTTATCATATTATCGTCATATCATTCTTTCAGCGCTCCGTGCACTTTTTTTGTTTTCCTGATAGGGCAATTCAGCTTTGAGATGCAGACTGGGTTGCTAAACGGGACCATTTTCTAATATTGCATCATTCGTCGAACTGAGCGGGATGAGAGCAAGACAAAGTTTGAGTATTCCTTTACAAGAGAGATGCGACGGTTAGTCTCTCAGAATGAGGATAATTTTTGCCAATCGATGCGACTTTGGTCTCAATAAAAATGCATGGAAAACAAAAACAACAATGCTCAAACAACAATTGATTTTTATGCCATACAAAAGTCGTTGTTATCGGCTAGCAATTGTCTTGGAACTTCCAGTGGGAGAAGAGTATAACACTCTACCAGACTCCCATACTCTATGCGGCTGAAGCATGGCTAATGAGCTTTGAGCGAAAATAACTCTTTCTTTGGCCCTTTACGCGTTGCCTACAACTACCGTATGCGATGAAACGATGAACTCTTCTGGCTCGGTCATGTTGTGCGATGAAGAAAGTTCTTCAATGTAGAAGCAGAGGCACCTGGAGGAGCGCCCTACATCAGGCCGAAATCCAGTAACGGATGTTTCAAAAAGAAGAAGCTTATACATCAACATCAATTTCTTTAGAAAACGAGCATCTCTTTGAACTATAGAATTGTATTTCGCTTAAAGTGTTTTGGCGACTTTTTGCTAAAATTTATCTTTTAACCATAGAAAGCCTTTCTTATTTTGCATACCCTGGATAAAAAAACCCGATAGTAATATCGATAGTATAAATATTTTTCCCGAAGCTATCAAAAATATTGAATGGCGCCACTATCGATACTTTTGCAGCTCCAGTGACGATGCCCCATCCATTTCATTTCATATTATAATTAGAATTACATATCTTAGAACACTGTAAAGTCTTGTACAAAGTTTTTGAGCTCAGGACTAGCTGCTCTCATTGAATTATTTAGTTTGGGAGCAGAACCGTAATAGCTCGCGTGTAGGTTAGCTTAGGTTGAAACGGCTGCCGGATTTCTACCTGTCGGGTCGGTACGTTGGACAGCCGTAGGATCTATTTCTTCATTTGGTCATACACGTGTAAGACCATTTGGATGCTGAAATGAAGTCTGTCATTTGTTGGGGACAGCCTTTTTACAGCTCCGATAAGAAAGTCGCAATGTTATCACCCAGGTGCTTGAGTCGTCTTTTGGAGTGGGCAGGACATGAGCAAAAGAGGTGGTCCGCCGTTTATTGCTCTTCGCTGCTTCTACAGCTACAATTATCAGACTAAGGCAATAAGCCTAGCTGCATGGATGCCAACTAGCCAGTGTCCAATAGTGGCTCTAACAACGTTTCTCCCTGCTAGAGAGCAGAGCTTTGTGGAACACTATGACAGTTGAGCACATTATGCCATTTTTGATTGGATGTCTGTTTGAAGTATTCATATATAACTTGTTGCCGATATTGAATCGGATAATATTAAGGATTTGAGTTGGAGCCTCTGAGCCATGATAGTGCCCGCTTCCGGGCGATCAGAGGACCATTTGTTCCTGTCCGGAATAAGGGTATTGAAAGGAGTGCTAGGGTAATCTACGGGTAAACAGTAGTCTTGTTGTGAGTGACCAAATGCGGATTCTATCGCTGTTTGTTTTTATGAATACCGTGCTCTTAGCTCTCTGCTGCGACTCTTTCACAAGACGAATACAAAATTCATATGCCCTCTGGCTTTAGGGTATACAATGTGGGCGACGGAAAGGCGGACAGAAAGCAACAATTACGGTGAATCTCTGATTGCGCGCTTGGACAGAGAAAGAAGAAGCAGCAGCAGCAACAACAACAACAACAACAACGAATGTAACAAAATCATAAATTTTACTTGCAATAATTTCAATGGAGCCGTCTGCCAATCATCATTCCCCGCGTTACGTATTGTCTTTGTTGTTTTTGTTGTTGTTGCTCCTGACCATTGGAGCCGTAAGGGAAATTGCATTCACCAATACATACACATGAACGAATGAATGCAATAAACCTCACATGCATGTCTTTTTGAGTGCGTGTGAGTGTGTGAGTGTGAGTGTGTGTGAGTGAGTGTGCGTGCGTGTTAGCGGTTGGTATGTGAAAATTTGAATGGTAAAAAATCTCTGTGCATTCAACAAGAGCTGAGTCAACAGCAACAACTTTTCAACTTTGATTGCGTTAACAACATTGCAGCAGTTGTTGTTGTTGCTGTTGTTGTTGGCATTGATAACGTCGTCACCAACAACGCACTTGTTTGGTGTGAATGATAGAGCGAATGACACTTTATGTGCACACTTTTGGCTTCGTTTGCATAAGTGTTGGTGAGTGAGTGGAATGTGGCCGCAGCAGCCGCTAAATAAAGATCCACAGTTGCAGTGCTGCCAGAAAGTGATTCTACATGATTCGTATTTCTAGGTTAAGACAAGAAAAAACGTATAATATGGTCACTGTGTGATTGGCAACTGGAAATCTTGCTTTGGAGGGAAGAGAGTAGCAAGAGGTAAGAAAGTAGGCAAAAGAAGATATCGATTCTGGGTGGGTTCATTAGAGAAGGTTGACTCATCCCAAGCACTCGGGCAGCCTTGCCCATTGTGCCATAGAAGAAGTGCTACTAAATCAGCAATTGTATTACAGGGATGCGCACATCGTCCTGTTATTAAATCATAACAGTAAGTTACAAAATGAGCCTCAAATGCTACAATATTATTTTTGATGTACTTGTAGTGAGTCAATCTAAGTTAAAACCCACCGTTAAAAATCAAATTTAATTCGGACAAACTGCTTAAAAAAATCGTTAAGTCATTTTTAACGAATGGCGGCAATAAGTTGGTAAGGTGCATGCACCAGCTGTTTTTGCAGAATATTGGTAGTTGAGAGCATGCAGGATGATTGGAACATTTGGTGTGTTCTGCACTGCCCTCAAGAAGGTGACCCCACTGTGAGTGCTAACTACCGTGGTAGCAGTCTTCTTTCCATTGCATATAAGGCCCTATGGAGTGTATTGCATAAAAGACTGAAGCCATTCGCTAAATAACTGATTTTAACTTATCTGTGTGGCTTGAGGTCTGATAAGTCCACCATCGACCAGATGTTCATACTTTGCCAAATACTGGAAAAGATCGACGAATACCAAATCTACAGCCATCATTTCTTTGTCGATTATAAAGCAGCATTTTATAGCTTGTTGAGCGATCACGATCGCATTATCGGAGTTTGGTGTGACTATGCAGAATGACGTTGATCAACACAAGCAGCTCCATCAAGTACAAAGGAACCACTCCGAATCTTTTGATATCAGCGAGGGTTCAGACAAGGCAATGCCCTCTACTGCAACCTCTTCAAACTTTTGATGGGAAATGTATTGCGAAAGACCGAATAAAATCGAAACGGGAAATTTTGGAACTATAAAAAAGTCCAGTTGCTTGCATACGCATATGATATCAATATCATTGGTCGTAGCCATCAGTTAACGGAGCCCTTACGGCTATTGAAGATTCTCTGCCAACGTGGGTCTGGTTGTAAATGATACAAGGTATAGTATATGCTTAGAGTCGCCGCGTTTGAGCACTCAGATTTATGTTAAAAACTATTCATTTGAGGTTGTCAAGGATTTCGTCAACCTTGGCACAACTGTCACAATGAAGATCAAGGGGAAAATCCTTCTTGCCAATAGATGTTTTTTCGGATTCAGTAGGCGAATAAGTAGGAGAGATCAGCCTCGCTAGATTACTCTAACACTCTTTAATACGCTTATCCCTTCGGTTTTGCTTTATGGAGCTAAAGCATGACGAATTAGCGGCTGTTGTAGGGTCCCGGTGGAGAGCACACTAACTATTTTTGGATCACCGATTAGAGAAGAATTGGTTTATTGAACTGATTGATTGTTGAAATTTCAAATGCTATTGCATCTACTTCTACGCCAAGATTCCATATCTTTCTTTATTGGAGATGCATGGAGCTCTCTTCTACAGCTGGAGCAACCTAGTAACACTACAAACTTTTGGAGCTGTTTCGCTAAGTAGAGTTTTATTAAAAATGTACTTGTCTAGATCGCAAGGTAATCCCTATGTTTACGCTGCAACATGTTAGAAGTTTTCAATGGCATATAATCATCATATGGCGATCAATGAGCTGCCAAGCTCTTTGCACCAAGTCAGCAGTTAAGCAATTTTTCATTTAGCAATAATTTTACTTGAGAACTGATAATTTTTACTCCATATTAAATAGCATTTTGTGCATTTATTTTACGAATAATGACCTAGAATTGGTCAACTAGATCGAATAACGAGTTTTTGTTACATCTTTTGTATGTAGTGAATTTCATCGACATGCTACATCATTCAAGTATGGGCAAATAATATATATGAATATGAGTGAAAGTAAACCATGATATGAGTCATTTATATGTACATTGACAAGATGAAATAAGTTTTCGTTTTATAATTGCTGAAAACACACTTCTTTATAAGAGTTTCAGCTCTCGTTTGGGAGTTTCCTATGAGAATGCAGAGTTTCCTCAATGCTAAGCCGGTTCGTCAAATTCAAAAACATCGTTGGCAAACCTCTGTCGCCTTTTATAAGCTTCTATTTTCTACTTTACACAGAACAGGGCGAAAGTTGTGGTCATCTAATATCCCAAAAAGCGTTTTATTGAAATAGCAATTATTGTATATTGTTTTGATCCAAACTCAAAAATCATTTTCAAATTTTGCTCAGTGTGGCGATGTTTTTGTGTATGTGCAACTGCTTACTGAATTTTTCTTAATAAGTTATTCAGGTTGCAACGCGTTCTGAAGTAAGTCGTATACGTAATTTCAGAATCAGATATAATTTTGCATGCATGCATGGTTATTGCATATTGTATATGGCTTTTTGATGGCGCTACCCTCAAATACACACACACAAAGCCATCAAAATAAACACAAATTCAAATCCGTCAGCGCATTTTTATGCCCCAAACCTTTAATTCTACATGCATATAAATGTAAAGCTGCCTTTTCGCCTGCTTTTAGCACAACTTTGAGCCAAAACGACCGAAAAATTGCAAGCAGAGTGTAAAATTTATGATAAAAACGTGTGACTCTGATAAGATTGGGTGGGCACGGGCGGGTTCAGACAAGTAGCATAAAAACGCCAAGCATGGCAATATAAAAGGCGCCACAAGCAAATGAAAATGGCGCACGAGGCGCGGCAGCACAGTGTGTGGCAAGTGCAAGGCCTTGTGGCAGCTAAGGTAGCGACTTCAATTCAGCCAGATTGAGTGGGAGGCCCAAGACCATGGGAGAGCCTGGCTGACTAGTGACCGTTGTACCTTGTTGCTCGTTAGGCTAATAGCTGCGCATTTTGTGTGCGCTGGCTGACGCCGCCGGCGCCGGTTCCCAGGTCCCGAACTTGCATGAGAGTTTTACGCCTATGATGCACATACTCGCACACACTTACATCGAGCTCCCAAGCTGCAAGTTTGGCAAAACTACCAACTGGGTAGGGGCATCGTATGAATCGTGTTGGCCGGAAAGTTGACTGGCTGACTGCAGTTCCAGTTGCCACGCGCTGTTATCAACAACATAAGTATTTCTTGGCTTAGGCGTTGATTCATTTGCATGTAACTGGCGGCCATTACTTAAAGCCCGGTCAGAGTGCTTTGCTTGTTGTTGTTGCCGGGCAGCACACGGTGCTCCAGCCAGCCAGGTGAATACGGCCAAACGGTGAGCTGCTCAAATTGCCTGCAATGCAATCAGTAGTTCAACAACAACAAAAACAACACCAACAGCTACAGCTACAAAAAGAGTCAATGCTTTGAGGCATTTCATTAGCTGCATACGTGACCTGCCCCAACCCATACCTAGCTGTAAGCCAACTGCCAGCTTGCTCTTTTGTATACTCTTGCAACAGAGTATGACTCAATTTGATCAACAATCGGTGCATTTCAGCTCTTTCCATGCCAAGAATCGGCTACTTCACTTAGAGAGATTTTGACGCGTTCAGCATGAACTCTCCAGAATATGAATGTTTTGTATTCGCAGGCACGTCTATAATCTTCTCATTCTTTACTACCACTGATGTGAGTTGGAGATTACCCATACGGATGTGGGCAACAACTACTACTACGTAATTTGAAAACGTTTCTCTTGATACTTTCTGGGTTTGCTTTTGAGCAAATGGCTACTTTACATGCATTTGCTTAAAACTTTAGCACAGATCATAATTTGGTTAGCGTTTTCGGCAAAATACTCTTAAAGATACTCTAAAAAGGTGTTCAATGCGGTTTTTCGATGAGTGTAACGCATGCCTTGGAGACGTACCATATCTTACGGTCATGGTGTATCCTGAAGCCTTTGAAACTGGTTCCTCACTACCTGCTTCAAGTAATTCCATATTTACTTTTGGTAAGGGCATTTAAAGTTCGACTACGCTTATTTAGCATTCCTGTCTCTTCTTTTTGTTCTTTTTTTTGGGGCTGACGCTTTTCTACCTCCCGTGAATGTGCATTGCCGTTTGATTAAAAGCGGCTGGCCTTTGAATGCGTCGTTTCGGCGTCTAATTTGATTTGCATTCCGACAATTTCGATCAGTTGGCTTGGAGCATAATCTTTGCCAGGGCAGGTCACGCATACCTATACAAACATATATATATACATGTTAAGTACGTATATATGTATATATATATATATACATATGTATATGGAAGTGTGTGTGTCATTGGGTATGCATTTGGCATTTGGCAGCTGGAATTGAAGATATCTTGGCCATGCGCACAATTAACCTTTGGCCAGCTGCCAAAAATTCTTGCTCAACTTGTGTCCCATAACATATTTGCACCAACACCAACAAGTGCAAGTGTGCTTAAATGGCAAACATTGCGTATACGTAATTTATGCATGAATGCATTGAACAAGTGGAAAGTTTGGCATAGACTCACAACCAATTAAAATGTTGAAACACATATGAATTATATTTGAATTTGCGCTCAAGATAACTTTTGAAAATATCTTACAAACTTGGCCAAAGATGCCAGACAATGACAATTCCCAAAACTAATCAACGAATAATATGGCTAAAAAAAGTGAACACATGTGCCCCAAAATAAATCATATATCAAAGGCTAAGTCCGTCCGCTTCAGCATTGTCGAGTCACTCAGTCAGCTGGACCCAGGGGTGGTGAATATAGGGGTAAAAAATAATAATACGCGTGTTCGTCTGGGTCTCGATTCTTTTGTGCTTGTTGTTGTTATAAACTTGGCTCATAAACGGAACCAAATGAGTAAGAGAAGCTACTGCACAAAAGACCATTAATCACATGTGTGTCCATGTGTGTGAGTGTGCTGTGTTATGTGTGGCAGGAAACGGAAGTGTTACACTAAGCCATTTTGTCTCTACGTTCTGTCATTTGACCATGTTTTCCGACATTTTCATGGCAAATAGAAAAATTACACACGCACACTTATAAATATTTATTTGACTGTATATACTATACAAGAGGGGCTTCGCCGCCTGCACGCTTCGTGTGTGAGGTGCAGCTGTCGGCGAGCACAAACTTCAGCTGTTGCCAATGGATAAACTTTTTGTACAGTTTTTCTCTCACTTCCATTTATTGCTCTTCCCTATCATGTTTGACACGCACACTAATAGATGCAAATACATACATATATTAGCCATACAAACACACACTGCAGCATAAAGACATGTCGGAGAGGTTTATTGGAAACATGTGTTGTAGCATTTAGTTGGCAGCCCAGCCAAAAAGACTTTTCAAAGTCAATTTCATATTGACGAGCAAGAAGCCAAAAACGGCAAAAAGCTAAGAGTGTTGACTTGGGAAAGCCGCAAGTTTGCTACCCTTGCCATTTGACGTACCCGTAACTGAAACACGTATACACGTATTAGTCATATTATTACTTTTTTATGACGTTTTCAACATTCATTTTAATTTGATAAAGTTCATACAAAGTCCCTGATTTTTGGATTTAACAATTGCAGCCCTTCAACAACCACATTGAACATCTTTCTCACAACATTAGCTAGACAGCGGAGTTAATGGATACTTTACTCTATCAATGACGCTGAGGTCACAGAGTTCCGCGTTCCATCGTATGCGGTAGTTGTTGCAAACACGTAAAGGGCCAGAGATCTTACGGACTACTTTTCGCTCAAACACTACAAAGGCATTTTCAACAGACTGCGTCAGCACCCACGCTTCAGCGCCATAAAACAAAACTAGAGTGGTCTCTTCTACTCTTTTGCCTACTGGGACCAAAGTAACATCTATTGGCTAGAGTGATTCTCTGCTTGATCTCCATGCTGACATCGTTTTTCATCGTGACGGTGGTATAGTTTTCAACATCAATCTGAGAATCCTTCCGCTGCATCTCTAAACTCGAAGGAAACATATACTTTGCATTGCTGTCAAATTTTTTAAATTGTTTTTTTTAACAATTTATAATTTATATGCCCGACAGAGGGATACCCTGTACCCATTTTTTCCGTGAAACTCAAATTTGTGTGCATATTTGTGTATCGATGCGTTGAGGGGCATAGGCGTAATAACGATAACGGGGGTTGATTCGAATAGAGGTCAACATTGTTTGGTTTATAAGCCTAACATGAATCTTCGTACCACATTTGGTTAAAATAAATGTTAATCTTAACATTTCTATAAAAAGTGAAATTCTACTGTACACTTCATAGGTGGAGGGGTCTAAAATTTACATTTTCTTAGCCACATCTTTTGAAGTTACTATTCGATCTTAATAATTTTCCCATCACACATGCAATAACAGGGTGTAAAACGTTTCAATTGGATAGCTTTTGTGTCTCTATTTCTTGTAGTCTCCGAGAACGGTTTGCCAATACGAACAGACAGACGGACTATCGACTTGACTATTACTCCTGATAATTTTTGCCCATGGAATTTATGGTCTACCACGCCTCCTCCTGTAACATACATTGCACAAATCTATAATACACGTTGTGAACAGGGCATAAAATTACAATAGTCTGAATTGATGTAACTTGTGTTTCCCTAACAGCAAACTTTTGTAAACCTACAGTACCTAAAAGCATCACCATCAAAAAGACATTTCAAACACCGACTTATTTCGAGCCAAATTGGACATTTCGACCACTGTACAAGTGAGCAAGGTAGTTGTCCGAAAAACTGAAACAAATTAGTGTGAATCTGAGCTATCAGGCAAAGTGACTCAATAATACTTATTTAATTTTGACTTATCACTTGCATTAATATTCATAGAAATATAACAACTTCACATACGTGAAAAAAATTAGTATCCGGCCAAGTTTAAACTATTTGAAAAAAGTGTTTTGTTGTATAAAGACAATATTGTTAATAGACTCTCACGTACAGTTGCAAACATCAAGTAATGCACATCCCATGCACACGCTCATAAATGTTTGTGTTGGTTAACAAAGAAATGCATGCAAGGACACAACCTTCCAGCAGAATGAAAATTAAGATACCGCAGCGAGAAACGTCGGCATTTATCTTACCTTATATTCTTATACTACAAAAAATACTTAAAAGAACCTCTACTCAAAAGTACGCAGCGCCGAACCTACGCACTCGTTAACAGAGCTTGTTTAGCACACTGAGCTGCATCATATTGACGCTTGTACCGCTATACTCATGCGTCTAAGAAGAATTGATCTGGGAAAGAAATGCTGGAATCAATAATAAGACTCATTGAAGTTGAGTGACTTTTGTGAAAATGTAAAAAAAATTCCGCAAAATTGTCGTAAGCACTTTTTCGGCTATGTAGTGAGATGGCCTTTACCAGAATCGAACGTGGAGCAACCAGTTCCAAAAATCATGTTGACCTGTGAAATTACGGCTAATAGTTATAACATATATAGGAAATTGTTATTAGGATACGATAATTTGAACATATCGTTTTTGATACAAAAGATTTCTGCATAGCATAAGAAGGTTGCTTTGCGTATATATCTATATGTACGATATATTCACAAATTTCACATATCTAATTCTTTTTTTTAATAAAATTTGCTGAAGATTAATTTTTATTATGCTGTAAGAAATCGAAAAGCCAGTTTTAAAAATTAGTTAGTTAATTAGTCAACTCAGCTTCTATAAGGCTACCTGATCCTGTATGAACCAATAAGTCTATAGCGAAGTGTTCGTGTAGTACTGAAAGAACCATATTCCTACCGTTCTGTTATCATAGAGTCGCACATGAATCCTTGTGTAGGGATTAGCCACAAACACGACAAAGCTGTTATACAATCCATAAGGGTAAAAACAAAAAGGGCCAAAACCATCAGTTTGGTAACTGGACAGGTGAATGACAAGGGCCAATTTGTAAGCAAATCAAAGCCAAAAAAAAGCCATACGTCCTGCTTTCTCCTACGAATCCTTTTGTTCCGTGTATCTGGCTGCTGTATGAGTATCAACGTAAGTCTGTTAGAGTGTGTGTGTGTGTGTGGGTGTGTGTGGGTGTGTTTGTGTATGAGCCTATCAGCTGCGTTGTTGTTCCTATGACTACCCAGCTCAATTGTGGCGCCTAATTGTGCCCAACTCAAACTGTGCACTTTAAAGTGCCAAAAGGATTTTATTCAACTGATGTGGGATAGCATCTCGTACTTAGTAAATGCCTCTCCTGCGCAAAGAATACACTGTGCGACAGTGAAAATACGCCCGACAAGTTACATAGTGTAGGTTGTACATCTAGTCGACTGGAACTAGAAACCATTTTTATACCCTGTATAACTTGCTTGTCTGTCCGTGTTGTAACGCGGTTTACACCCACACCATAAAAGTTATCCGATTGAAACTTGGCACACAAAATCAGATATGTTGTTAAGAAGATATAAGTAATAATATGGAAAATTTAGGCCCCGCCTCCTGTACACTGCAACAAAATGTTACTTTTTACAGCAATGTCAAGGTTAACATTTATATTAGAACCACCAAATGTGGTACGAAGACTCATATAAGGCTTAAAAACGAAACAATGTTGGAATTTTGCCGAATCAACCTCTCACGCCGCGCAGTCCAGTTACCTTAGTAACGCCCATACCATTCACCGCTTTTATACAAAACTTTGCACATAATATTGATATTCATGGGAAAAATGGGTACAGGGTATCCCACTCTCGGGCACCATTCCGACTGTCTGCACCAAATTTTTTATCTGGGAATCCTCCAATTTTTTGTTCCCGCAACTGATATGCATCCGCGGCCATATTTCTTACTTTAGAAAAAATGGCTATGTAAATTTTTGTCCGATTTTATCCATCAAGCAATCAATATCGTCGAAATTACATGCACTTTTAGAAAATTAATACTTATTCGACGCTTTTTATGTAAATTTTTTCATTTAATAGCCGTCAAATTTGGAAAAATGAGGAAAAACACTTTTTCCATTTTTGACCTTTCAAAACACATAATATAATCAAATAATCGATACATTTATATCATTTTCAAGATCAATTCGGCTGCAATTTCAAAAATTGCTCGAAAATGACCCAGATATCAATGGATTAGTAAATAAAGGCAAAAATCCGTTATTTGTTTATAAAACAAATGGGGAGCTCTCCAGAAAAGAAAAGAAAGGGCTTTGAGTTCTTGTCAACTAGATGTACAACCTACACTATGTAACTTGCCGGCTGTGTTTCGATTTTTTTTTTTTTTTTTGTTGCACAGTGTTTTTTATGATGAAATCGAGGAAATGGACTAACTGCCAAAACTGATCTGCTTCCATGTGAATTGCTTAAGTACGCAGCAACACAGTGTCATGCCTCATTCTGCAAAAGTGTGGCACCCACATTTCAAGTTTTGGGCGTTGCTCAGTTTTCAATAGAAATTGAAGTGAAAGTTGTTTTGGTAGCAAATCACAGGCTGTGGACTTTGTATTTAAGGAGTGATGTTGCTGTAGGTACTTTTAAAGATTCTCATAATAAAATGATTCATTAATTGTTGTGCCTCTAATTTCTTGAAGTCTTTTTCTTTTTCTATACTAATAGGGCATATGTAACCAGATCCAGGCTTTACTTTACTGGGCTTTACTAACTTGGACAACGCGCCAAGTAACGAATATCAGCCGAATCTGTTGCATATTTAGTACCGATTTGGATGCATGCATTCTGCCGTTCTACATGCGCCCTCTTAGTCCATCGAGGACTACACTCACAAAGCACGTGCCAATCCTCCAACTCTGCACCGCATTGCATCTTGAATGCAAGAGAGCGTTCAACGATCCCTGGCCTGGCAGTAAGAATCCAGCGCGGAAAGTAAAAGCAAACTCTCGCCGGCTGAAGAAGAAGCTTGGGTTCGGGATAAAGCGGTGTGTTCAGCACCTCCATTCCATGCGAGAGGCACATAACAATTCTTCGTCCAGCAGTTTTCAACTAAGAACTGCCAAACGCCGCTTGTGTAGACAATCATCGTCCTCTAGCGGATAGTCACGCTTGAGTTTGTATCTGACTGCCAAGCGCATGACAGGCAGGTCAAACGGGGAATATCCAATCAGTACCTGCACGACGACAGTGGAGACTGTGCGACATACATGCAGGCAGCCACGCAGGATGATACTGTGACATGACAATAGACGCCTCCAAGCCCCTATACGTGTCATCTCCAGGGCATGCAGCCCCGAAGCACCAAACAGCGCACAAGGCATCCATCATGAGTACGAAATATATGATCCGCTTGAAGCCTGGAATGACCACGCGAAGAGTCGCGATATAAAACTGAAAATTCCTCGGCTCGACCATTTGCGGAGAAGTGCTTCGTCTGCGATGCACTTTTGTAAACACGAAAAACCAAAAACCAAACACGGTTTATTGTGATGTTTTGAGATAGTCTCGACCTTTTTTAAATTTTTTTTTTTTGACGCAACCTTATATACCTACAATACGTACAGTACATATTTAGTTAAATTCAATCGTACGTACAGGGAGTAAGTTGTAAAATATTTAATAAGTTTGAAAACAAATTTTTGCATCTCTATAATCAAAATTTCAAGTAAAAACGTTGTGTGCCTTATTTTTACTAACTAAAGTCATTCAAAAGCATAACAAATTGGTAAGCAGCTTCTAAAAAAAAAGAACTCGTTATTAGCACCATTTAACGGCGCCTTGACTCCCTTTATAGGTGATGATCAGCGCGATACTGATCCGACAAACAAGTCATATTCTCCATCTACCATCTTAAACAGCTGCCTGCCATGCCCTTACAACTTAGCCATACTCAAATGTGTTATATTTAAAGCGTCGTGCTCCCGACGATGCCGCCTGTAATGCATACACTGAAATTTCATTCAGATCATTTCATCAAGAGGATCGTTCATGGCCATAGGCAAACTGTTCAGGAGTATTCGAAGCGAGCACCAGCATAAACTTGGGATTCTGCTCAGATGTTCACACAAGAAGCCATTAAGTGCAGCATGCAAGTTTTCTAATATCCTCTCCAACGAACGTTTACGCAAAAAAGCATCTGCCTCATTCGCAAACAGCAACAGACGACGCCTGGAGATATGCGACCAATCGAAAACTTTATGTATAGCAGTTACGCCATCCTTGCCCATGGGTGCCACAACACCGCCAGTTATAATGCTAAAGTCCTTGCCGGGATTCTCGGTCAACTTATTGGCAAACATCGATTTGCCAGTGCTGAGTGATCCAAGCATCAATACATTACGATAAAGACCACGATTGATGCACGTATTTTTGGTAGCAATTGCTATGTGAAGCAGTCGTTCCTACAGATTAGAAATTAACACAAAGCCTTTTGGAGGGTCCACATTCTTCGGACGCAAACGTCTAAAGAAATTTACCGGATGCTTGAGTGCCTCGAGTAGAGCATAACGCCACGGTTTCATCATAGCGAGAGACAACGCCAGTGACACCTTTGGTACTGTGCACGCCCAAGGCCAACAAAGACTCCCGGATAGTTACGTAATGTTCCAGCGATTTTAGAAGCATATGCTTCAAATTTATTTTCCGACTAAGGCTCTAGCTCCTTTTCTTCCGATGCATTGCCTCCAACACTTTACGCAGGTTCACTATATATCATGTAAATTTAATAACAATATTATAGAAGCAGAATTTGACGTTATAGTTTGTTTGTTTTAATTGGGTTTGAGGCATTAGTTTCTTGGGGGAAGAATCTCAATCTTAATTAGGGCCTACCGCAATTGAATCTGTTTGCTGGCAATTGGCAAAAGTGTGGAGGAGTTGGAGACCTAACTGCTCACGTCCGGCCATCTTTATGACGACATGATGGAGTCAGTACAGAAGTAACGCCTTCTTTTTGCACTTCTTATTATGTTGTTATATGTAGCATCGGTAAGCATTGGCGCAGTCTGATGCAGATGTTTCTCTTATAGTACAAATTGTGATGTCTTTACATATGATATTTGGTCCCTTTTGCCGAAAAAGTACCAACTTTTCACTACTCTTTAAAGTCGCTTTCTTTCTACAAAAGGTGCCAGATCTTTTCTTTCAATGGATAGGAAAAAGTTATAGCCTTACCTAACACTAATTCCATACTTCAACGTTTAAACTTTATACATACACTCTGAGAAATTCAATTGCAGGCAGATATTTCCAAGGGCTAGAACAAAGTAAGTCATCCATAAAGAGAGTTTTTTTTCGTGTTTTTAATAAGTTTAAATGTTATGGCATGTTAGATATTGAGATACGCCTTTGAGTTTGATTTTAATTTATTATGAAAATAGAGAAAAAATTTGATGCAGACAGTCGGGACCGTGCCCGACCTTGGAATGCCCTGTACCCTTTTTCTTTATAAACACTAACTACGGTAAAATGGAAACCGAAGTATCCTCTTTTATATCTCTTTTCATAAGATCGATATGCCTGTAGACATTTTCATATTGGAAGGTTCCAATTCACATGTTTTATTGGAAAGTTGGCTATTATAGGGCAAAAATTATTTTAATGCTCATAACTCCAGTATTCTTCATCCAATGTGGTTGCATTTTGAAACATAGATCAAAAACACTTTTATAAATATAAGTGACAATTTTCACATCAATTTGGTGAGGCAGTAATTATGGTAAATCGATTGCGGGGGAAGGGGGGGTTTTATTGAAAAAAAAATGTGGATGCAGTCTTAACGACTAGGGTCACACGAGCCTCCACACCAAATTTTGTAACTCTAGCTGACATGTATCCATATCTACGTATAGTGGAATTTTGGAGCAGTTTATGCGCGAGGGGAGTGAAATCAGCATATTTTTGACTAAAACATATATGTAATTATCCGATTTCGATCATTTTGGCTGGAAGATAATGGAGGGAGGCGACTTTCGACAAACATTACCCGTGAGTCGAAATTAATAGCGGCGGATAAATTCAATGCATGTCTGAAGTCATCATATTTGTGGCGATCCGTGAAAACAATCCTATTGTATACGAATATGCGAGTGTTCCTGCAAGTGGATATAAACGCAGAAGTTTTCCCAAAAGAACTGCTCAAGATCGGAATTGGACAAATTCTGGTAGATAGTTACTGTGGTTCAATGCACCTGAACGAAAGCTGAACACATTACTAATGTATATCCGAACATTGGTAAAAATTTACGTAACTGCGATTGGTTGAGCGCACGCATAATTTTATCAACGAAAATTAATGTCAATGAATTTGATTAGACGGTTCAAAATCAGATTCGAGGAGAATTGCGTTCGTACAAATCGTTCGGTTGAAAATGAGGATTTGCCTGGCATGCCTTCTTAATGTTGGATTTGCCATCATGATGCTAGGAAATCTTCATGCCCCACCAAAACTGTGCAATGGAACCCGAATGATTGTGACAAAGCCAATGAACAATTAGATAGTGGCAAGGACTTAAAAAGGATTATACAAAGGAGAAGAATATCTAATTTCACGAATTCTCTAGACTTCAACCGATTTGCCGTTCCGGTTCAAACGCATTGAGTTGGCTGTGAAACTTTCGTTTGCGATGACCATAAACAAGTCCAGCTCTATATGGCGTGTTCCCGAGTTGAAAAACCATCCTCACTCTTCACTTACGCTCCGGAGCAGCCTTGAATTAAAGACAAACATTGTTGTTCACGGATATAATTCAATGAAATTAATAGTTGATTTTATTCCTTTTTAGCAGAATATTGGAAGGGAAAGCTTCCGGTGTAAATAAAGGATATATTTCAATCAGTCTGTAATTGAAATTATGTTATTGTGTCATCGGCTAAAGAAAAAACCTGTGTAATCGTGAAAGCTCGATATTAATTTAATCAAAAAAATCTATTTTGGGCAAAACGAAGTTTGTTGGCTAGCTAGTTTATATAAAGAGTATATAGTTAAAAATGTTAAATTTCAATTGCATTTTATTTCCACAAACTTTTGGAATTTATGTCAAAAATTTGGTGAGAAACAAAAGCAATTGGCACAAAATGTGTATGACAAGTGCGTCTTTCTTTTCGTAGAAAACACCATGAAAAAGTAAAAATCGGCATATTAAACGTATGAGATACCCTAACAACTTTAAAAAACAAAACAGACAATTAATTCTATTAAAAATGTTTAAATTGCAGCAACTAAAATTGAAAATTCAATTAAATTGTGTTTACTAAAAGATTTAGATGTTTATTCAAAAGCTTAAAAAATGACATTTATTTTAATGAAGTTGAAATATTTATCAATTATGCTGCATTTTGTACATTAACAATTGAATTTTATTAATGGCAATTATTTTTTTTTTACAAATCGCATAAGTTCGACTTTTCACACGCAACTATTTATTTATTTATTGTGTATGTAAATAGCGGTTCCCCCCGTGTGGTTAGCGGGTTAGAGAATACCACCTCAGCAGCTCAAAGCTTGTCGTATGAGGTGACTAACAATGACACTGGGTTCTTTCGAGACCAGTTAGGTCACCCCAGGCCTTAAAAGGGTTGTGCGGAGGGTTTGGGACCCAGCACGTAAAACCACAATTCCAATGAAAGAATGTATTTACATCAGGCCGTAACCCGATAACGGGTTGTCATGGCGAGTTAAGTAAGTATGTAAATAGGAGTAATAACTTTAAATTTATATGTAAATAATTTGTAGTGTGCGCTTTATATATGCAGATGATGCTATGTGCTGCATTTTCATTTTTCTTTTAACAATAACACTTTTCTTTTGTTTATTGTGGTTTTTCAGCTGTTGTTGTATTATTCTCTCGTTTTTCTCTTTATTTTTTTTTAGCAGTCGCCGCATTGTCATAATTAAAAGGCAATTTTAACGCTTTGCTAGTTTTAATAGCGTGCCTCAAGACCTGCTCTTAGAGTGCGGGGATTGTGGCAAGATGGCGGCTGGGCTTTGCAGCTAAGCGGCGACTTTCAGTTTTGCCTGTGGCATGCCACAAAAGCAGCAACAGCAGCCACAACAGATATTTTAATATGCTGGCAGCATGAAATTGCATTTGTTTAAAATCTTTTTATTCAATTCAATTTTCATATAAATACTTTTAATTTTTACTTCTCGGCAATTTTAACTTTTTGACTATGAATATAATGAGTATGCATAAGTCAATTATTTGATTTTATATGTATACATATATGTTTGTATGTCCAACTCGCATGGAGTATCCGAGTTTATTTGAGGTTAATTTTTCAGCCTTTTTTTGTATTCCATCAATTTGGGTGTTGCTGCCAAATAATAATAAACAACGTATTGAATTGATAATCAATTTGCATTGAAAACGCAATCCTAAATACATTTTACCATACAATTTGATTTGCAATTGATATGCGGCCATTTTATAAATTACATGCTGCCATATTTCACTCACACATGCGTCTGTGTGTGTGTGTGTGTGTGTGTGTGTGTGTGTGTGTGTGCACAACCCATACTCAAGTGTTTATTTTGTATCAAAAATTATCAAACTCCATATCTATACAATAGATATTTAACAATTTATTTATTTTATTTAGAGTTTCCTTGTTTTGCAGTTTGTTATTCATTTAGGGTTTCTATTTTGATATTCCAAGCCATTTATCACTATTAATATGTGTTTTTAACATTTTAATACCACAAAACCCAATTTGCTGAATTGCGCTTACATGTATTAAATAAATATCGATAGCACTAAGGTTCGATTACAATGCTTTTGTTTAAATGCCTATTAACTTTGCAAATCTCCAAAGATGTCGAATAGGAATAAGTTTTTCGAATCTCTTTCAGCAAAGCATTTGAATCTGCTAACCATAGCTTTCTATGTCACATGGACACTCCTCTTGCTCTTAGCTCCAGGGTTGCCAGCTGTCGCGAGTCAAGAGTCTGCTTCTTTTACTTGTTCCGTTCCACTTGGTTGCATCTCCGAGGTATCTGACTCATGTGTTCTTTTTTATTCTAAGCGGTGCTTTAATCTTCATACCTCTTCATTGCACTCTGCGCTAAGGAATTGAATGAGCTTGATATAACCAAACTCCTCTTGTTCGTACCTCGTTCGAATACAGTTCAGGCTTTTGTACAGCACTCTAATCCTTACATTCGTACTCTTTTAGTTTCCTTTTGATTAATTTGCCATCTTCAAATAAAGTGGGGTTCTCTTTGTCCGTACACTGCTCATCAGAGAGATTGACTCTCCAGCTTTTAGTCGTTTTTTGACGATATTTTTTTTTATTTAAGGAAATGCAAAAAAGAGTACTGTCATAAAAGGCTTAAAAGTTAAATAATGCTAAGTGGACTGGCCCACCTGTCATCTGGGTCAAGAATAACTTTAACGCTTAGATAAGCTTATGTCATTTCCGAAAGAATTTACAGATTTGCCGATATCGCATCTCTTAAAAACTCGAATTTGAATTTTGAAATGGCGATAATGCGAAAACCGGATCTGAAATCAGCGACACCGAATTTACCGGAAAAGATATGTTTTAGCCATAAGCCTTTTTTTGCTAACCACAACAACACCAGTGCTGATAAACGCTAAAACGAAAAATACGTTACATATACCCTTCCCGGGTAATGCCTTGGCCCCCGAATAACTGGAATCTGACCATTGTAATAAAGTGATAAAAGATTTTAAAAGATACGTTTTGCGTCTTGAAAAAAGTTTGAAAACACAATAATCAAAATAAGCTGATATTGCAACTCATTTTGGACATATAAATAGCTGGTAAATTCTGGTAACTGAAGTTAGGCAAAAATGGGTCAATATATACGCAGAGAAAAAACCAAGAATATTGTACTCAAAGTCAGCACATCCATGCATGAAAACAGTTCGAGTACATAAAATTCGCATTTTAAGTTAAAAATTGTAAGTTTGTAAAACTCAAATCAAACTTTTTATTTACACTTTGGGAAAAAAAGCTGCTTGTGTGCGAAACAGGAGAACCTTGATTGATCCCCAGACGATCCACTGAGTCACGCTAGCTAATTTTATCACCATAACTAATGCAACCAATAGGCCAACCTTGACCTCAATGTTATCTTTAATGACCGTCCTTTCTTTACATAGAAATACCGCAGAGTACTGTGTGTCGCCTTCGACAATCTCTTTCAATTTGCCAACCATTCGGAGTCCGTTCTTCAAATCTTTAGCCGACAGCGTCTGAGGCAAGGGAAGGGAAACTAGAACTACGACCTATAAAGCTATAGGTATATATATAGTTTCGTCCTCATTAATAAGTGAGGCGCAGTGGAGGAACATCAAAATGGTGCAAAACGCGGCGCTCAGAGTTGCCACTGGTTGCCATGCAATTATACATGATGACCATCTTCAGTACCAAGTGTCTGATCACTGTGCTCTTTTCACAAAACAATTCCTTCTAAACTCCATTATGTGACCATACCCTTACCACGATGCATTCACACGCGCCCACTCCCACTCTCTGCGTTTAGATCTACGACGAGAAAAGCCCAATTCCTACAATTTCTGCATACTAAGTCTGTGGAAAATCGCATCCAGTAAGTTTGCACACTACCAAGTCAAATGAGATTCACTCTCGCCCACTCTCTTCGTTCTGGCTACTCCTCGCTGCTTAACAGCTAGCTAGCCAGGTTGGACTCTGGACCTGCATATCCTGTAAGTTGGCCACTTTTTGAGCGAATTTTGTTCATGCAACTGAACCTGTTAAAGTTGGCCACAATTGCGTATTATAGCGTTGAATTTATTAGTTAACCCGAAAGTTCATAAACAATGGTGTGTGTAAGCGGGTTGTCTAATAAGTTTATGTTTAGGATGGAAACAAAAAAGCTGGTAGAATTAACCGTTAAAGAAAAAGTCGAGCGTCTTAATGAGCTAGATGCGGGCATGTCGCAGCGGACACTTCAACGAAGTCGAATTACGCTCGCATTTGAGGAAAACGACCTTCTGAGAAGAAAATTTTCGGCATAAATGAGGCTGTTTATTCATCCTTCATTAAATGCAGAGTAGCCAACATTCCAGTTAGTGGACCAATTTTGCAAGCAAAGGCAAAGAAAATTAACGAGGCCTTAAATATTGACAATTTTATTGCTAGCAATGGTGGCCGGAGTCCTTCAGGAAGCGCCACAATATTGAATTGAAGATTCTTTCGGGAGAAGCAGCGAGTGCTATTCACCAGGCAGCTATTGATTGGAAAGCCAAATCGCCACAAATATGAGTACAAACTGGTCTGTTCTACCGGCAAATGCCCCATAAATCGCTTCTAATGAAGAAACGAGATCGCAAAAGTATGTAAACTCACAAAGGTCCGTCTCTGCATGTTTCTTTGTTGCAGTATGACCGGCGAAATGTTGAAACCGCTCGTTATAGGCCATGCCGGAAAGCCTCGTGCTTTCGCAAAGATTAAAGTCTATACACAAGACTTTCTCATCTATTGGGCATTCAGCAAAAAACGCGTCTTGCCACAAGACTGACATTAAACTTACCCACATTAAATTACCTTTTCTGCCGCCAAACCTAACAACGGAAATACAGACGTTAGATTGAGGAATTATTCAAGCGCTAAAGCTAAAATATACATCAGTTATGCTTAAAAGCCTGATTACTAATATTGACGAAACCCAATCACTAACTGATGTAGGTCAAAAAGTTAATATTTTCGAAGCTTGTAAGTGGATTTCAACTGCATGGGAAAGCGTTTCAGCCGAAAACAAATGTTTTAATAACGCAGGATTTCGCAGCCAAAGTTGTGATGACGTCATAATTATTGATCAAGCCATTGATCATCTATTATTGCATTGTATGAAGACGAAGTCAATAAAATACATCACATGGAGAATGAGAATGTGCACGAGGTTATTAGTTGATTTTGTAAGTTGTATAGTAAACGGAATCAAAATCTCAGATACCGAGCTAGAAGTATCCGTAGAATCCATTAAGCAACCAACAATATCTACAGAGCAGGTGATCTCAATATATATACAATATAAAATTCTACCCTAACTGTAACTCCGTACCAAAACAAACTTTGATGCAGACAGTCGAGACGGTGCCCGACAGTGGAATACCCTATATCCATTTCTCCCATGAAAATAAAATTTCTGTGCAAATTTTCGTACCGATGAATCGGATACCTTCTTTGGTGTGGGTGCAAATCGTGAAATTCTGCCACTGGGGAACTTGGTGAGACATCGACAAGATTCGATAAACTTGCACTTTTCCCAACAAAATTCACATCTCTTGGTTTTGCCCCAACTCATATAGTCTCTGACGGACAGACGGACGGCTATATCGACTCGACTATTGCATCTAATAATTTTTAATACCCTTTTACACTTTGTGTACAGGGTATAAATAACAACACAATACACTTACCAAATAGTTTTAAATATTGCAGCTAGATTAGCAAGAAGAAGAAGAAGAAGAGAAAAGAGAGCAAATGTGAGAGGTCTCTCTGACTCTCTCAATTGTTTAATCTGTTCTAAAAATTTCCTTTTTAAGTACAAATGTAACTCATTTTGAAATTTAAGTAAATTACTTTCTCAGTCTTCGTTTGAGTACAAAATGTACTCAAATCAAGTATTTTGAGACAATTACTCAAAAATGCTCATACTCATTTTGAGAACGTTGTTGTGTAGTACTTTTTCCAAAGGAACACAATTGCTTGTCTTGAACGGTTTAAACATTTGTAATTAACTTACCTTTTCTTCTAGTTAATGCGTTTTAATATGAGGTTCAGCAAAGTGTTTTGGCATTTTGCACAAAGTCCTGTTATAGTTGACAGAATTTTTATGACATAAGTACGAATGACAACTGAAGCTTCAAAACTTTTGGCATTAGGGAAAAAAGTTTCATAAGCTCTAATATTTGGTCAACAAACAGGCACACACACATACAGAGCTTTTTGGAACATTAAATGAAAATGGAAAATTTCATTTCAATGTATGTATGTAATTAAAAACAAAAAAAAAAAACAATAAAAAGGTTCAAATTCAAATAAACACGGAATCAAAGCTCTGACAATCGAAATGAAGCCATCACAAGTGGAACTTGTGCAGCAGCAACAAAAAACCGTTAAATCATCACACTTACAGCAACAACTAAAAAAGCTACAACAACAACGAACTCCGCACGTAGAAGCCCGGCAGAGTTGCTTTGTAGTATGTTAGCAGCCGCAAAAGCAGCAGCAGCGGAAAAATGCCGCCAAACGCAAATACTGCGGCATATTTTCATTTTCATACACTATATTTAGGGATAACTGAAAGAGCATTGAATGTTTCGTAATGCAGCTTGTAACGTTTGCAAAGACGAAAAGTGTGTGCATAGAAAAAAGCAAAAAACATTTCTAAAAACGACTTCTTGAGAGCAAATTTATTTCTTTGGTCCACTGTAAATAGCGTCAAAATGATGTTTTTACATAACTTTAATAAAAAATATTTTCTACTCGACTTATATAAGTAATATATATTTTTGCAGGCCTCGACAATGGCTACAACCGTCTTAGGCAATATTTTGGCCCCTGGAGACATATAACACCAGCGGAGACTGTGGATATCCATTTCTTCTGTAGAGCAACAATCGGCAAAGTGAGCAGAGAAGTGCAACACATTGACAACTTTTCTCTGCTGGCTCACAAATACAATTGCAAGGATTGAAATTCTGCCGACTGTTGCTCACTAACCAAAATTATAATATTTTGTTAAGCAGTGTAGTTCAGTGGAAGGGCGCTTTGCTCTCTCTCTCTCTCTCTCTCTCTGCTGAATTCCACTCAACATGAATTGTAAGCTGCACCACAGCCTAAATGGATCATTTTTTGATTGCATGAAGCCAGTTGAAATATAACTATCAAACGCGGCAGAGGTAGTTATATAACCTCCTTAATTGGAGTCCACAGAGGCCGCTTACATTTTGTTAGCTTTTTTACGAGATATTCATACTTTATGCGGCCAATTTTTACACTAAATATAGTCAATATTTGTTTCAATGGTTCCCTTAGGCATAAAAACTTCTTTCTTTCTAAAGTTATGAACAAAAACACTTAGCGCCGAGTTCGTGCACGTAATGACCTTCATAACTATGGTAAAGTTTAAAACCAATTCTACGTGCAATTTGAAAGGTTCCACTTTCACGCTATAGACAAGTTTTTGTCAACCCTTAGAAGGTAAATGCTTAGACAACTTTTGGCTTACAAAAAAAACTGTCGCGAGTAGTGAATATCTTTATCTTTAGTCAACAACTTAAGAAGAAAAACTTAAAATGTGTAAAAAAAGAAATGTTTAACACTTTTTTTTTTCAAATATTTGTCGATTGGTATTTAAAGGGCATGCAAACTTCGGCGCGCTAAAGCTAACTGACTGTCTATCTGCTTTCTGTGCGTTTGCTGCGCACAGGAAACTCACACACACACACACACACACACACATACTCGGCATATATGTGTGTGTGTGTGCGGTTGCGTGTGTGTGCGTTTAGTGTATGTGACAAAGATGGCGCTGTTGTTGCAGCCTGCGGCCAAATGTCGTTCACAACAATTTTTCGATGCTGATTCCGCTTTTGTTGTTGTAGCTGCCGCTGTTGTTGTTGTTGTTGTTGTTGCGCAGCCATCTTCAACCTTGTCGCAAGTGCTATGAGAAATGGTCTGTAAATGCCCAAAAAGATGCGCATCTTATGAAATTTTTAATAAAATTTTTCATCAACAATGACAATGGCGAAATTTTTAATGAAATAAAATGTCAAATTAAATGTACATAAATAAATAAATTATGATAATCAAAATGATGCCAAATGGCCTTTGCCAACTACCGAGCCTTATGACGTTGAATAATGTTTAAAAGCCGCGGCAATTTCTTGGAATTCATTTTAATGGCAAATTTTCAACAATGACGTTTATGACAATTCTTAAAAAAAAAAAGGAAATTTAATAAGCGCGCTAGTCTGAGTTCATATATTTATGCTTTTTTAATGTTAATTTCCATTTAATAGCGAAGGGTCAAGGATAACAGTAACTGGTTGGGCTAACAGGGCGTATGCGAAATGTTATAATAAATAATTTCGTTTCAGCTTGTAACAAAATTGCTCATTTATGTTATATAATACTATAACTATAAGAAAAAGTAAACTTAAAGCATAATATCATAAGTTTATGATAGTATGATAACATTTTAGTATATTTAGTTGTGACTTATATATAATGTAAGCGAAATGAAACTATGAATTTGTCTGGGAAATCGTCGAGAAAACGGTTTTTATAACAAGTTCACTAGGAACAAACCAACAGGTTTCATTATACTCAAAAGGGTTTCCAGATTTGAAACAAGCGACCCCAAATTTACTGGAAAAGGTATGTTTTATTTAAAGAAAATGTTCGATCGTGGCAATAACTTCACCATTTCGCTTCCGATTTGGCTAAAATTGGTGTTTAATTGTTCGCAACGAACCAATGTATCCAATTCAAAAATAAACAAATAATTTATTTTGTTGTTAAATTTAGATGTAATTTATTTGGAATACAAAAAGAAGATTTTCAAAAATCCAAAATGGTGTCCGGATTCGAAATCAGCGAACTAAAATTTACCGGAAAAGGTATGTTTTAGCCATAGGCCTTTAATTGAGGCGAAATTTGTAGCACAGTGTTATCTAGATCAATCATTGCATTATCGATATTCATCTCTTATCCAACGCTTTCAAACTTGAAGTAGTTTCCAGTTGGATTTAAATATTTTTTGGTACTGAATTTTTTTCGGAGAACTATGACCTATATAATTACGGTTATGCCGTTTTTGCGTTAGATGCTAAAAACTTATTCAATGAGGCTATTTACGAGAAAGGCAGCAAAGTCTTAAGTGCGTTGTTGCAAGAAGACAACGAAGGTAGACCAAGTACACTTAACCACTTTTGGTATCAGTGATTGAAGAAGGTGTGCGCGAAACAAGAGCACCTGGGGAGCACTACATAAGGCGCTAGCCTCTTAACGGTTTTGGCATAGGCAGTCAAGAAGAAGAACGTCTCGAGAACCAACGCGAAATGGTTGCTTGTTTGTTATTTCTTCTTCTTAACTGGCCACAACCACCTACCAGTAGTTGTAGAGCTCATAGAGTTAGTCGTTGCCATCGCGAATAGGGCCAAAAATCGTTTGTTATATTAAGGCGATTTTTTTTTTCTAATATTTCAATTTTGAGTATAATATGTTGGAACAGACTTGAATATTCTGAGTCAACGCTTCTAATATTCGGAGCCGTTTGACTGATGCGCAATTTTGGTACCTAGAACAATTCGTTGTTGAAAATTTGTACACATTGCTCAGATTTTGTTTGTAATTATTAAAATATGTAAAAGTTTTTTAATATAATAGCAATAGCTCTGACCAAAAAACCAGCTAGAGTTACAAATGGGATTATTTTTATTAGGAGTGTAGAAGAGTAGAACAAAGACGACAGAAAATCCTGAGCCAGGCCAGAAACCGCAGCCACACTTCAATATCAACGCTCAAAAATAGTCGATATTTATACAAATTTTTCATCAAAGATTTACTAGTTAAAGGTTTCATTGAAAATTCTTTTATAAGTGATTCTATAGTAAAGGATCGTTTACTTCACCCAACAATTCTATCGATTATAAATTTATGGGATTGAAGAAACCTAATTATGAGTAATTTTGGTCTCTCAAATAGGTTACTATTACAGGCAAACATAGAAGATTGGCAGAAAGTGATATTGTGTGTTAGAGAAGACGAATAATGAAGGTTGTCAACAGTTTAGCTCCCGGCGATAATATACGATAATGTAAATCAACTTGCCCCAAATAGATTTCTATTTACTAACTCGGAAATTGTACGCTTTAAAGTATATTCTGTCATATAGAGGCAGTATAGTATCTTCTTTGGTATCGATTTGTATTACCAAGCAGAGCATTTACAGAAATAAACAAGTAGTTAGCTAACACCAGCTAGAAAAGTACCTTGGAGCTCTTCATAAATGACGGCACCACCGAGAGGGACAGGGGTTCATCAAATTTTTGCGACGAGGAGTGGGTAGGAGTTGTGTGCCCAAATCTAAAAAAATGCTTTATAATTTCATGCACAGTCTACTTTTCTTTCGAATTAAAAAAAATATCGATCAAGGATTTTGCATTGCATTTGCATTATTGACTCTTCAAACATCTTCCTTTCGCTTTTATAACAGCAGCGTATACTCTGTGTATCCTATCTGCAATGATTTAGTGGGTATCAAAGGTCAACTTGGATTAGTTGTTGGAAAGCTGAGGGTCACGTCCGAAGCAATTTGCTGCGTAGAATCCGAATCTGGTGTTAGAATTGGCCAAACTCTTGAACTCTTAAATTAAATGGTAAGAGTGGTACTAAATTATGTAATTGGAGAGACAGACAACAACAATTTTTTGCACCCTGTACATAACTAAAGTAGGAAAAGAAGCCGTTTTTGGGTACAAAACCTCAAATATCTCAAAATCCTGACGTGATACGCCAATTTTGACTACGGATTTAGCTTTTCAACAACTGAAATCACCCCGGTATTTGTAGACCTGTGTATTCTATTACTAGCTAGGAATGCTCACAGTTGTTTTATAGGTTGCACGGTTTGTGACGTCACATTAGCGGTAGGGGGTTGCCTAAATGTGACTATTTGTGACAAGGGCGGAGGGGGTTCATAATCTTAAAAATTTTGTTGATGTCATTTATGAACAGCCCCCTTCCACCACGCAGAACAAACTTTATAAAAATAGGGTATCAGATAAACGAGTAGGACCGAGAAATGCTTGAAACATGGGAAAAACTATGTGCGGTCGAAGGTTTTGTTTCTTGTTGGTTACTATGTAAATAAAATGTTAAACGCAGATTTCCACGATAAAAGGAACTTGGAGCTAATTTTAATGTAAGAAGGTTTCGGCGCTTCAGTTTAAGCGGCTTCAAGTTTTAAATATTAGCTTATAAAGATATACCGTAAGGAAGTGTTGGTGGCCAAATTGATTGGTTATTCCTAAGTTTTACTGCTAAGTAGCTCAGATTCCTGTTCTGCGTTATCCTTGCTTTGGAGCAACCCTTTACAAAAGCAGAAATAATTTGCTTCCATCAAACTTCGCTACTTTTCCAACATTCATAAGAGCTTGTAATTCCAGCGCCTAACTAATTTGTGTCTGAGGGCAACCTGAGCAAGCAAAATATGAATAAAACATAGTTTAGTTTTGACGATAAATACAAACTAAAAACCAATATTAATATACAGTTTTTGTATTGTCGTGTGGCACACAGCCATTGTAAACGGGTTCCACAACGTTTTTAGTCCAACTTTCAATTCAAACAATTTTTAATATTTTGAGAAACTGCAATTTAAGAACAACTTATAGGCTTTTCGAATAAAGAGTTGAGCGACAACAAATTAAACGCCAAACTGCAAAGCATTGAAGCGAATCTAAGATATTAATATGAAATACCTTATTATAAATTAAGACTAATGTCTATTCAAATTTAACTTAAAATGCTAAAATCCCAAATGATAAGCTAACAAACAAAAGTTTTGACATTTTCAATTAAACAAAATTATGCTTTTGTGTATGATATTTTGCTTGAATAAAATTTACAATTTTGTCAAGCAGAGAAAACTAATTAGCTGTCACTCACGAAAAGAGCATTTAACGAACTTTTATTTATTCAAATATATGACACGATGGCAAATGGTGTTTTTTGAGTCAATCAACTCAACTTGACTTTTCGCTTGCTGCATTTTCAAATGCTTTTACAAATCTGCACAGTAATTTATGGCACAATTAAATTGATATGCCGTGTCATATTTGTAGTTTTGATCGATTTTGAAATGTATGAATTTCACTGGCTGTGCCAATAAATACGCATATGTATAAATAAATAGTTAACCGGTTTAAGTATTTTCTCAAATCAAAAAGTGGAGTAAACTTGTAGCACACAAATTGAAGATACACTCCGAAGAGTAACGAAACTAGTCACGCCGGCAAAAAAGAAAACTTTCGCTGAATCCAACAAGATGCTAAGCAACAATCACAATAATTTGCAACAAAAACGGCAACAACAACAAAGTGAAGGTGAGTGCTCAAGATGCAACATGTAATTTGCGGTGTTGTTGCAACTTGCAAGTGCTGAAAAATAACTTCAAATAAATGCCAGCCAAAAGTTGTCATTCGTTTTGTTGTCGTCGTTGTTGTCCTTGTTGTTGTTGTCCTTGTTGTTGTTGTTGTAGGTTCACTCACAGAATGCACAGACACAGAAACAAAAACAAAACAAACAATACGCGTGCCACATGTGGCGCACGTGGCACAATAACAAGCCCAATGAAAATTTATGAAAAGTCAAAAGAACAGCAAGAAAACAAAAGCGCGCGCGAATAACTTGCAGCGTATTAAATTACGTTCAAACGGTAAATAGACGCAAGCACAAGATTTGCCAGTTGCACGTTGGGCCAAGAGTCAACTGTTGACTTGGCCGTAAGTTCTTGCTTTGCCACACGAGACACGAGGCACACACGCTGAGTGCTCGATTGCAACTAAAGTCAAAACTTTGAAGTCTGATAATGCTAGCCGAACGAACACACAGCAGCCGAAGCCGAAGCCGAGCCGAGCCGAATGTGCCGAACGAGCCGAAGTTTCGCATGTTGCAGATGCCAGCAGCAGCAGCAGCAGCAACAACAACAACAACAGCTGCAGACAAACGCCAACAAAATGAAAATTTCACGTCTTCTTTGCAGACTTTTGCAGACATGTTTTACCACTTTTCCCCACACACACACATGCACACACACACACACACACACACACACACGCACACACACACACACACAAAGGCATGTGGTGAAAACTCTGGAATAAGCCGGTCGGCCAGCCGGCAAACTAATGTTGACGCTTTTTGCCTGAGCGACTTCACTGAACAATGTATTGCAATTGGATGTTCCGTTACATTTCATTTCGCTTTTGCCTTGGCATTAGTGTTGGTAAGTGCCATCTTTGGTTTCTGTGTCTGTGTGCGTGTGTGTGTGTGTGTGTGTGTGTGTGTGTGCGTGGCGTATGGCTATTATCCGGACAGGCTCAAGTATGGCGCTGACTAATTAAGTTTGCATTGCAAACAACTTTCAGTCAAGGTCTCGTCAGAAATTGTAATGCCCCATAAGTTAAAAGCAGCGACACAAAGTCCACTTCCTCTTGGCAAACTATGCTCTTCTTTGTCCTCCTCGTATTGTTTAAGCACAATACAATTAATTTGGTAACATCAAAACCGTGTCTATAAGTGTTTTATCTTTCCTTTCTAATTTAATATCCTCTAGCCATAGATTCGAGGATATACTAGTTTTGTGCAAAGCATATAAAAAGGCAGAAAGAGGCGTGGCAGACTGCGAACTAAGGACACAGAATTTCCAAAATGAAGTTTATGTGATGGTATATTTCCCCGTGCGGTTTACAATCACGCTGCGAAATGTATTGACCTACTGTCTTGGCTCTGCTAGAATAATTGTAACACATATTTAGCAAATATTTTTTGTTCAAAATTACATTATATTATTAAAAGAATTACCATCGAGAAAATATTGCTTAAATGCATACTATCAAATGGAGGGTACGTTACTGTTACTGTGTTCAGGTCTGAACATGAGACGCTACCTTAAGATGCGATAAGCAGACAGCTGCATCCAACTATAACATATCCTAAATAAACAATAGATAAGTTATGGTCAGGTCTTCTTCTTCTTCTTCTTAACTGGCCATAACAACCCGTTATCGGGTTACGGCCTGATGTATTCATTGGAATTGTGGTTTTACATGGTGGGTCTAAGACCCTTCGCACAACCCTTTTAAGGCCTACTGGTCTCGAAAAGTGTCATTGTTGCTCGCCTCATATGACAAGCTTTGACCTGCAGAGGTGGTATTCTTTAACCCGCTCACCACACGGGGGGTCAAGTCTAATGTTTGTAATATGAATCTCTGCTGGTAATAACCCATATGGTCAGATCAGCCTAAATACATACACACACGCTGTTGCCTTACAACACAGGGTTAGATAAGATAGAAATAAGATCCCAATGTAACAATAAGAAAAGTTGATAAAAAAAGAGAGTTCGGTCGACAGAGCGAACCAGTATCAAATTGGTACTCAACAAATTGTATATTCTACATTGTTTAGTCCTTCGAGCCGGATCGTCTGTTAACAGCAAATTTTGTTTATCCTTCGATTGTTTAAAAGCGTTTTCTGTGGCTGACAGCAGAAATAATCAAACAGTTTCAATTTGGTTTTAAAACATTAAAAAAATAATTTTAAAATGTTTTCCGACCGGACAAGTGCTAGCGCGCATCAAATGGACAAGGTGTTGGACAAATTTATTACCAACAACACAGTCCTGTTGAAAAGCGGAGTCGTAAATCACAAATATTTTAACAAAAAAATAATCGAGTCCTCAATGGCAAAGATCACGACCTATAAAGAGTCGTTGACAAAGGTCAAAGTTGCAGACCAAGCCAAGGATGACCTCCTCGGGCCACCTAATGAATCTGATATGCACCCGGAAGGAATAGAGGATGCCTATGAAAAAGTAAGTGAAAAGGACAACATAAGCCTAGCAGACGACCTTGTTGAACTAGTCGACAAACAGGCAGAAAGGATAAGGCAGCAAATAGAAAGAGCCTACAAATGTCTAGCCGATCCAGATATCGAAGACATGGACTTTCTGTCCCTCACAGTCCAGGAAAACCTCAACAAACTGGAAACAAAATATGAATTGTGGACTTTCAACGCCGAAAAAATCTGCGAACTAAAACGTGAGGTATACCGGTATGCCCAAAAGCATAGCCTATGTTTCCGTTGTCTTGGCACCCACAGCATCAGTGAATCCAGAAAAAATTGGAAATGCTACAAATGTAACAAAAACCACAATATTTTTTTATATGAGGAAGCAAAAAGGAACAAGCTGGACAAGGTACACTATTGGCGACGGCAGTGGTCCATATAAAAAATGCGAGTGGTGACTACGAATCACTTAGAGCATTAGTGGATGGAGGTGAACCATAATTTCGGAAGAAGCAGCTTAACAGCTACAACTACCACGAAAAAAGATCTCTGTGGAATTGAAGGGCATCTCCTAAAGCATAGGAATGTCCAGCAGCAGCATAAAGCTGGAAATCTACCCAAGATTTTCCAGTCAATTCGAGACCAGCATAGAAGCGCTGGTACTTCCAAAGTTGTAAAGAGCAATTCCATGCGAGAATATTGACGTTGCTATCAAACAAAATTTGATGCAGACTGTCGGGACGGTGCCCGACAGTGGAATACCCTGTGCCCCTTTTTTCCATGAAAATCAAATTTCTGTGTAAATTTTTGTATCGACGCGTTGAGGGGTATATGCGTAATAACGGTAACTGTTCTATGGAGGGAGGGGGGATGATTAGGAAAAAGATCAACTTTGTTGCCTTACGTATCACAGCCTCGGCTGCACTTTTACTCCGCCTGGCTGGGGGCGGAGCAGACATAGTCTTGGTACAAGAACCTTGGATAGTGGGCGACAAAATTTGCGGTCAAGGCTCAAAAGAATTTAAACTTCTCTTTGCCACAATCAAAGGTAAAATTCGTACTTGTATACTTGCTAAAAAGAACCTTAGCATATTTTTGCTCCATAGTTACAGTAACGGCGATAACACGGCAGAGAGTCTGAAGTTCCAGTCAACGTCAATAAGACTGCTGTCATCTTACATGGCCCACGATCAACAGGCCAAAATCAACTGGACTTATTACAGAAATAAGCTAAGTCAGATCCTCCCAGATCTACTATTAGAAAGTAGTCAAGGCAAGGATCATCTTAGTGGACTTGTAGACAAGTTCACAAGAGCCTGCAACAAATCCTTCAAGATATCATGTCCTCCCTGCTGGCCTAGAGGCAAGAAAACGCCACCATGGTAGAATCCTCAATTAAATGATCTTTGTTGTAAATGTAGATCACAATTTAACTCAGCAACTCGATGCAATTCGGACGAGGAATGGCTGACCTACAAATCGGGCCTTGCTGCTTATAAAAAACAATTAGGCGTGCAAAAATGGCATCATGGAGAAATTTTAGCTCCGACATAGAAAGTAATTCCGATGCCGCTGGACTAAGGAAAGTACTTTCCGATTCCAACCAATCTATGGGACACCTCAAAAGGGAAGATGGGAGTGACGGACTCCAGCGAAAAATCCCTGAGTATTCTACTAAACACCCATTTTCCGGGATGCACTATAGACAAGCCATCCTATGTTGCTCCTACAGGAGCAATAAAGTCGGTAGATTATCTCCTAAGTGATAAAAACATAAAGTGAGCGATAAATAGCTCAAAGCCGTATAAATCGCCCGGTCCTGATAATATCTTCCCAGCTCAACTTCAATATGCTGGCCCCATAGCCATAAAATGGCGTCAACATATCTTTAAGGAAGTTCTTAAAACAGGTCAAATTCCTACTAGTTGGCTGCAATTGACATAGTCTTTATACCTTAGGCAGGGAAGGCCTCTCATACTACCCCCAAGGATTTAAGACCCATCAGTCTAGCATCCTTGCTTCTTAAAACCTTTGAAAGACTCATTGGCCTACATATCAGAACCACTCTAAATCAGGAGCTTATATCTAAATCCCAGCATGCTTACCGAAAGGGCCGATCCACGGAAACAGCCCTTCATTCGGTAGTGTCCATGATAGAGAAATACCTAAACGCAAAAGAATACTAAAATAAATGGTAGCTCTTTGAGAAATGTTAATGTCTACAGTGATAGCCAAGCGGCCATCAAATCAATTAGTTCAATGTCGTCAAATTCGATATCTGTAACAAACTGTCGCATGTCTCTGCAGGAGATGGCCCAATAGTTCGTTATAAGCCTGATATGGGTACTAGGACGTCGAGGTATCGAGGGTAACTGCATAGCTGACGAGCTTGCCAGACAGGGTACTACCGCTCTGTCTCCCCTATAAGGAGACGGCAAAAGTATGCCTATGGCCACATGTAAGCTTCATATTAGGAATTGCTTCGATCATTAATCCATGGAAAAATGGATAAATGTGGCAAATTGCCGTGTAGCCAAACAAACTAGGCCTAAAATAAATAAAAAACGTACAGTGGAACTTGCTCTCTGAACAGGGAGAGGTGTTCTATGGTTGTACGTGCCATCACGGGACATTGGCTGATCGGCGCTCATGCGGCCCGGCTCCGGGTCTCTTTCAATGATTTTTGCAGGAGCTGCAGGGACGAGGAAAAGTTTGAAACGGTGGAGCATCTCTTCTGCTCTTGTCCGGCTCTCTGCAGGCGTAGATATGAACATTTAGGCAGAAACTTCCTAAATAGTGTTGCAAGTCTGTCCGTAATAAGACCCAAAAAGATTGCAGACTTCATTGCTACATCGGGATGGTCTCCTTTCTGATTCTGTTTCTGGATCTGAGGTTCAACGGGGAAGGAGTGAAAACGAGATTCTACGGAAGCACAACGGGCCGAGACATGGCCTAAGTGTGCCAGGCTGTTAGCCTGGCAGCCTTTCTAACCTAACCTAATGTGGTCGCCACCTGGCTCTTCCAACGGAGACAAGGCCTAATCCTTTGTAGCCGCTGGATGTTAAATTGCTTGTCTAGGTGAATGTCGTCTTAGAACTCATAAACTTCGTCGTTTCATCGAATGCGATAGTCGTTGCCAACGCGTAGGGGCCAAAGATCTTACGGATGCTTTTCCGCTCAACAATATAATTAGAAGTGCAAAAAGAAGGCATTACTTCTGTACTGACTCTATTATGTCGTGATAAAGACGGGTGGACGTGAGCAGTGAAAAGAAGTTTAGCCCTCCAACTCCTTCGCCAGACTCTTTCATATTATACGCTTAAGCAGCTCGTCCACTCGTTAATACTTTGGCTGTTACTCCAAATTTTTAAACTTTTGCCAATTGCCAACAAACAGTTCCGATTGCGGTAGGCCCTAATTAAGATTGAGATTCTTACCCCAAGCTTTGATATCCCCAAGGCTATATTTACTGTTTTAAAAAAAACCAACGCTCCACAGCCATTTTGAACATTAAAACAAGCAAACTACAAGGTCGCATTCTGCTTCTATAATATTTTTATTAAGTTTATATGATGCGGTGCATCAGGAGGAAATGCGTCGGAAGAAATGGAGCTAGAGCCTTAGTCGGAAAATAATTTTGGAAGCATATACTTCTAAGAGCGCTGGAACATTACGTAACTATCCGGGAGTCTTTGTTGGCCTTCGGCGTGCACAGTACCAAAGGTGTCACTGGTGTTGATTTCTAATCTGTAGGAACGACTGCTTCACATAGCAATTGCTACCAAAAATACGTACATCAATCGTGGTCTTTATGGTAATGTATTGATGCTTGGATCACTCAGCACTGGCAAATCCATGTTTGCCAATAAGTTGACCGAGAATCCCGGCATGGACTTTAGCATTATAACTGGCGGTGTTGTGGCACCCATGGGCAAGGATGGCGTAACTGCTATACATAAAGTTTTCGATTGGTCGTATATCTCCAGGCGTCGTCTGTTGCTGTTTGCGAATGAGGCAGATGCTTTTTTGCGTAAACGTTCGTTGGAGAGGATATTAGAGAACTTGCATGCTGCACTTAATGGCATCTTGTATGAACATCTGAGCAGAATCCCAAGTTTATGCTGGTGCTCGCTTCGAATACTCCTGAACAGTTTGCCTATGGCCATGAACGATCCTCTTGATAAAATGATCTGAATGAAATTTCAGTGTATGCATTACGGGCGGCATCGTCGGGAGCACGACGCTTTAAATATAACACATTGGAGTATGGCTAAGTTGTGCGAGGGCATGGCAGGCAGCTGTTTAGGCTTCCGAAAAAGGTTTGATGTACGACGACATAAGATGGTAGATGGAGAATATGACTTGTTTGTCGGATCAGTTTCGCGCTGATCATCACCTATAAAGGGAGTCAAGGAGCCGTTAAATGGTGGTAATAACGAGTTCTTTTTTTTTTTAGCTGCTTACCAATTTGTAATGCTTTTGAATGACTTTAGTTAGTAAAATAAGGCACGCAACGTTTTTACTTGAAATTTTGATTATACAGATGCAAAAATTTGTTTTCAAACTTATTAAATATTTTACAACTTACTCCCTGTACGTACGATTGAATTTAACTAAATATGTACTGTACGTATTGTAGGTATATAAGGTTGTGTCAAAAAAAAAAGTTTAAAAAAGGTCGAGACCATCTCAAAACGTCTCAATGAACCGTGTTTGGTTTTTGGTGATTAAAAGTTCGTTGAGAGTGTTGCACGTGTTTTTTTTGTGCTCCGTATTTTTTAATTTTTCGCCTACCTAAACTTCAATTTGTGTTCGTTTTATTTTAATTTAATAATTCTAACTATTTACTGATCCTATTCTATTAACTACGGCTTGGTTAATTGTGCATCTTATATTTACTTGCAAACTTGCATTAGCAATCATTCAAATTTGATTGGCTTTTCATTAATTATTTGTCAGCTCGCGTTTTCCCAGCAGTTTTGTTTCTTCGCAAGTGTCTACAAAGCCTTACCTTTCTTTTTGTTTGTTAACCTTTTTTAACAACTTTTACAGTTATCCCGCTCTCGAATTCGTGGTGAGTTTAGTTTAAACCGTTCTTAGACCGCTCTCGCAACCTGTATTTGTTGTTGCCCCTTTTTATCTTGCTTAATTTTTTGGAAATACCCAGTAGGAATTTTAGGCATCATTCATTATGTCTTGTGGTAACTCCAACTCATCCTGTGGTGGGACTAGATAGTCATGCCCGGCATGTTTTAAGCAGCAGGTAAACTTTTTTCACATGCATAACAGCGTGCTTAATGAGTTTCTCA
This sequence comes from Chymomyza caudatula, assembly GCA_035041775.1. Classification (NCBI taxonomy): domain Eukaryota; kingdom Metazoa; phylum Arthropoda; class Insecta; order Diptera; family Drosophilidae; genus Chymomyza; species Chymomyza caudatula. The sequence continues at coordinate 4,536,675 of JAWNKW010000138.1, forward strand.
AGCTCAGTAAGCTATCCAGACAATTGTCCTCTGAATTTGATTCTGGTCTTAAATTGCTTACTGAATACAAATTTGACACACCCCCAGGCGTCCTTCACCCATCGCATCTATCCAGCAATTATTCCTTCAAATACCACCCGCGCCTCCTTCTTCCCCTCCTACTCCTATTCCTGGTACGTCCCTGCTTTCTATGTTTCCTTCTCCTGCGCCACATCATGTCTTTTTACCTAACCCTATTTTTCCACCACCCCCCATTATTTTACCCTCAAATCCGATCGCTTATCTCATGAGGTCTTCTCCCGTAGCGCTTTCCAATATTTCTCCCAAACTTTAACCTACCTTCGGAGTATTTGCGCCCCGAAAAGCAATTTTTGTATCTCGACTCGCAGTTAACACTACTTGTGAAGACTTAAAGGCGTATTTATGCCTCAATAGAAACAATGCTAGTGTATCTATTTAGAAGTTCAAGTCTTCGCAGCCTCGCGAAATATCTTCTTTCAAAATTTCAGTCCCTGCAGATGAATTCGACAGAATATGCGATCCAAAATTTTGGCCACCGCATATGATTGTTCAAGAGTTTAAGCCTCTTCCTAAATCCCGTCCGTCTCCTGTAGCTTTGCCGTGACCTTCCACCTCTACGTCAACCTCTTCTAGCTTTTCAAAAAACTAGGTTTAGCTTGTCCATGCCTATCTATTAAATACCAAAACGTTAGAGGCCTTTGACTCAAATGTAATTGCTGTAATTTAAACGTGGTTAAACTTCTCAGTTTTTGACCATGACATTTTTTCTAACAACTTTATGGTCTTGTGGCTTGATCCTGCAAACCGACTTGGTGGCGGTGTCCTTATTGCTGTTAATGTAAAATTTTGTTCTAATCTGGCTAATGTCAATGTGCCTCCTGATATTGAGTTTTTATGTGTAAAAATTAGCTTCCAAAATTGTGCTTACTTTATCACTGGCTCTTATATTCCGCCTTCCTCCAATATTTATATTTATATGCAGCACTTAGCTACTATAAACTTTTTTCATTAGCTTCTTCCTATTAGTGTTATACATGAGAAATCAGTCTGGGCGGTGCGATTACATCTATGGCAAACTAAAATCGCATTCAGGCAAACGCACATCCGAATCGGTTTAAGGTATATAGAACACTGATTTATTGAACTTAACATAATTAATATCTAGGTGCTTGAGGCGGCATAAGCTTAACAGAGTGCGGCTAACAGTTAGAACTAGAGCTTTTTACATATGTTACGCTACTCTATTTCTACAAAATGGTTCGGCATATTAGTTTGACCGAACATCCCGGCCACGTTGAAAGGAACTGCTTTCAAGATATTGGCAGAATAGCGAGCTTGTGGACAGGGCAACAACAAACTCCTTTAGTAGTTCGTCATTTCCGCGTACGACCTAGTCGCCAAAGTTGTGGTGGCAAGTTGTCATTATGTATGATGACCAAGACTCCCTCAGTTAAGTCAGGCGGAGGCGAAGTCCATTTAGTTCGGGCGCTAAGCTCTTGTATATACTCAGCTGACCAGCGAGGCCAAAACTGCTGTTTGGCGGCTGTAATGAGGTCAAACCGTTGCTTATTGCTTAAGTTGTGGTTGTCAAAGGCGCGTTCAGGCAGTGCACGCAGGGACTCTTCGACTTAGAAATGTCCGGCAGTGATAGCACGTAAATCATTCGGGTCAGACGATAGTGGCGATAAAGGCCAGCAGTGTAGAGCTCTTCAAAAGTAAGTCTTGCGTTCATCAACGTGCGATATAGAAGGCCCTTAGCACTTTTCACTGCGGCTTCCCAGAGACCGCCAAAATGAGTTGCCTTGGGAGGAATAAAATGGAAAGTAATAAATTCGGATAAACAATATTGTTGAATTTCTTGCTGTGTGTCTTGTTTGAACAAGAATTTCTTTAAGTTACTGAGGCTATGAGAAGCTCCAACAAAATAGATGTCAGATGGTAGAGCTCTGCGTGCGATCATGCGTTTGAGTGCTGCCAAGAATGCTTTAGTAGACAAGTCTGACACCACTTCAATATATACGGCTTTAGTCGATAGGCACACGAATATTTCTAGGTAAGATTTGATGGGACCTTTTCCTCGAATGCGCAAGTACGGGTTTAGAGGGCTACAAAAATCGATACCACAACGTTTAAACGGTCGTGCTAATGTAAGGCGCTCAGCTGGCAGAGAGCCCATAAGTTGTTGTAGAAGTTTTGAAACTTGTCAATTGGAAAAAATTTGATGCAGACAGTCGGTGCGGTGCTCGACAGTGGAATACCCTGTACCCTTTTTCTTTATAAACACTAAATACGGAAAAATGGTTACGGAAGTATCCACTTTTATATCTCCTTTCATAAGATCGATATGCCTGTAAACATTTTCCTATTGGGATGTTCCAATTGACAAGTTTTCCTATTGGGAAGTTGGCTATTTTGGAGGCAAAAATTGCTTTTATGTTCATAACTCCAGTATTCTTGGGTCAATGTCGTTCAGTTTTGTAACACAGATCAAAACTACATTTATAAATGTCTGTGGCAATTTCCAAATCAATAGGGGGAAGGGATTAATTAATTATTTAACTATTGTTTATACATTTATTTGAGTAAATCATTTTATTTTTATACCTTGTACACAAAGTGTAAAAGGGTATTATAGATTTGTGCAATGTATGCACACGGTTCGATAGGTAGGAAGAGCTCCATTTTAGAAGACGTGAAGGATCGCGCAAACGGGAGAGTTAAGTTAAAAGAAGATTAAAGATATCAGTTTGCATTTTATTAAAGAAGCTATAATTAATTAGGGAAGTAAATTCTAAAAGATTAGAAGAAGTAGATCGACGCTTAACAAAGCCATGTTAGGAGTACGACCAGGAGAGAAGCAAGATTTTAAGGAAACAAGAGCTTGTAGAACACCATTTTCAACAATAATGGGAGGAGCAATGCAGTTAGAGTGAGGTGAATTGTAAGGATAAATAAAGTACTTGCGATATGGGTAAGAAGAATAAGTGGACTGAAAGAATGTAGCAAATAGGTTAGCAATGGCAGAATTATTCGAAGAGCAGGTATTTTTTAGAAATAATGATGCAGGGAATTGTGAGGATTTACGCTTGGAGTTAACAAACGAGAAAAATTTCTTTGGATCATTTCGAAATTTACCTCGACAGCGAAATAATTAAATTTTATTCCTCTATGGGAATAGCATCCCTGTCCTTAGTATTACATTGGAAAGCAGATGGAGCAGTTACTGTTTCACAGTTGATGGCATCAATACAAATGGTGGCCACTTCACCCGAGTCTACAGTTGAAGAGGTAGAGGCTGTAGAAAGGCCAACTGAAAAGTTTGTAGAGTTACAAAGTCAAAGTTTTAGCCTTATGTTTATTTGTTTGACGAGTAAATCTTTTCCGTTTTGGCGATTCGGAAAGAAACTTCAATTCCGAATAAAATTCGGCAAAGGGATGAATTTATTCTTATTCTTATCGTTCTTTTATTCAAGTGTTTTTGTTGTTTTTGCTAGTTTTGCTTTGTTTGAAAAAAACTATAGATCTAAAAAAAAGGAGAGAGAGTAACACAGGAAAACTGATCTATTTAAGTTACCTTTTTGATGAGGGCTACTCATTTTCTTCCTTTTTTTGTTCTGTTGGCACCCAAGTTCTTTTGACTTTTTAATTGGGGTTTTGGGGCTTTGCAGTCACGACAAAAAAAGATAATAAAACATGGTGTGGCGGCTCACTCAAGTGACTAGGCGTCTCTGCCAAAATTCCTCCTCGTTAAGGGCTCTCTTATTCAGCACCTCCAACTATGTAGATCCACCGAGCATATATGTAACTTTTGGGGGGTGGTAATTGGTGCTAGATCTATAGGTATTGGTTTAAATTTAAGAAAATAGGTTTAGGTCTTAGTCTTGCAGTGGATATTTTCCTTTTTACAGCTTTGCACCAATAATTAAAAAAAAATCTTTCCTCGCAACAGCTACACTATGCGTTTTTCCAAAAAAAAATAAAAATTCCGTTTCTTATGCGCCTAGTCCACTGTATAAAAAAAAATCCACAAAAGAAACTCTAATTTGCACTTTGAAAAAAAAAAATATCGCTCAGGAGCCGTCTGCACTGATCGACGTCTCAGCTGTCGTAATCAGCTGCTTTTCGAGAAAATAATATTCCCACTTCGACGGAAACAGCCGATAACTATCGACTATTGCAGAGTTGCCCATTTATTCGCGTGATTTTTGGTAGCCGCAGCACCAGCGGCGGTCGCTGTGTTGAATCAAACTGTCACTTCATTGTATGGGCTGCGACTTCTTTAGCGTTGATAGTTTTGTTTTCGATTCCTTGTCTTGTTTGTATTGATCTTCGTCTTACATCTTGCGGTGATTATTTTAATGTGTTGGGCCCAGTTCAATTTTGCGTCAGATGGATACCAAGGTAGGGATGCAATAATTTAATAGGAATAACCTCCCCGTCTAGATTAATTTGATGGCATAGATCTCCTCTCAGAGAAAACAGAACAATTGTGGACTTTTCTCCATTGAGCCGGATGTTCCAGCGCTTTGCCCACTTTTCTATATTGCCCAATGCCAGCTGCAGGGCCAGAGCGGCCTCTTGGGCGTTGTTTGCTGAGGACAAAAGAGCGGTGGTATCAGCATAAGTCGCCGTGAGAAGGCCCGTATTGATCGGCATGTCCATGGTATTAATTTACTCTACAACTTCATCTAGCGTCACAGGTCGAATAGGGACATCTAATTGACGAAGAAAGCACCTCGTGGGTTTCCTCAACCTCAGCATGGGTGTTCAGGTTGAATGGAGTAAAGCGTCCCTCAATGTGTTGGGCGAAAGCGGCAGCGCGATCTTTGTCCAAGCGGCACCAAAGGCCATTGGCAGCCTTTATTGGTGCGCTTGGAATTGGTGCTTTTTTGATGTATCGTGTTAATCTCCATAGGCTGCGATTTCCTTCTTCAATTGTGCTAGCCTCAGTTAAAAGACGGTTGATTTTGTCTTGGCTTGCATCCTTGAGTGCTTTTTTTAGGCTTGTCTCAGCACTACGAAGTAGGGCTTTGTCTGCCAGATTGTTGGTGCGCATGAAACTTTTTCTGCAATGGCGTTTTTCCCTTAGCAGCTGTGCTATCCGTGGGTCAAGAGTATCTCGAGGCGTCTATTGAAGGTGCATTTCGGGGAGCAGCTAACATTGCAGCGTCTACAATATTTTTCTGCAGAATCTTGACTGCATCATCAATATCGCTTTCTGTATTGATTTCCAACGTAAGGAACATCTTGCGGATAATGTACCTCTGAAAAATATCCAAATTTGTTCGAGGATGCCGAAGCATTTGGTTTTTGCTATATTCAGCAACATTTGCACAGATTTTGATTATTAGAGGTACATGATCCGAGTCTAACTCTACCAGTGATTGGATGGATAGCTGTTGTGGATGGAGGCCTCGACAGATTGCAAAATCTGGGGCGCTGGTGTACGGGAGATGTTTCCGGAAAAATGGGTTGCTGCGCTGGTAGCCAGGATGAATAGAGGCGTATTTTGGATAGTTGAACAAAGCGCACGACCTCTACCATTGCAGCTTGCATCTCTGGTGTACATATTGGCAAAATTGGATGATGCTTGAAATATTTTTTATTTAGGATCGCTGCTCCTCCTCGGCAGCTGTCTGAAGGGTGGTTCGCTACGTAGAGCTCATACCCCTGGGGCATTAGGAAGTTGACTCCTTTTTAGTGAAGCGCCATCCTTTTCCAAGTTTCCTGGATCACAGGCCGTTTTTAGAGGCGCTGGTAAATTCGCCAGCCTTTGCAATTTGTCGTATGCGTCATTTTGCACTGAACGCAGGTGGCAGGTTCTTCAAGGGGTTTGATGCACTCGGTTGATGCGTGGTTTTCACCACATTTCACGCAGCGAAAAGCTCTCTTGCAATAGCGTTTGGTGTGTCCATAATTTTGACAGCGATGACATTGTACAAAATCGTTATTTTCACGCGGCTTTTCTACCGTGATTTTTTTGGCGACACAGGGTGGTTGTTCCAAAGATTTCCTTGTTCCTTGTTGTTCACTTTTTCCGTTTTTTTAAAATGCACCTATAAATTGGTAAATTGGTACAGACCGGGGAAAAACTGAGCTTAGCTATAAAAACGAAAATGTTTTGTATTTATAAATGCGAATGCAATTTTAACATCAAAGCACAACAACAATAATGAAACATGCAAAATTAAAACACAATATTAAATTTAAAAAAAAACTAATATTATATGCAAATGTAACTCACAATTACAATAATTGAAGCAGATAAGACAAAAATGATCGGTAGCAAATGCAATATAAACACTAATACACAAACGAAAACCCTGCACTTAGACGAAGAAGCAAAAAAGATAGCAACTTTTGCACAAAAAACTCAATTGATCTCTTTGAATATAGGAGAGAGATCTATATATATATATATATATATATTGTATATATAATATGTAAAATAGTTGCCAAAATATTTTTGTTAGGTTAAGAAAGTAGGGTAAAAACCAGTCGGTGCAGGGCAGCAGTAGAATTTCAGAACAGAACAAAACAAAATAGCAAGAAGCCAAGAGAGAGAACGACTTGCCGAGCAGCTGCAATGCGATTTGCGCTTGCGACTAGACAGCAGCAGAAAGCCGAGCTATGCGCAGCCGCCTTGAATGTACCAGCACCATCAGCGACGAGGGAGAGCGGCCAGCCAAGCATCAGCACATGGTGGAATAAACCAAGGTATGTCTGCTCTCAGTATGTGTCTCTTTAAATTGTTGCCAATTTAGTCTACTTCTGGTAGTTTTGGTGAGTGGAGGTCGGTGCGCGCATTGTCAACGCATTTTTGTTTTGTTACACATGCCGTAAGCATTTTCAACATATTTGTATGCATGTCAGCTTTTACACATAGCTGAGCTTTTGAGCTTTCGCTCACACAAACTTCAACACCTAAAAATACTGAGTGAGCTAACCTTTCTTTATTCCACCATGCATCTGCATAGCAACGGCACCACGAGAGACCAGCTGTCGGCAGAGCAGCAGCAAATGCAGAAGCTTTTAAGATTCAGCTGAGCAGGGATCTTGGGTAGCTACGCACTTTAGTACAAACTCTTTCGTTCATGACCACCAAGCATATTAGATGTAATCCCAGCTTGTAGTTTTAAGGGACAACCTATTTAAAGTGTGTTTGATACGAAATATTCCTCCAGAATTCTATATTTTTATACCCTGTACAAAAAGTGTATGTAAAGTTATGTTAGATTTGTGCAATGTATGTATAAGACCATAAGGAAGACCATATGTTCCATGGGTAAAAATGGTCAGGAGCAATAGTCGAGTCGATATAGACATGTCCGTCTGTCCGTGTTGTCGCACCGTTCTCGGAGACTATAAGAGCTAGAGCAAAAATTTGTTTACCAACAGATCTGCATATGCCGTGAAAAATACGAGTTTGTCGATTTTTGTCGATATCTTACCTCCTTCCCCCGTGACAGATTTGCGCAGTTTACAACCGCTCCGTTAGATTTATCAACTCGAAACTCCTCAGAGATGTGCGTGTTTATGTGCTGATAAATACATAAAAAGTTATAGTCAAAAATATGCTAATTTATTTATGCAAATATACATAAAAGTGGATACTTCCAGTGTTACTGGGGTCAAAAGGGCTCTGTGTATACCACTGTAGGGCACCGTCCCGAATGTATGCACCAAATTTATTTGTCAGGATGCGCTGAAGTCTCAAGAAAACATTAAGACAAAACATTCTAGAAAGAAAAAAACTTTGTACAAAGAAGAAGCTCAAGACAGTTGTTACATAACTCCAGTGTGAAGTTGTTTAACTGCACGGATATAGGTTCTATTTTTTACAGTGGGATATCTAATTATTATGAAGCGCACCGCCTACCGAATACACCCTCTCATAACTCATAATAAAAATAAATCAAAGTAAAAAACGTTGGCAACCCGAATAACAATTTTCTCGCTTTTTCTTTCTGATTTTCATTTCAACCAGTTTCCATACTGCCCGTCTAGATGTTGTACGCTTTTTTTCTTTAGCTCTACATTTTATACCATTTTATTTGGGTATTTTTTGGGGGATTTCTTTTTTTGTGTTTTTCTAAGTCTTTGATAAATGTAAACAGTCGTTTTTTCTTTGCTTTATAGTGTCACCGGCTATGCGGGTTGTGCTTCTCTTCACGCCCTGTCCGAGTTTTTCATGAAGGTGCCCTTTATTTTTGGTTGGTTTTTCGCTGCTTGTCGTCCCATTTTTGTATGCTCTGGTTTTCTTTTCATTTTTCGCCAGTGCAAGTTTAGATTAGAGTTAATCAGCTTAGCGTGTCACTTTGACTATTAAAAACGACGTGTTGTCCCAATGGGTTTACGTGTGGGCTGGGTGCATACATATATATAGAGGGCTACGTATGCATATGTATAGGCACTTTGTGGGTGATATGATTTTAGGGATTTTAAGCATTTACCAAAGGTGGTCTTGACCCCTTGACCCGCTGGTCAGTAAGCAGAAAGTTTCTGGCTTGGCTTCGTGGTTTTGGCATTTCTTTTCAAATATTTTTCTTCTTGTGCTAGTTTTTTCAGTTGTTGTTATTTATAAGTTATAGCCATTTGATGAATTGACAGTCGGCAGGTGGCGCTCTTGCTACACAAAGTTTGCATTCAAGTAAAATACTTGACAGCAAAGGAAACTAAGCTAAAAGAAAATAAGCTCTTTTCGGGAACTAACCTTGAGTTGAGTTTCCCTTGGCAGCTTAGCTTATTAAAAAAAAAAATTTTTTTTTTTATTTTATAAAGATATTAAATTGTTGTGTTCATCGTTGATAAATATGTTGAAACCCGTGACATTGCTCTGAATGCCAGCTACAATGTGTTTTTGAGTCGTTGACTAGAGCGTTTGACTAAATAATATGCTATTCAGGAGCGAAACTTGTCTTGCGCTGGGCATGGCATATTCAACAGCAACTAAAGAGAAAACGCCGCAATACACCCAAAATGTTGACCTCCAAAATCTGCTTAATATATGCACCTGTCGTCGCCAAGGGACTACAAACACTATTTGCAACTTAAAATTTTGAAGAGCTCCTAGCATTGGCCTCCCCACTTATAAATAATCAAGGCACACAGATGCGGGCCGTAATACCTGCGGAGTTCATGCTCACATAACATTACGATATCCTTTGACTTGATATCCCACAATGCAAGTATACCGCCAAGTATTGAGTTAAAACTCGCGCTCGTCAGTCACAGACCTGTTCATTTCAATGTTTATGTGCAACTAATCACTGAAATTCCGAACATACACAGAAGCGCACGTACCGTTTCCATTCCGTTCCGCGCATCGTGATTACAAATATCAAAACATTTTCTATATTCCCAGTCGACCAACATACGTGCCTTTAACGAAAATCTCGCAAAATGCTCGCAAACGTGTTTGAAACGAGTGTAACGGTGTTTCGAGTGTTTTGCGATAAAAATGCGACCAGCGACCGTATTTTCAGATAGCATTGATGAATATGCATCTAAAGAACATTCCAGTTCGCCGGATTTTAATACTCGCTAAGCGCAGTGGTTGTCCGCTAATAATGTCAGAAAAAGAGCAGGCAATGATTTCTTGTTGCTCTTGCGTGAAAAAATACCTGATTTACCACGAGATGTACGTACTTTAAAGTGTACTCCACGAGCTATATTAAAAAGCAGGGATCGTAACTGTTATAAAAAATTGCATTTTAAAAATTATTTCTTAAGTTTCACTTTTTACTCAGAAAATAAAACTTTTTTTTGAGTTTTATTTTTTGCTCAGAAAATAAAACTTATTTTTGAGCTTTATATTTTCCTCAGAAAATAATAGTTATTTCTTGAGTTTTATTTTTTTGCTCAGAAAATAACATAGGCTATTTCAGATTTGTGTACTGTATGTAACAGGTAGAAGGAGGCGTTGCAGACCATACGTTATTTACGGTCCCTGGTAAAAAGGGTTGTTGAGCCAGGGGAATACGTGCACTATGGCAAAAAAGACGCGTTAACTGATTTCTTAGCAAGTAACTCCTATCTGTATTCCCATATTAGTTTAAATATTAATGTAGACGGTCTTCCACTTTGTAAAACTACGAAGGAACAAACATGGCCTATTTTAAGAAATGTCAATGGCACAAAGCCCGTATTACATTATTAGCACGCGCCTTCATTTTGGGTATCAAATACCACTCTGGTTTTTATTCATGTAACCATTGCGTACAAAAGGGCGAAAGTTTCAGTAGACGAATAATTTTCAAAAAATCATGTAACCTCCAAAGAACTAAATATAGCTTTCGAAGTCGTATTCAACCAGAGCATCACAATATTCAAGACAAACTTATTCTTGAAAATTTGCCAATAGATTTGGTTAATCAGTTTCCATTAGACTATATGCACGTAGTTTGCCTTGGCGTCATGAAATCGATTTTTGTGGCTTTAGGGAGAGCAAAAGGTCATCAATTTTTTTTGATTCGGCAGTCCTTATCTTCTATAAATAATAAACTTAACTCTTTAAAAAAGTTTTTACCTAGGGAATAGAATAGAGAAGTTAGATCTTTAGATAATCTTAACAGATTTAAGGCCACAGAATTTCGTACTTTTTTATTATATACTGGACCTATCGTATTGAAAGATATTTTAGAACCTGGTATATACAATCATTTTATTTTACTTAGCTTAGGAATTAGACTTCTTCTACACAAGGAGTATTGTGTTACACAAAACTCCCTTGCCTCCAGTTTGCTTAATGATTTTGTAAACCAAGTTCCTTCTTTCTATATGTTTCCAATGCTTACATTTAATTTTCATTGCTTAACCCATTTAAGTAAACAAACCCTAATATATGGTTCTCTACAGACTATAAACTCCTTCCCGTTTGAAAACTTCCTAGGGCATTTAAAAAAAATGCTAAAAAAGTCTGATTACTCCTTGGATTATTATACAATCGAACTGAAGAGCGTATGGTTTTAAAAGTTGTTCTCAAAGAGAAAACTATTAATTTCAATGGGTCCAATGGCAAACTTTCATATAATCACTGGTATTTTGATCGCGATTGTTTTTATTTCATAAATGTTGAATATTGTAATTAGTCTGGCATCCCCGCATTTAACTGTACTAGTTCTAAGAGCGAACTGAATAATGTAGACTAATTCTTTTGTTAGCAAGTGTAATACACAACAATAAAGGATAGCAACAAATATAGAATATATAAAATTATTGAAATCAAAAATACAATTTTGCATAGCAGACTTATTGTTGACTAAGCTCCACTTTTTAATTTTCCAATAAACTCCACATTTATTGGTATATTCTCGTCAAAGCAACTCAATTTCGACTCAAACATATTGCAACATAATATAGAAAAAATCTCAGGGAAAATATTTCATTTTGAAGAAAGTGAACTATACATTTACTTCCCTGTGTTTATCGCGGCCGATGTCGAGCTGCATCCCATTTTGAAACTAGTGGAGCGATCATCATCCTATCTAAGACTCATATCAACAATTTCCTATGTGCGCAGATTCATCAATCGAAGAAAGGGAGCTACTTGGAGCTCAATTATTCCCTCATCTAATAAACTTGCTGCTGCATTTCTGGCTGTAGTAGAGATAGTGCAGAAGCACGCATTTCTAGAAGTGATACTGAAGCTTAACAAATCTATTAGTCTACACCCGCCATATCAAAAGTTGAATCCATTTGTCTGTACTGAAAAGGTTGATAATTCCGAATTCGCTCTAGTTCGTGTAGGTGGTCGGCTGTTCCATGCGCCATTAGATCATAACGCTAAATTCCCTCTAATCATGCCTAAGAATAACAAATTCGTTAATCTATACCTTCGCTATCTACACAGAACAAATAGTCATGCTGGACCCAGAGCATTGCTCAGTTTTTCAAGGCAGACAATTTGGCTTATAAACGGACGTCGTGAATGCAATGCCATAGTCAGACTTTGATTTATGTGGACCCTTTAAGATATCGCTGGGCATACGCGGAAAGCAGCCGCCTAAAATGTACATCGCGGTTTTTGTCTGTTTCGCGTCTAAGGCAGTACATCTCGAACTTGTCAAAGATTTATCTTCTAACACATTCATTCTATGCTTGTCTAGATTTCTCGGGCGTCGTGGACCCATGCGGAAACTGTATTGCGACAACGCAACAAATTTCGTTGGTGCTGCCCGCATTTTGCTTCCTATGATCGATCCCAAGGATGCCGAGTACAAGCGCCTCATGGCTTATGCTGCTGTTCACCGCTTCACGTTCCAGTTCATCCCTCCCAGAGCACCGCATTTCGGCGGTGCCGTGAAATCGGCCAAGCATTTACTGGTTCGAGCCATAGGGAATGCGTTGCTCAAAGAGGACGAATTTCAGACCATCTTGGTCGAAGTAGAAGCCGTCCTCAACTCGAGGCCAATAATCGTAGACACCAACAACCCGAACGACGGAGAAGCGATAACTCCGGCACATTTACTAATAGGAACAACGCTCGCAACGCTGCCTCCCGCATTCGAGCAGCCAAAGGAAGACAACAAGCTGACATATTTGCAACGATGGCAGCTCGTCTCGGCCATCAAACAACGGTTTTGGCAAGACCGGTCGAAGGACTATCTCGCAAGCCTGCAGCACCGTGGCAAATGGACAAAAGTGGCCAGCAATTTGCAGCCAGGCATAGCAGTCATCGTTCAAGAGGACAACGTTCCTCCACAGATGTGGATAACCGGCATCGTCGGTGAAGCCATACCTGGAGCTGATGGGAAAGTGCGTGTTGCGGTAGTGAAGACTAAAGCGGGCACCTACAAACGCAATTCACCGCCTGGCACCTATGTTATACCTACTGATTGAAGATCTGTGATCTGTCAACGCGGCCGATGATGAGTCATTTCGCCTTATTAAAAATAATAATCGTAAATTAAGCATATTGTAAAAAGTAAAACGAGCTATGAATGATTTGTTATTTGAATAATGTCCAATGTTGAATTAAATTATAAATAGTATATAAGGAAAAGCATGTGAATAAACGCTCTCTTTTCTATCGATCATTAAGCCAACAAGCACGTCATTCTTTTAGTTCGCGTGCACCCAAGATCAATAATTCGCTGTGTTTTACCGACACGTTAGGAAGTTCCGTGATATTTCTGAACCAAAGGGGTATTTAGGGAATTTAGCGCTCTCAGTAATCACACCTGGTAATGAATACGCCTTGACGTTACCATCATTTGTTTAAAACTTATGGGCTTTTATGTTTTATATTCTCTACAACTTACGTTTTTTCTTTTGTCATAAATCTGTGAAATTTATAATTATTTTTTCAGTTATTACACCATGCAACAAATTTGACCTCAATGAAAGGCCCAATTGCCCTGTAACTTGCAATTCAATAAAAATAGACCAAAACTGTCTGAGAGACAATGATTTAATATTAAAATACCTTCATCGGTAGAAAGGTCCCAAGATATATGAGATTTACTGACTTCGAAATAGCGATAATTCGAAAACGGTGCTACAAAATCCAAAATGGTTTCCGGATTCGAAATCAGCGACCGAAAATTAACCGGAAAAGGTAAGTTTTAGACATAGGCTAAATGATTACTTTTATCATTAAGTGCTGTTGATTTGCCTTTTCAATTTCGTGTTAAAATTTTTGTTTTTGCATTAAATTATGCTCTTGCAAAAGTTGCTAACATAATCCTATTATCCTAATAGCTTCTTCGTCTGAGCGCGGGTTTTTTGCTTGTTTGTTAAATCATAGTTAAATAAGTATTATTTTTATTATTATTATTATTACCTATTCCACCGTGTATTAAACTGCTATATAGTATTTGCTTTCGAACATTTTTGTCTTATCCGACAATATTGCGCTGCTCAACTACTGATTTTGTGTGTTAAATTTCAATATAATATTATAGTTTTTTTTTTAAATTAATATTGTGTTATATATATATATATATATATATATATATATATATATTCGGAGCAAAAGATTCCACATTCAACATTTTCATGTTAGAGCGCTCATACAACCTAAACGAATGAAGTAAATGGAAAAAACTTTTTTTTTCTGAAATATGTATTTAATTTGTAAACAAAAAAAGTAAAAAGTAAAATAATATAATAGGCAATGAAATAGTTAAAAATCAAAAACAAAAACAAGAGGCATGTGTTCAGTTTTGCACCTTTTATGAAAAAATCAAACATAATACGGAATTAACATTTTGTCCAAAGACACGGATTGTTTATAACATTTTTTATTCGGTTTGGCATACACTCAACCAATTTCTCAATAATTCCTTCCGGAGTTTTATTCCGCTGCACCTCGACACGACTCCAAATATCGTCTAGGTTGGATGGGGCTGATTGGTACTGCCCGAGCCGTCGCACAATAGACAACAGGTTCTCAATCGGATTGAGGTCGGGACTTTGAGTTGGCCACTCCATCAACTTAAAATTTTGGTTTCCAAACCATTCCTTAACAATTTTTGCAGTGTGCTTCGGATCCCCATCTTGTTGAAAAGTTATTTCTCCTTCAGGGTACGCACACTTGTCCAGAAAATTGGGAAGATGGAATTGCAAAATATTTAGATAATCTTCCTTACACATTATTCCGTCAATTTTGTGATGCGACATGTCCAATTCTACCCAGTGCTCCTCTAGCTGTCCATCGACTCACGTTTTTATTTATTTGAGTAGAAGCCTCTTTTGGTGTTAAAAGCTTATCATTCCTTATTTTGGACATCATAAGTAGAGCATCAGAGTCTGTTAGGAGGCGACGGCGACCATTCAACATGCTTTCGGAACATACATTTAGTCTTTTTTGCACCTTTTGTACCAAGGAATGGTTGAAAACCAAAATTCTAAGTTGATGGAGTGCTCAACTCAAAGTCCCGACCTCAATCCGATTGAGAACCTGTGGTCAATCGTGAAGTGACGGCTCGGGCAGTACTAATCAGCCCCATCCAACCTGGACGATCTTTGGAGTCGTGTCGAGGTGGAGTGGAATAAAATTCCGAAAGCAATTATTGAGAAATTGTTTGAATGTATGCCAAACCGAATAAAAAATGTTATAAACAATCCGTGTCTTTGGACAAAATGTTAATTCCGTATTATGTTTGATTTTTTCATAAAAGGTGCAAAACTGAACACATGCCTCTTGTTTTTGTTTTTGATTTTTAACTATTTCATTGCCTATTATATTATTTTACTTTTTACTTTTTTTGTTTACAAATTAAATACATATTTCAGAAAAAAAAAGTTTTTTCCATTTACTTCATTCGTTTAGGTTTTATGAGCGCTCTAACATGAAAATGTTGAATGTGGAATCACTTTTGCTCCGAATATATATATATATAATATATATGTGCTCATATATATATACATACATAATATACACATATGTATATAAATTTACTTTGCATTTCGCTCTCTAATCTCTGAGTTCATTCCAACTGTTTTTATACTCCTGATCTTTCTAACTCTTTCTCTCTGATTGGCAAATATTAGCTATTTCCTATACTCCAATTTTGCTTTCTTGCTGGGTTTTTATTTTCTGTTGCTTTCGATTCGCTTGCTTGTGTTTTGGCGGCCTTTATTACAGTCATACCTTGCAAGGGTGAACCATTTATAATTTGATCTATATATATAGAGAAAGACGAATACAAATCATGAAATTAATGATATAATTTGTGATGAGAAAAGTACAGGGTATATTGCGCTATTTTTCATCGATATATAGAGGTCATTGCCAGATAGCAGATACTCACGTAACTCACGCAATTTTTACAAGTTTTGATAGTTTTTTGTTAGAAAGAAAAAAAACCTAATGCAAGTGTAGAACTAGGTATTTCGTCAAGAAAAATTGGTATGTAGATTAAAGTAGACTTTAAAACTTTTCCTCTTTTTGGGATTACTTAGTGATTAAAAACTCCTGCTATTTTCATTTGCTCCTGCTACTGATACTTCGGTAGCAGTACCAGAAGCCGAAGTCAAAAACAGGCAGATGAGAAATTGCGGAGCGCTTCACGACTGCGACACACACGATAGTCGCAGCGCTCCGGAAGTCTAGAAGCAGCTACCGAACTAGTAAACCGATTACTAGTTGCTTATATGCAAACTATATAGAAATTCATAACTTGGCACGCTAGATTTTATGATAATTTGCAACCTATTTTTCAAAATGCTTAAGAAACTGATTTACACTAATACATTTTTTATGATTTATAAACTAAAGAGGCGCAGTAAGTGAAGGCAGATTATAGTCAGGCTGACTTGTTGTCCAAGCGACTCCTTTACGCTATAAGCAAATTCAATGGATTTCGAAAGGGAAATTTACTCAAGAAAACGGTTAACAATAGAACAGCCGAAGTTGTTTGCATTTTTCGCACAGACAACAGCCGCAGAAGTCGTACAGCACTTTAAGGGATTCTCCTGCTTTTCAGAAGAGCCATGACTCATTATGGCTTTCAACTGCCTTTCTACTTGCGTTTAAACGTCATAGAAAGTGAGTCAGAGAAGCAGAAGAAGCTGTCCGACAGCATTTGCCTAATATACACAGCTACAAGTTTGATCTACTTACCAAGAGACAAGGCAAGAAATTTTCACTGTTTTCCTCAAGTGACAGATAGAGATGGCTTTGTGTTTGATCTAAAACAGGATTTTCAAGTTGTTTCGAAAGCAAGTCAGCATCGATGTGATGGCAACAGCTGTTGCCATTGAATTGCACTTCAAGTCGCGGCTGTGACACATGTTTCGGGTTGGTCAGGAGAAACAAAAAATAAACAAGATTTGAGTGAAAAAAAGATATATATATATAAAAACAACAACTACAAAAAAGAACATACATTGATTGGCTTTTTTTCGTATTAGTTTCAATTTATTTCAGTTTGAGTGTGATGAATGGCATTGGCAATGGGATCGGGACGACAGCAACAGCTTTTTGGAACACAATATGTCCCTACAACAAACAGGAAAGCCATCAATTGTGTCAGTGTGTGTGTGAACCATTTTATTGCACAATTTTAATGGCAAAACAATTGTTGCGCAAAATAAATTTATATGATTGCACAAAACCAATTGAAACAAAATTCAATTGCACTGAATGAATGCAAGAAACTTCAAGAAAATTGGCAAGCAATCAGGCGGCCATTGTGATTCTGCACAGCACTCTTGGTACACTGCCGCCACCTACCCTACCACCCTATCGACCAACCCATTCCTCCTTTAACTACTCTGTGTGGGAGTGAGTGTGTGTGGGGGGGGGGGTGTTTTTGTGTGTGGTTGGCTTTGCGACTTGACAAATGTGGCTGGTAAATGTCGTGGACACTGTTTAATTGCTGGCATTAATTGCACATTGGATGCTAGAGGGCCGCCACACATGTGTCCATTCAAGTGTATTCTATTTTATTCCCCATTCGTGAACATGCCACGGCAGTGACGAAGTCAAATTAAACTTTTATAGATTTAAAAAAATACCATTACCGCATTTAAAATAAGTTTACAGTTTACAACAGTTTAGCAAAAAGCAGCTTTCTAAATTTACTTAGCTCTTATATTATCGGAGTGAAAGAAAAAGTAATAACACTAATTTCTTTCATTCAGATAATCTCAACTCAATATTGAATTGTGAAAAGTAAAATACAAATACAGTACTGCTACATGGTGAACTGCGAATTGGGATGAATTCGAATTACATTTGCATCAGAATTTGCTTGAAATTTGAATTTGCCGGCTACGAAACGTAACGGACATTGGGAATGGGTTTACATCGACGTTTATGCGAAGAGGGGCATAACTGAGCACAACTGTGCCACGTTTCAATTGGATAACTTTTATGGTGTGGGTGTTAATAGATTCGATAAACTTCACCTGCTTGACACAAACGCGCATCTTCTGGTAACATTTTTGTGCATGTAGTCCGAGATTTTGACGCTCATACGGAAGAACGGACATGGTCCAATCGCTACCCGAGTCAATGATAAGACTTTTTGCCCATGGAACTTATGGTCTGCCACGCCTCTTTCCTCCTGTTATCTTCATTGCACAAATCTATAACACCTTTAAACACTTTGTGTACATAAAAGATACCGAATTTGACCTGCATAGGGCAAATCTAAGCCCAAATTCGGAAATTTTGAGTAAGAAGAGTGCACGCTGTGCTTACATCTCCATACTCAGTATCAGTCAATGACAAAACACAGGCAGCGCAGCCCAAAAGGTTCGACAGAGCGCCGCTGTATTGTCTTTTGGAGCATCTTATATAAGATTGCTTACAAGAAGTGATGCAAAGCCCCAAACCAAATTAAATCAACAAAATACATAAACGAACTTAAAATAACACAATAACTTAAGATTACGTACTTACAATACCAACAACTGTTCCGCAGTGCTCATATGCCCATCTATGGCAGTATCCCCCAGTATCTGAATGATACTTACGACTAATAAATACACTATAATTCATTTGCTGCTGATCTGTACATTCTTGGTATGATTCTGTTTTTATTATTTTTCTTCTATTTTGGAGTTGCAACCAACTTGGGTTCAGCTAAATGTTCTTTCGTAAAGTAAAGCAAAAACATGCGTGCAAGACTCGAATATAATTGACTATAACCCAAAACATTTAAAACTAAATTTAGAGAAGGGAGCATTCAGAAGGCCGTCTACGCGGATTGGATGAGGCTCAGTTTTTGGATGCTGGAGTTGTAGTTATATTATATTTTCGAGCTATTACCAAGTGTTATAACACTTATATGGCCAATGGTAGTAGTGCTCAAACCAGTGTTTGAATTGCTGCTGCCAAATTAGCAAAAGCCGTACAATTTTTGCTCAATCGTGGTTTCTTCTTCTTTCCTAACCACGGCAACTTCCTTTTTTTTCGGCCAGCAAACAAAAAACAAGTGCGAAATAAATCAAATCTGCAAACATCAAAGTAATAGTGGCCATAACAGGTGTACAATATTTTAATTTTCGCCTGAAAAGGTATATTTGTATATCCAATATTCATATTTGAAAGGTACGTAAGAGTTTAATCGTGGGCTAACTTTCATTGTTTAGTGCGCATACCTTTTGGGTGGACGTTTTGTCACGATCAACTTAGGATCGCTCAACACCAATATAGTATATATTCTACCTGCTCTGAAGTCAGTGTCACTATGCCAGTGCATTACTAGACCTGAAGCAAAACTGTAGATCGATCCAAAGTGTGGAATAACATCAAGAATTTGCTTTATCTAGCGCATGTGTGCCTCAGCATTTGCTATAGTGACCTTCTAAAACTATAATTTACAAAGTATTTATATAGTTTAAAGTATTTATAAAGTTTAAAAAAAGTAATATTTACGAATTGGTATGGTATGTATGTGTGTGCTTCCTTGCTTTGTTATATACTAATTAATTTGAAGTTCAGTAATACCAATATAAAATAGTGAAATATATATTGAAAATAAGAAAGGGAAAACCGAGTAAAGCAACACCCACACACATGCCAGAAATAAAAATAATAAGTGTATTTAAAAATGAAGTTTGTGCAAGGCCAATCCTATCTCTGGATTCCGTAACATGAATTAAAATGAATTAACGCCCCTATAGGCACCTGTAGAAAAAAATTAAAAGGGTAAATGAATTCGTTCATTTACAAGGTTGGGTGCGTATGAGAGCAGAGCAGCAACATCTAGCTCCAGACCCTTAATCCATCCGTTCCGATTTCGTTCTCTGTCTACTATTTTTAGTTGTGTGACGGGGCTGTGTTCTAGGTAGCACAAGAACCCCCCACTTTCCCTGACCTTAGTCAACCCCGTAGGCATAGTATGCTGCCAGCAACACTGCAAATAACACCCCTGATCGTTAGACACTGAATTATTAAATGTGTAATCCCGGCCCAGTTTCCTAGACCTATCACTTTTACTTGCGCTGCCACATTAGTTCTTTCCAATGCCACAGCGTTATTAAACACGTGACTTTGGTCTCTCTATGCAGGCCTCTAACTGTCCTCTACGCCGCAATCTCATTAATACTCGACCACACTCTGCCTTCCTATTCTCCGGTTGCCACACGAGGTCACTACGTTATTAAACACGTGATCCTAACCCCATCTTCTCGCACGTCGCTGGTCCCGCCCCTACTCCGCCGTTAGACCATTAAGTGCGTGGCTCCACTTCTTACCCCGCGAGCTTCTTCCCGTGCTTCTGGACCACCACGTTATTAAACACGTGGTCCGAAACCCAACGTCTACTGAAGCTTACCCGCTAGTGTCCCCGCAAATCTACAAACTTCTTGTTACGAACCCTGGCCAGTCTGAGTAATACCCCGGCTGTAAAAAGGTTCGGTATCTATAAATCAATGTGTTGCTTGGGTGGCAGAAATTAAGGGGGAAGGCGGGCTTCTATTGAATATAGACCATAGATGCACATAATCATGACGTAAATCTATATAAAGTTTCGAGTGAAAAGTTTGAAACTCGCCACTGCTGCGTGAAAATGGTGTCAGATATCAACCTCCTAATTTGTCAAACTTTATCGATCATCTGTTGTTAAAATTTTGTGTCCTCTTATAGTCTCCCGGGTCAAGCGACTCATATGGACAAACGGACATAGCCCAATCGCTACCCTAGTCAATGCTAAACATTTTTGCACATGAAACATCTGTTAGTTCTAATATACTCTTTTTTTAAAATTATATCGGGCTATATTTAGCCAATGCCAACATCATGTCTTGGACTACTATCATTGGCTGCTGGCAGTATGCTCCTATCTCGAGATCGATCATGTCTTGCTCTGGCTTTCGTCATCAATGTGTTTTGTTTGTTGCTCATGACTGGTTGTTGTTTTTGTGAACGGCTTCGTAAGCTTATTTTATGTTGGGGATATAGCTCAGTGGTAGAGCATTCGACTGCAGATCGAGAGGTCCCCGGTTCAAACCCGGGTGTCCCCTTAGTAAATTTTTATCTATCTTTATTTTTTTGGGCTTTACAAATTGCGGTGCGGTCAACCAATGAGCTCGTTTCGTGGGCTTATCTAGTTGAGCAGCACGAGCACGAGTTGCAGAGGGCAGCACTGCAGGAAGCCAGAATAAAGCTGGGTAAAGCAACGGCGGCGCAGCAGCCTATAACGGCGGTGCAGCAGTCTGTGACGGCAGAGCAGCAGCCGGAAGTAGCAGCACGGCATATGTAGAGACGGAGCCGGCGGCCTAGGGTCGAAGCACGACAGGCGCGTGAACCTGAGGCGCCACCTCCATGCGAGACGATGAGGACGCAGACGCAGCGGCGTGGACACCATCAAAACGTGCGGGAAGAGCCCGTTTTGTGGCCCCGCAGCCTGCAAGAGCTGATGCGCCAATGCGTAGCAGTTTAGAAGGGCAGCGCGTGGAGTTGGAGAGGTTGCGGGCCGCCCAGCTATAGTTGAAGCAACATCATCAACAGGCGCAACGGCGATTGGAGGCGCTGCAAAGGAGGCTGCAGCAGAGACAAGTGGCAGCAGCAGGTGGCCAGGGAACAGAGGGAGCTCTCATAGCTAGACGGTTTTGGCGACATATGGAAGACGAAGGCGACTGGCCAACTCCGGTTCTAAAAGCAGTGAGGAAGCGGTTGTTAAGAGGTCAGTCCTTAACCACTGGTGGGCAGCTAGTGATGGTTGCCGGGGTGAGGTTTAAATTAAAATGGAGCCAATATGGTGGTGTAAATGTTTTCAAACAAGAGTTGTCACAATAAAAGTTAAAGTTGATAAAATTTTAAAAACAAGCGTCTGTTGAGTTGGGAATTGTATTGTAGGTACTTTTCTTTTTTTTTTACAGTAAAAAAAAGTGTAAAGAAATTGTTTAGAATTTATGTGGTGTTTGAAAAAAAAATTATATATGTTAAAAAGAAAAAAATAGGAAATGAGAAGGACAAACTCGCCTGGTGATACCGGAGACTTAGCCTGCAGTAGGTAATGCGCAAGTAAAAATGAATAGGTTGTGAGGTAGGTCAGCACTAAGGTGTACATTAGCTAGGAAAATAAATTTCTTGTGAACGGACACTGGACAACCGTCTGAGTTACTCCAGCAACCCCCGCTACCCGGGAGGTTCGTTACAACCTTTACAATAACAACCAAAATCTGTGCAATATTATCTTGCACACTTCAACAATCAACAAGTAACTCACCAGTTGAGAGACTTCACTCTACACTAACTGAAATTTAGAGGATAATTATAGTGGAAAGAAAAGCCAATAAACTGACCACTGACCACGACAAATGGTTGTCAGAACTTCTTATAACGTACAACAATACAGTCCACTCCGTCACGAAACTAACCCCATTCGAACTCTTTTCGGGTAGAACACCCGAATTCAATAAATCAGCGAAATTTGACAATGTGCACGAATATTTGAGGAAACTCAATGAATACCAACAAACGGTATACACAAAGATTAAAAAGAAAATAGAGGAAATTATGTACAATAAAATAGACAAACTTAATGAAACCAGACATGAACCCGTGCTATTAGAAAAATAGGGCGGAATTAATTGACCAGCAGATTTTCAAAACAAATAGTTAAAAAAGGCATGGGTGTCACCCTATCGACAAAACGAAATCAAAAAAATCCACAAAAGTGAAATAAAGAAAAGAATTAAGAAAAAGTAAAAGAAGTAAAAGAAAAATAAAAAATAAATATATATATTTTTTAAATAAATAAAAATTGGGGGAGCTATTATTGCAGTTTTAAAGTTGATTAAGCTGAACGTATGTATGAACTGTGAATTTGATAAATCCGAATGAATTGTGAAATTATAAGCCAGCCGCTGTTACACGTAATCTAAACTTAAACTATTCTATAATCTATACTATAAAAAAACATAAGAATTACTAAATAATTCTACCTTCATATATTAAAACACACATATACTTAAAATACTTATCGAGAGTATATACCGCCTATAGAAGGACCCTGCAGTCGGCTGCTACGCGATCTGTGCGAGATCACTACCGGGAAATGAGAAGGATGGAGAGAGGCCTTTTCAGACGCAAAAAACGCGAGCAGGAAAAGCGTGAGCGAGAGGAGATCCAGATGTGCAGGAGCAGGAACGACGTTAGGAAGTTCTTCCAAAAAGTCAAGCGTCTGGCTGAAGGATTTAGTACCGGACTGTCTTCCTGTAAAGATGCAGAGGGAAATCTGGTAGTGGATGCACAGGGTGCACTGAGGTTGTGGAGGGAACACTTCTCTGGCTTGCTATCGGGCGATGATGATGACAATGCCGCCCCCGGAGTTAACTTCCCGATGTGCCCAATTATACGCGGCGGCGTGGATACACCGCCGCCTAGCTATGACGAAGTCAGGGTCGCAATCAAGCGGCTCAAGAACAACAAAGCATCTGGTGCAGATGACCTGCCTGCTGAGCTGTTCAAGACTGGAGGCAATGAGTTGGTAATATGCATGCACCGGCTCCTTTGCAGAATATGCCTAGATGAGTGCATGCCCGATGATTGGAACCTTGGTGTCCTCTGCCCTGTTCTCAAGAAGGGTGATCCCACGGTGTGCGCTAACTACCGTGGTATCAGTCTACTTTCTATTGCATATAAGGTCCTATCAAGCGTATTGTGTGAAAGACTAAAACCGTCCCTTTGCGGGAAAGTAGCCATTCTACACTGAGCTAAGAAGGCCCCGTCCGAAAGACCTGCTTTTTCTTCTTGATTGTAGCGTCGTACCGACGCTTCTTTTCCTCTGCGCCAAACTAATTGGCTGTACTATATTTAGATTTGGCACCAAGTTAGCAGCTGATTTGAAGCCGAAAGCCCTCACCAAGATCAGAGCTTTGGCTCTCGCTGCCGTTCGAGATACCTTGCGGGGAGTCACGGTGCACTAGTGCCGCGAAGCATTTGCTGCCGTCGGGAACTGCGCGGGGGTATCGTTCGCAGCTATATTTTTTTTCTGGTGGTTTGGAATTTTTTTTGTGTGTGCTGTGGAAACTGCCTCGGAATCTTTTTTTTTGGTGAAAACAGTATTCAGCTTGGAAGCTAGGTAAGGGAAAAAGAGGGAGTCGTTGCAAACGATAATACAAAAAAAAAAAACAAATAGCAAATTGTATCAAAGAAAAAAAGAAGAGAAGCCGGAGGAAATCAGTACTACAAATGGGTGCCTGCACCTGAGTTTACATATACCTAGTTAAACTTCTTTAGGATCTAAGTAATTTTTTTTTCTTTTTTTATTAAGTTACATAACTATTCACTAGTGTCTCAGAAAGATAGAGGAAGAAGGAGTGTATACTTGTGTTTTTTGTTGTTCTTGTTGTGTGAGCTCTTTTGAGCTTTTGTTTCGCCGAAAGATCTTTCGTCGCGAGAGGAAGGCCCAGAGCGAGTAAAGAAAAACCGTTACTTTATATGCTCTTTCCTTGTCTACCTTTATTTTTTGCTTGCTTTTAACATGCCTTTTTTTAACGATTTATATTTTTTATACACTCAAGATAAATTTGTAAATTTGCCTAATTTCATTTTTATATAGTTTTTCTCTTAAAATACTAAGCGCACCATGAATATAGTCTTAATTTGTAATTATGGTTAAATATATGGTTAAGCATGAATTTTATTCGCCAAGTTTTAAATGGTTTCCGAGGCCAGCGTTGAAATGGAAAAGACTTATTATTTTTGGAGAATAGTGATCACGGTAGGGTGGGCTTACACTGCTGTTGTACCATGGCAGTGCATCACCTAGGGTTACTACACTTTTCTTTTCCGTCTGTCCGTTTAGGCTGTCTACTGCCAATAACTCTTCTTCTTTCCGAGAATTTTATTAAATAGGAATTATAATTATTACTAGCGAGCAGGTAGCACTGTCTGATGGTTTTACAGCTCTAATTTAAAGTCTGATCAAAATTTCAAATCTTTTATTTCACACTTTCATGTTCCTTGTAATTCCTCGAAATTATTTATATTATTTTGCAGGTCGTAATATTTTTTCTCTAAAAAATGTAATTTAATTAATGTTTATTTGCCAGTGAAGAGGAACTTTTGCCCGTGAAGATTAAAAATCAAATTCTTTCGTTCACTTTGCATTGCTCGCATGTATGTTCTATTGTTGCGTAAAACTAAATTAAAATGAAGTATTTAAACCTCTGAAAATAAGTATAATTTAAACACGGAGAGCAAACAGGGGTTTCACGTTTCCAGAAAACAATAAATGGGTAGCGTTTTGTGCAATGCCAGAATTGTTACTACTCCTAGTAAAGTCAGAGGCAATTTGCCATTTATATTTAGAGTAATTATTAATTTTAAGTATCTTCGCCAAAGTTTGATACCTGTCTTTCATATTGGTGATGTAAGATGTTTTTCAAAAGAAGACGTGTGTCCTTCTGGTTAAGCCAATATTCAATGATTCTTTCTTTCACAATTAATCGTCTTAAACCTAATTATGCTAAATTATATCGCGTGCAAGGTCGTGAAAATCATTATTCGACACAAAGTGCCGATCTGTCATGTGGGATGAAAGGTTTATCATATTCCCTATAAGATGGACTTTGATCAAAAAATGGCGAATCATCTTCTGCTTGCTGGTCTAACTCCTGGAGATGTTTTGAATAGCGGGCCTTGGTAACTTGTAGTAGCGCTTGTCGCCTAATTTTTTTATAGGAACGAATTTTTGTATTTGGTCCTGCCAAAAATTATGCAATAGCGTTTTTTTTTGCTGTTGTAGTTTTAGTAGTAAAACTTAAGTTTTAGTTTTATGACAGCACTTGCTAACTTGAAAGTACGTAGTGCGGTTCTAGTGTAATAAAAGTCGGAATTTCTGCGTGTAAAAGTTATTGTTTTATAGTCGCAGCTATTCGGTAAGATACGCGGTTTGAAAGATTCGCCTTGAAGCGCATAGTGTTCCTGCAGCTGCATTTCATGTGGCCATTCCTTTTGGTTGTTGAAGTTGCCCCACATAATATACTTTGTGCTTAGGGAGTTCATTTTGCAAAACCAGCACATGGGAGCGGCGATCTGGAGCTGTGGCAACCCTCCCTTGCAGCTAACTGAGCGACATATGTTCTAGGCTGGCCATTCGGATCCTAGGTGTAATGCTTGACCTTGACCACAGGCTAACGTTCAAGCACCACCTCCAACAAGTCGGCATTCAACCAGCGTACTGATACTTCGTTAGCAGAAGCCGAAGTCAAAAACAAGTAGATAACAAATTGCAGATAGAATGCCAAAGTCTAGAAATAGGTACCCAACACGCGCTAAGAGCCAAAATGTTGCAGAATTTTTTCTGCCGACGCTTGCTTGTAGTCATTTGTGGCAGAGGATGAAATGACTTCTGAGTACAAAAAAAGAATGCATTGCCAAGACAATACCATGGTCAAAATTTCGTATTTCGGAAGCACCCATCTCTTTTGGCAAGGACCTTAATGGCCAGAAGAATATTGTCAATTATGCACCCAACGCATCGCAAAGGTTCAAAAATTTGGATAATTACCGAATATTTGCGTGGTGAAGTGAAAATTAGTACTTATAAAGTCGATGGTATAAAAAAAGTACAAAAAAAGAATGCATTGCCAAGAAGCCATGGTCAAAATTTCGTATTTCGGAAGCATCCATCTCTTGTACAAAAAAAGAATGCATGGCCAAGATAACACCATGGTCAAAATTTCGTATTTCGGAAGCACCCATCTCTTGTGACAAGGACCTTAATGGCCAGAAGAATATTGTCAATTATGCACCCTATCGCAACGGTTCAAAAATTTGGATAATTACTGAATATTTGCGTGGTGAAGTGAAAATTAGTACTTATAAAGTCGATGGTATAAAAAAAGTACAAAAAAAGAATGCATTGCCAAGATGCCATGGTCAAAATTTCGTATTTCGGAAGCATCCATCTCTTGTACAAAAAAAGAATGCATTGCCAAGATAACACCATGGTCAAAATTTCGTATTTCGGAAGCACCCATCTCTTGTGACAAGGACCTTAATGGCCAGAAGAATATTGTCAATTATGCACCCAACGCATCGCAAAGGTTCAAAAATTTGGATAATTACCGAATATTTGCGTGGTGAAGTGAAAATTAGTACTTATAAAGTCGATGGTATAAAAAAAGTACAAAAAAAGAATGCATTGCCAAGATGCCATGGTCAAAATTTCGTATTTCGGAAGCATCCATCTCTTGTACAAAAAAAGAATGCATGGCCAAGATAACACCATGGTCAAAATTTCGTATTTCGGAAGCACCCATCTCTTGTGACAAGGACCTTAATGGCCAGAAGAATATTGTCAATTATGCACCCTATCGCAACGGTTCAAAAATTTGGATAATTACTGAATATTTGCGTGGTGAAGTGAAAATTAGTACTTATAAAGTCGATGGTATAAAAAAAGTACAAAAAAAGAAAGCATTGCCAAGATGCCATGGTCCAAATTTCGTATTTCGGAAGCATCCATCTCTTGTACAAAAAAAGAATGCATGGCCAAGATAACACCATGGTCAAAATTTCGTATTTCGGAAGCACCCATCTCTTGTGACAAGGACCTTAATGGCCAGAAGAATATTGTCAATTATGCAGCCTATCGCAACGGTTCAAAAATTTGGATAATTACTGAATATTTGCGTGGTGAAGTGAAAATTAGTACTTATAAAGTCGATGGTATAAAAAAAGTACAAAAAAAGAATGCATTGCCAAGATGCCATGGTCCAAATTTCGTATTTCGGAAGCATCCATCTCTTGTACAAAAAAAGAATGCATGGCCAAGATAACACCATGGTCAAAATTTCGTATTTCGGAAGCACCCATCTCTTGTGACAAGGACCTTAATGGCCAGAAGAATATTGTCAATTATGCACCCTATCGCAACGGTTCAAAAATTTGGATAATTACTGAATATTTGCGTGGTGAAGTGAAAATTAGTACTTATAAAGTCGATGGTATAAAAAAAGTACAAAAAAAGAAAGCATTGCCAAGATGCCATGGTCAAAATTTCGTATTTCGGAAGCATCCATCTCTTGTACAAAAAAAGAATGCATGGCCAAGATAACACCATGGTCAAAATTTCGTATTTCGGAAGCACCCATCTCTTGTGACAATGAACTTAATGGCCAGAAGAATATTGTCAATTATGCACCCTATCGCAAGGGTTCAAAAATTTGGATAATTAATGAATATTTGCGTGGTGAAGTGAAAATTAGTACTTATAAAGTCGATGGTATAAAAAAAGTACAAAAAAAGAAAGCATTGCCAAGATGCCATGGTCAAAATTTCGTATTTCGGAAGCATCCATCTCTTGTACAAAAAAAGAATGCATGGCCAAGATAACACCATGGTCAAAATTTCGTATTTCGGAAGCACCCATCTCTTGTGACAAGGACCTTAATGGCCAGAAGAATATTGTCAATTATGCAGACCATCGCAAGGGTTCAAAAATTTGGATAATTACTGAATATTTGCGTGGTGAAGTGAAAATTAGTACTTATAAAGTCGATGGTATAAAAAAAGTACAAAAAAAGAATGCATTGCCAAGATGCCATGGTCTAAATTTCGTATTTCGGAAGCATCCATCTCTTGTACAAAAAAAGAATGCATGGCCAAGATAACACCATGGTCTAAATTTCGTATTTCAGAAGCACCCATCTCTTGTTATGCAAAATCTTAACCTTAATGGCCAGAAGAATATTGTCAATTATGCACCCTATCGCAAGGGTTCAAAAATTTGGATAATTACTGAATATTTGCGTGGTGAAGTGAAAATTAGTACTTATAAAGTCGATGGTATAAAAAAAGTACAAAAAAAGAAAGCATTGCCAAGATGCCATGGTCAAAATTTCGTATTTCGGAAGCATCCATCTCTTGTACAAAAAAAGAATGCATGGCCAAGATAACACCATGGTCAAAATTTCGTATTTCGGAAGCACCCATCTCTTGTGACAAGGACCTTAATGGCCAGAAGAATATTGTCAATTATGCACCCTATCGCAAGGGTTCAAAAATTTGGATAATTACTGAATATTTGCGTGGTGAAGTGAAAATTAGTACTTATAAAGTCGATGGTATAAAAAAAGTACAAAAAAAGAATGCATTGCCAAGATGCCATGGTCTAAATTTCGTATTTCGGAAGCATCCATCTCTTGTACAAAAAAAGAATGCATGGCCAAGATAACACCATGGTCAAAATTTCGTATTTCGGAAGCACCCATCTCTTGTGATGCAAAGCGTAACCTTAATGGCCAGAAGAATATTGTCAATTATGCACCCTATCGCAAGGGTTCAAAAATTTGGATAATTACTGAATATTTGCGTGGTGAAGTGAAAATTAGTACTTATAAAGTCGATGGTATAAAAAAAGTACAAAAAAAGAATGCATTGCCAAGATGCCATGGTCTAAATTTCGTATTTCGGAAGCATCCATCTCTTGTACAAAAAAAGAATGCATGGCCAAGATAACACCATGGTCTAAATTTCGTATTTCAGAAGCACCCATCTCTTGTTATGCAAAATCTTAACCTTAATGGCCAGAAGAATATTGTCAATTATGCACCCTATCGCAAGGGTTCAAAAATTTGGATAATTACTGAATATTTGCGTGGTGAAGTGAAAATTAGTACTTATAAAGTCGATGGTATAAAAAAAGTACAAAAAAAGAAAGCATTGCCAAGATGATATGGTCAAAATTTCGTATTTCGGAAGCATCCATCTCTTGTACAAAAAAAGAATGCATGGCCAAGATAACACCATGGTCAAAATTTCGTATTTCGGAAGCACCCATCTCTTGTGACAAGGACCTTAATGGCCAGAAGAATATTGTCAATTATGCACCCCATCGCAACGGTTCAAAAATTTGGATAATTACTGAATATTTGCGTGGTGAAGTGAAAATTAATACTTATAAAGTCGATGGTATAAAAAAAGTACAAAAAAAGAATGTATTGCCAAGATGCCTTGGTCTAAATTTCGTATTTCGGAAGCATCCATCTCTTGTACAAAAAAAGAATGCATGGCCAAGATAACACCATGGTCTAAATTTCGTATTTCAGAAGCACCCATCTCTTGTTATGCAAAATCTTAACCTTAATGGCCAGAAGAATATTGTCAATTATGCACCCTATCGCAAGGGTTCAAAAATTTGGATAATTACTGAATATTTGCGTGGTGAAGTGAAAATTAGTACTTATAAAGTCGATGGTATAAAAAAAGTACAAAAAAAGAATGCATTGCCAAGATGCCATGGTCTAAATTTCGTATTTCGGAAGCATCCATCTCTTGTACAAAAAAAGAATGCATGGCCAAGATAACACCATGGTCTAAATTTCGTATTTCAGAAGCACCCATCTCTTGTTATGCAAAATCTTAACCTTAATGGCCAGAAGAATATTGTCAATTATGCACCCTATCGCAAGGGTTCAAAAATTTGGATAATTACTGAATATTTGCGTGGTGAAGTGAAAATTAGTACTTATAAAGTCGATGGTATAAAAAAAGTACAAAAAAAGAATGCATTGCCAAGATGCCATGGTCAAAATTTCGTATTTCGGAAGCATCCATCTCTTGTACAAAAAAAGAATGCATGGCCAAGATAACACCATGGTCAAAATTTCGTATTTCGGAAGCACCCATCTCTTGTGACAAGGACCTTAATGGCCAGAAGAATATTGTCAATTATGCACCCTATCGCAAGGGTTCAAAAATTTGGATAATTACTGAATATTTGCGTGGTGAAGTGAAAATTAGTACTTATAAAGTCGATGGTATAAAAAAAGTACAAAAAAAAGAATGCATTGCCAAAGATGCCATGGTCTAAATTTCGTATTTCGGAAGCATCCATCTCTTGTACAAAAAAAGAATGCATGGCCAAGATAACACCATGGTCTAAATTTCGTATTTCAGAAGCACCCATCTCTTGTTATGCGAAATCTTAACCTTAATGGCCAGAAGAATATTGTCAATTATGCACCCTATCGCAAGGGTTCAAAAATTTGGATAATTACTGAATATTTGCGTGGTGAAGTGAAAATTAGTACTTATAAAGTCGATGGTATAAAAAAAGTACAAAAAAAGAATGCATTGCCAAGATGCCATGGTCTAAATTTCGTATTTCGGAAGCATCCATCTCTTGTACAAAAAAAGAATGCATGGCCAAGATAACACCATGGTCTAAATTTCGTATTTCAGAAGCACCCATCTCTTGCTATGCAAAATCTTAACCTTAATGGCCAGAAGAATATTGTCAATTATGCACCCTATCGCAAGGGTTCAAAAATTTGGATAATTACTGAATATTTGCGTGGTGAAGTGAAAATTAGTACTTATAAAGTCGATGGTATAAAAAAAGTACAAAAAAAGAATGCATTGCCAAGATGCCATGGTCTAAATTTCGTATTTCGGAAGCATCCATCTCTTGTACAAAAAAAGAATGCATGGCCAAGATAACACCATGGTCTAAATTTCGTATTTCAGAAGCACCCATCTCTTGTTATGCAAAATCTTAACCTTAATGGCCAGAAGAATATTGTCAATTATGCACCCTATCGCAAGGGTTCAAAAATTTGGATAATTACTGAATATTTGCGTGGTGAAGTGAAAATTAGTACTTATAAAGTCGATGGTATAAAAAAAGTACAAAAAAAGAATGCATTGCCAAGATGCCATGGTCTAAATTTCGTATTTCGGAAGCATCCATCTCTTGTACAAAAAAAGAATGCATGGCCAAGATAACACCATGGTCAAAATTTCGTATTTCAGAAGCACCCATCTCTTGTTATGCAAAATCTTAACCTTAATGGCCAGAAGAATATTGTCAATTATGCACCCTATCGCAAGGGTTCAAAAATTTGGATAATTACTGAATATTTGCGTGGTGAAGTGAAAATTAGTACTTATAAAGTCGATGGTATAAAAAAAGTACAAAAAAAGAATGCATTGCCAAGATGCCATGGTCTAAATTTCGTATTTCGGAAGCATCCATCTCTTGTACAAAAAAAGAATGCATGGCCAAGATAACACCATGGTCAAAATTTCGTATTTCGGAAGCACCCATCTCTTGTGACAAGGACCTTAATGGCCAGAAGAATATTGTCAATTATGCACCCTATCGCAAGGGTTCAAAAATTTGGATAATTACTGAATATTTGCGTGGTGAAGTGAAAATTAGTACTTATAAAGTCGATGGTATAAAAAAAGTACAAAAAAAGAATGCATGGCCAAGATAACACCATGGTCTAAATTTCGTATTTCAGAAGCACCCATCTCTTGTTATGCAAAATCTTAACCTTAATGGCCAGAAGAATATTGTCAATTATGCACCCTATCGCAAGGGTTCAAAAATTTGGATAATTACTGAATATTTGCGTGGTGAAGTGAAAATTAGTACTTATAAAGTCGATGGTATAAAAAAAGTACAAAAAAAGAATGCATTGCCAAGATGCCATGGTCTAAATTTCGTATTTCGGAAGCATCCATCTCTTGTACAAAAAAAGAATGCATGGCCAAGATAACACCATGGTCTAAATTTCGTATTTCAGAAGCACCCATCTCTTGTTATGCAAAATCTTAACCTTAATGGCAGAAGAATATTGTCAATTATGCACCCTATCGCAACGGTTCAAAAATTTGGATAATTACTGAATATTTGCGTGGTGAAGTGAAAATTAGTACTTATAAAGTCGATGGTATAAAAAAAGTACAAAAAAAGAATGCATTGCCAAGATGCCATGGTCTAAATTTCGTATTTCGGAAGCATCCATCTCTTGTACAAAAAAAGAATGCATGGCCAAGATAACACCATGGTCTAAATTTCGTATTTCGGAAGCACCCATCTCTTGTTATGCAAAATCTTAAACTTAATGGCCAGAAGAATATTGTCAATTATGCACCCTATCGCAACGGTTCAAAAATTTGGATAATTACTGAATATTTGCGTGGTGAAGTGAAAATTAGTACTTATAAAGTCGATGGTATAAAAAAAGTACAAAAAAAGAAAGCATTGCCAAGATGCCATGGTCAAAATTTCGTATTTCGGAAGCATCCATCTCTTGTACAAAAAAAGAATGCATGGCCAAGATAACACCATGGTCAAAATTTCGTATTTCGGAAGCACCCATCTCTTGTGACAAGGACCTTAATGGCCAGAAGAATATTGTCAATTATGCACCCTATCGCAAGGGTTCAAAAATTTGGATAATTACTGAATATTTGCGTGGTGATTAGTACTTATAAAGTCGATGGTATAAAAAAAGTACAAAAAAAGAATGCATTGCCAAGATGCCATGGTCTAAATTTCGTTTTTCGGAAGCATCCATCTCTTGTACAAAAAAAGAATGCATGGCCAAGATAACACCATGGTCTAAATTTCGTATTTCAGAAGCACCCATCTCTTGTTATGCAAAATCTTAACCTTAATGGCCAGAAGAATATTGTCAATTATGCACCCTATCGCAAGGGTTCAAAAATTTGGATAATTACTGAATATTTGCGTGGTGAAGTGAAAATTAGTACTTATAAAGTCGATGGTATAAAAAGAATGCATTGCCAAGATGCCATGGTCTAAATTTCGTATTTCGGAAGCATCCATCTCTTGTACAAAAAAAGAATGCATGGCCAAGATAACACCATGGTCTAAATTTCGTATTTCAGAAGCACCCATCTCTTGTTATGCAAAATCTTAACCTTAATGGCCAGAAGAATATTGTCAATTATGCACCCTATCGCAAGGGTTCAAAAATTTGGATAATTACTGAATATTTGCGTGGTGAAGTGAAAATTAGTACTTATAAAGTCGATGGTATAAAAAAAGTACAAAAAAAGAATGCATTGCCAAGATGCCATGGTCTAAATTTCGTATTTCGGAAGCATCCATCTCTTGTACAAAAAAAGAATGCATGGCCAAGATAACACCATGGTCTAAATTTCGTATTTCAGAAGCACCCATCTCTTGTTATGCAAAATCTTAACCTTAATGGCCAGAAGAATATTGTCAATTATGCACCCTATCGCAAGGGTTCAAAAATTTGGATAATTACTGAATATTTGCGTGGTGAAGTGAAAATTAGTACTTATAAAGTCGATGGTATAAAAAAAGTACAAAAAAAGAATGCATTGCCAAGATGCCATGGTCTAAATTTCGTATTTCGGAAGCATCCATCTCTTGTACAAAAAAAGAATGCATGGCCAAGATAACACCATGGTCTAAATTTCGTATTTCAGAAGCACCCATCTCTTGTTATGCAAAATCTTAACCTTAATGGCCAGAAGAATATTGTCAATTATGCACCCTATCGCAACGGTTCAAAAATTTGGATAATTACTGAATATTTGCGTGGTGAAGTGAAAATTAGTACTTATAAAGTCGATGGTATAAAAAAAGTACAAAAAAAGAATGCATTGCCAAGATGCCATTGAATATTTGCGTGGTGAAGTGAAAATTAGTACTTATAAAGTCGATGGTATAAAAAAAGTACAAAAAAAGAAAGCATTGCCAAGATGCCATGGTCAAAATTTCGTATTTCGGAAGCATCCATCTCTTGTACAA
The DNA here is from genome assembly GCA_035041775.1 of Chymomyza caudatula. Classification (NCBI taxonomy): domain Eukaryota; kingdom Metazoa; phylum Arthropoda; class Insecta; order Diptera; family Drosophilidae; genus Chymomyza; species Chymomyza caudatula. Next base: position 4,571,147 of record JAWNKW010000138.1, read on the forward strand.
AAAAAGAATGCATGGCCAAGATAACACCATGGTCAAAATTTCGTATTTCGGAAGCACCCATCTCTTGTGACAAGGACCTTAATGGCCAGAAGAATATTGTCAATTATGCACCCTATCGCAACGGTTCAAAAATTTGGATAATTACTGAATATTTGCGTGGTGAAGTGAAAATTAGTACTTATAAAGTCGATGGTATAAAAAAAGTACAAAAAAAGAATGCATTGCCAAGATGCCATGGTCTAAATTTCGTATTTCGGAAGCATCCATCTCTTGTACAAAAAAAGAATGCATGGCCAAGATAACACCATGGTCTAAATTTCGTATTTCGAAGCACCCATCTCTTGTTATGCAAATCTTAACCTTAATGGCCAGAAGAATATTGTCAATTATGCACCCTATCGCAAGGGTTCAAAAATTTGGATAATTACTGAATATTTGCGTGGTGAAGTGAAAATTAGAAGCATCCATCTCTTGTACAAAAAAAGAATGCATGGCCAAGATAACACCATGGTCTAAATTTCGTATTTCAGAAGCACCCATCTCTTGTTATGCAAAATCTTAACCTTAATGGCCAGAAGAATATTGTCAATTATGCACCCTATCGCAAGGGTTCAAAAATTTGGATAATTACTGAATATTTGCGTGGTGAAGTGAAAATTAGTACTTATAAAGTCGATGGTATAAAAAAAGTACAAAAAAAGAATGCATTGCCAAGATGCCATGGTCTAAATTTCGTATTTCGGAAGCATCCATCTCTTGTACAAAAAAAGAATGCATGGCCAAGATAACACCATGGTCTAAATTTCGTATTTCAGAAGCACCCATCTCTTGTTATGCAAAATCTTAACCTTAATGGCCAGAAGAATATTGTCAATTATGCACCCTATCGCAAGGGTTCAAAAATTTGGATAATTACTGAATATTTGCGTGGTGAAGTGAAAATTAGTACTTATAAAGTCGATGGTATAAAAAAAGTACAAAAAAAGAATGCATTGCCAAGATGCCATGGTCAAATTTCGTATTTCGGAAGCATCCATCTCTTGTACAAAAAAAGAATGCATGGCCAAGATAACACCATGGTCTAAATTTCGTATTTCAGAAGCACCCATCTCTTGTTATGCAAAATCTTAAACTTAATGGCCAGAAGAATATTGTCAATTATGCACCCTATCGCAACGGTTCAAAAATTTGGATAATTACTGAATATTTGCGTGGTGAAGTGAAAATTAGTACTTATAAAGTCGATGGTATAAAAAAAGTACAAAAAAAGAAAGCATTGCCAAGATGCCATGGTCAAAATTTCGTATTTCGGAAGCATCCATCTCTTGTACAAAAAAAGAATGCATGGCCAAGATAACACCATGGTCAAAATTTCGTATTTCGGAAGCACCCATCTCTTGTGACAAGGACCTTAATGGCCAGAAGAATATTGTCAATTATGCACCCTATCGCAACGGTTCAAAAATTTGGATAATTACTGAATATTTGCGTGGTGAAGTGAAAATTAGTACTTATAAAGTCGATGGTATAAAAAAATAAAAAAAGAAGCATTCCAAGTGCCATGGTCAAATTTCGTATTTCGAAGCATCCATCTCAAGAATACAAAAAAAGAATGCATTGCCAAGATGCCATGGTCTAAATTTCGTATTTCGGAAGCATCCATCTCTTGTACAAAAAAAGAATGCATGGCCAAGATAACACCATGGTCTAAATTTCGTATTTCAGAAGCACCCATCTCTTGTTATGCAAAATCTTAACCTTAATGGCCAGAAGAATATTGTCAATTATGCACCCTATCGCAAGGGTTCAAAAATTTGGATAATTACTGAATATTTGCGTGGTGAAGTGAAAATTAGTACTTATAAAGTCGATGGTATAAAAAAAGTACAAAAAAAGAATGCATTGCCAAGATGCCATGGTCTAAATTTCGTATTTCGGAAGCATCCATCTCTTGTACAAAAAAAGAATGCATGGCCAAGATAACACCATGGTCTAAATTTCGTATTTCAGAAGCACCCATCTCTTGTTATGCAAAATCTTAACCTTAATGGCCAGAAGAATATTGTCAATTATGCACCCTATCGCAAGGGTTCAAAAATTCAGAAGCACCATCCTGGCAAATCTACGGCCTTTCTTATGCACCTATCGCAAGGTTCAAAAATTTGGATAATTACTGAATATTTGCGTGGTGAAGTGAAAATTAGTACTTATAAAGTCGATGGTATAAAAAAAGTACAAAAAAAGAATGCATTGCCAAGATGCCATGGTCTAAATTTCGTATTTCGGAAGCATCCATCTCTTGTACAAAAAAAGAATGCATGGCCAAGATAACACCATGGTCTAAATTTCGTATTTCGGAAGCACCCATCTCTTGTTATGCAAAATCTTAAACTTAATGGCCAGAAGAATATTGTCAATTATGCACCCTATCGCAACGGTTCAAAAATTTGGATAATTACTGAATATTTGCGTGGTGAAGTGAAAATTAGTACTTATAAAGTCGATGGTATAAAAAAAGTACAAAAAAAGAAAGCATTGCCAAGATGCCATGGTCAAAATTTCGTATTTCGGAAGCATCCATCTCTTGTACAAAAAAAGAATGCATGGCCAAGATAACACCATGGTCAAAATTTCGTATTTCGGAAGCACCCATCTCTTGTGACAAGGACCTTAATGGCCAGAAGAATATTGTCAATTATGCACCCTATCGCAACGGTTCAAAAATTTGGATAATTACTGAATATTTGCGTGGTGAAGTGAAAATTAGTACTTATAAAGTCGATGGTATAAAAAAAGTACAAAAAAAGAATGCATTGCCAAGATGCCATGGTCTAAATTTCGTATTTCGGAAGCATCCATCTCTTGTACAAAAAAAGAATGCATGGCCAAGATAACACCATGGTCTAAATTTCGTATTTCAGAAGCACCCATCTCTTGTTATGCAAAATCTTAACCTTAATGGCCAGAAGAATATTGTCAATTATGCACCCTATCGCAAGGGTTCAAAAATTTGGATAATTACTGAATATTTGCGTGGTGAAGTGAAAATTAGTACTTATAAAGTCGATGGTATAAAAAAAGTACAAAAAAAGAATGCATTGCCAAGATGCCATGGTCTAAATTTCGTATTTCGGAAGCATCCATCTCTTGTACAAAAAAAGAATGCATGGCCAAGATAACACCATGGTCTAAATATCGTATTTCAGAAGCACCCATCTCTTGTTATGCAAAATCTTAACCTTAATGGCCAGAAGAATATTGTCAATTATGCACCCTATCGCAAGGGTTCAAAAATTTGGATAATTACTGAATATTTGCGTGGTGAAGTGAAAATTAGTACTTATAAAGTCGATGGTATAAAAAAAGTACAAAAAAAGAATGCATTGCCAAGATGCCATGGTCTAAATTTCGTATTTCGGAAGCATCCATCTCTTGAACAAAAAAAGAATGCATGGCCAAGATAACACCATGGTATAAATTTCGTATTTCAGAAGCACCCATCTCTTGTTATGCCAAATCAATAAATAAACGAATGCCTTATTGCAACGTTGCTTTAACCAGTTGTGAATTATAAGCTGGCAATTAATGAAATTCAAGAATCTGAAAAAAGTATACCATTTAAAACACTACGAACGGTAGTTCGCGCTGTGACGAAAGCAAGAGATAAATTACAGGTAGTTTTGAATTTTTGACTAGAGCGTCTGGTATTAAAGGTATTAAAGCGCAGGTTAACCCTTTCATAGATGGTTGTGTGATTTTGCTATTGGCTTGGAAGATATAGTGCATTAAATGAAAATGTTCCTTAATTCTGAATACAAATCCAACAAGAAATTGGATATAGCTATAGGCTTTTAAAAATTTTGTAGATTTCTAAAATGCCAAAAAAGTTTGTCTGTGAGTTTATTATGCAAATTGCACCCATCGGTTGTCTCATTAAAATGAATGACAACAAATAGACAATTTTATTACGAATGAGGTATAGAGTTGCCCAAAGAGTATCGAAACTAAGAGAGTGGAATCCTCGGCCGTTCCAAAACGGAGCAAGGAGATTAGTGGCGGCCGCTCAGCCAATTTTGATGGAGAAGGACAGAATCCCGATGCCGTCAGTGGGTGCAGTGGAAGCTCAGCCCAGTAGGGTGGAAATTAGGAAAAAAAACCTAACCTGATTGAGCACATTATAATTTTGTTAATCTTCTTTTTGTTAAACTAACAGCTGACGGCAGTAAGCAATGCGCGCGGGCGCAGGAGTGGCAGCGCCGGGCCAGCCGAACCCTTTCAAAAGCTAATTGCTACGAAATTGAAATAGCGGTTGGTTTTGGATAAGGATTCGTTAGGAAACATTTAGGTTTTTGTAGATAACAGTTTAAAAGTAAAAGCTGGAAATTAGAAGTCAGGGGCAGCTGGATGTCTAGTGCAAGCGAATAGGTGTAAGGCGAAACCGGCATTTTACGATAAGGCGCGAAAATTGTAAGAGAGGAGAAGGGCTGCGCCCAGGAGCACCGCAAGGGTGTTCTGTTACGGCATTAGAGGCAGCGAAGAGTAATTCTGTTAGAGAAGAGCACTTGGGCACGTCTGCAAGGACAGCGTGCTCAGTAGGGCGCGTATTTTGCTTATGAGCGGCACACTGGAAGTGTGACCGTAAACCGTTTAAAGGGAACGGTAAATCCTTTTGTGACGGGGCTTTATGGTAACCCAATGAAGGGAGAACAAGCCCGGGAAAAATGATTGTTAGGGAGTTAAATCCGCAATGGGCGGTACAATTTTCCTGGCCGTGCGTTATGTTTGGTGGAGCCGAGGACTGTTCAGACTTGGGCGCAGAAGACTTCAGCTGAGATCTTATTTGTTTAGGTTAGATTGTTTTTTTTTTTTTTATTATTTTGGTGAAAAAAGGGGGCAGTGTGTGGAGTCAATTTGACACATCACAACGCTTTCTTAGTAACCAAGGGGTTAAAAGAAAGCAGAGAAAGCGAAAAAGTAGGATAGGTAGCTGCAACGTAACGGCTTAGTAATAGGTGATCAGCTGGCTGTTGCGTTGACAGCGAACACCCATTCGCACAGTGGTAGTTAGTTAGAGATAGGGAATAAGAGTAGGATAGTTGTATAGAAAACACCAGTTAGGTTTACATTAGTAGTGCGTATGTGTAAATGTAGAGTAGGAGATTGAAATAGTCAGGAGGAGTCAGGTAGGTGTTAAGAGATAAGTAGATGAACAGAGTACCGCTGTTGCTAGGCGGAAATTTTGGGCAAATTGGTACGGTAATAGGAGCTTCAGTGGCGGCATAGCCTATATAAGGCGTGCGCAACAGCTCATTGAGAGTTCCGTCCTGAGCGAGGTACACGCAGCTAAGCAAGAACCTAGGCAGAGTAAAACACGTATCGCGCAAAAACAAATAACTAAAGACACAAAGAGCTAAGACCCAGAGCATTGTGGTGTCCTTATAAGGATACTTGCAGAGTCTGAGGCAATAATAAAATAAGGCATTGGGTGTCAGTGTTAAACTTTGTGTAATAGAAATTTGCGCACGCGCAAGTAAACGGTATCGGTATAGAATTAAGTACATACTTTTAATATTTAGAGAGCGTGTGTGCTCAGTATAAGTGTGATACAAAAGCCCAACAGAGGCGTAAATAAAATAGAATTATATTAAAATATTACTACTAGTGTTGTTATTTAACAGAAGATCCAGCAAATATTCATTTGTTGTGAACTGACACTGGACAACCGCCTGAGTTACTCCAGCAACCCCCGCTACCCGGGAGGTTCGTTACACCATCTATGGCAGTATCCCCCAGTATCTGAATGATACTTACGACTTGTAGATACACTATAATTCATTTGCTGCTGATCTGTACATTCTTGGCATGATTCAGTTTTTTTATTTTTCGTCTATTTTGGAGTTGCAACCAATTTGGGTTCAGCTAAATGTTCTTTCGTAAAGTAAAGCAAAAACATGCGTGCAAGACTCGAATATAATTGACTATAACCCAAAACATTTAAAACTAAATTTAGAGAAGGGAGCATTCAGAAGGCCGTCTACGCGGATTGGATGAGGCTCAGTTTTTGGATGCTGGAGTTGTAGTTATATTATATTTTCGAGCTATTACCAAGTGTTATAACACTTATATGGCCAATGGTAGTAGTGCTCAAACCAGTGTTTGAATTGCTGCTGCCAAATTAGCAAAAGCCGTACAATTTTTGCTCAATCGTGGTTTCTTCTTCTTTCCTAACCACGGCAACTTCCTTTTTTTTCGGCCAGCAAACAAAAAACAATTGCGAAATAAATCAAATCTGCAAACATCAAAGTAATAGTGGCCATAACAGGTGTACAATATTTTAATTTTCGCCTGAAAAGGTATATTTGTATATCCAATATTCATATTTGAAAGGTACGTAAGAGTTTAATCGTGGGCTAACTTTCATTGTTTAGTGCGCATACCTTTTGGGTGGACGTTTTGTCACGATCAACTTAGGATCGCTCAACACCAATATAGTATATATTCTACCTGCTCTGAAGTCAGTGTCAGTATGCCAGTGCATTACTAGACTTGAAGCAAAACTGTAGATCGATCCAAAGTGTGGAATAACATCAAGAATTTGCTTTATCTAGCGCATGTGTGCCTCAGCATTTGCTATAGTGACCTTCTAAAACTATAATTTACAAAGTATTTATATAGTTTAAAGTATTTATAAAGTTTAAAAAAAGTAATATTTACGAATTGGTATGGTATGTATGTGTGTGCTTCCTTGCTTTGTTATATACTAATTAATTTGAAGTTCAATAATACCAATATTTAATAGTGAAATATATATTGAAAATAAGAAAGGGAAAACCGAGTAAAGCAACACCCACACACATGCCAGAAATAAAAATAATAAGTGTATTTAAAAATGAAGTTTGTGCAAGGCCAATCCTATCTCTGGATTCCGTAACATGAATTAAAATGAATTAACGCCCCTATAGGCACCTGTAGAAAAAAATTAAAAGGGTAAATGAATTCGTTCATTTACAAGGTTGGGTGCGTATGAGAGCAGAGCAGCAACATCTAGCTCCAGACCCTTAATCCATCCGTTCCGATTTCGTTCTCTGTCTACTATTTTTAGTTGTGTGACGGGGCTGTGTTCTAGGTAGCACAAGAACCCCCCACTTTCCCTGACCTTAGTCAACCCCGTAGGCATAGTATGCTGCCAGCAACACTGCAAATAACACCCCTGATCGTTAGACACTGAATTATTAAATGTGTAATCCCGGCCCAGTTTCCTAGACCTATCACTTTTACTTGCGCTGCCACATTAGTTCTTTCCAATGCCACAGCGTTATTAAACACGTGACTTTGGTCTCTCTATGCAGGCCTCTAACTGTCCTCTACGCCGCAATCTCATTAATACTCGACCACACTCTGCCTTCCTATTCTCCGGTTGCCACACGAGGTCACTACGTTATTAAACACGTGATCCTAACCCCATCTTATCGCACGTCGCTGGTCCCGCCCCTACTCCGCCGTTAGACCATTAAGTGCGTGGCTCCACTTCTTACCCCGCGAGCTTCTTCCCGTGCTTCTGGACCACCACGTTATTAAACACGTGGTCCGAAACCCAACGTCTACTGAAGCTTACACGCTAAAGTCCCCTCAAATCTACAAACTTCTTGTTACGAACCCTGGCCAGTCTGAGTAATACCCCGGCTGTAAAAAGGTTCGGTATCTATAAATCAATGTGTTGCTTGGGTGGCAGAAATTAAGGGGGAAGGCGGGCTTCTATTGAATATAGACCATAGATGCACATAATCATGACGTAAATCTATATAAAGTTTCGAGTGAAAAGTTTGAAACTCGCCGCTGCTGCGTGAAAATGGTGGCAGATATCAACCTCCTAATTTGTCAAACTTTATCGATCATCTGTTGTTAAAATTTTGTGTCCTCTTATAGTCTCCCGGGTCAAGCGACTCATATGGACAAACGGACATAGCCCAATCGCTACCCTAGTCAATGCTAAACATTTTTGCACATGAAACATCTGTTAGTTCTAATATACTCTTTTTTTTAAAATTATATCGGGCTATATTTAGCCAATGCCAACATCATGTCTTGGACTACTATCATTGGCTGCTGGCAGTATGCTCCTATCTCGAGATCGATCATGTCTTGCTCTGGCTTTCGTCATCAATGTGTTTTGTTTGTTGCTCATGACTGGTTGTTGTTTTTGTGAACGGCTTCGTAAGCTTATTTTATGTTGGGGATATAGCTCAGTGGTAGAGCATTCGACTGCAGATCGAGAGGTCCCCGGTTCAAACCCGGGTGTCCCCTTAGTAAATTTTTATCTATCTTTATTTTTTTGGGCTTTACAAATTGCGGTGCGGTCAACCAATGAGCTCGTTTCGTGGGCTTATCTAGTTGAGCAGCACGAGCACGAGTTGCAGAGGGCAGCACTGCAGGAAGCCAGAATAAAGCTGGGTAAAGCAAAAGCGGCTGAAATGGCGCAGACGCAGAATGCTGTGACGAGGAGGACGCAGACGCAGCGGCGTGGACACCATCAAAACGTGCGGGAAGAGCCCGTTTTGTGGCCCCGCAGCCTGCAAGAGCTGATGCGCCAATGCGTAGCAGTTTAGAAGGGCAGCGCGTGGAGTTGGAGAGGTTGCGGGCCGCCCAGCTATAGTTGTAGCAACATCATCAACAGGCGCAACGGCGATTGGAGGCGCTGCAAAGGAGGCTGCAGCAGAGACAAGTGGCAGCAGCAGGTGGCCAGGGAACAGAGGGAGCTCTCATAGCTAGACGGTTTTGGCGACATATGGAAGACGAAGGCGACTGGCCAACTCCGGTTCTAAAAGCAGTGAGGAAGCGGTTGTTAAGAGGTCAGTCCTTAACCACTGGTGGGCAGCTAGTGATGGTTGCCGGGGTGAGGTTTAAATTAAAATGGAGCCAATATGGTGGTGTAAATGTTTTCAAACAAGAGTTGTCACAATAAAAGTTAAAGTTGATAAAATTTTAAAAACAAGCGTCTGTTGAGTTGGGAATTGTATTGTAGGTACTTTTCTTTTTTTTTTACAGTAAAAAAAAGTGTAAAGAAATTGTTTAGAATTTATGTGGTGTTTGAAAAAAAAATTATATATGTTAAAAAGAAAAAAATAGGAAATGAGAAGGACAAACTCGCCTGGTGATACCGGAGACTTAGCCTGCAGTAGGTAATGCGCAAGTAAAAATGAATAGGTTGTGAGGTAGGTCAGCACTAAGGTGTACATTAGCTAGGAAAATAAATTTCTTGTGAACGGACACTGGACAACCGTCTGAGTTACTCCAGCAACCCCCGCTACCCGGGAGGTTCGTTACAACCTTTACAATAACAACCAAAATCTGTGCAATATTATCTTGCACACTTCAACAATCAACAAGTAACTCACCAGTTGAGAGACTTCACTCTACACTAACTGAAATTTAGAGGATAATTATAGTGGAAAGAAAAGCCAATAAACTGACCACTGACCACGACAAATGGTTGTCAGAACTTCTTATAACGTACAACAATACAGTCCACTCCGTCACGAAACTAACCCCATTCGAACTCTTTTCGGGTAGAACACCCGAATTCAATAAATCAGCGAAATTTGACAATGTGCACGAATATTTGAGGAAACTCAATGAATACCAACAAACGGTATACACAAAGATTAAAAAGAAAATAGAGGAAATTATGTACAATAAAATAGACAAACTTAATGAAACCAGACATGAACCCGTGCTATTAGAAAAATAGGGCGGAATTAATTGACCAGCAGATTTTCAAAACAAATAGTTAAAAAAGGCATGGGTGTCACCCTATCGACAAAACGAAATCAAAAAAATCCACAAAAGTGAAATAAAGAAAAGAATTAAGAAAAAGTAAAAGAAGTAAAAGAAAAATAAAAAATAAATATATATATTTTTTAAATAAATAAAAATTGGGGGAGCTATTATTGCAGTTTTAAAGTTGATTAAGCTGAACGTATGTATGAACTGTGAATTTGATAAATCCGAATGAATTGTGAAATTATAAGCCAGCCGCTGTTACACGTAATCTAAACTTAAACTATTCTATAATCTATACTATAAAAAAACATAAGAATTACTAAATAATTCTACCTTCATATATTAAAACACACATATACTTAAAATACTTATCGAGAGTATATACCGCCTATAGAAGGACCCTGCAGTCGGCTGCTACGCGATCTGTGCGAGATCACTACCGGGAAATGAGAAGGATGGAGAGAGGCCTTTTCAGACGCAAAAAACGCGAGCAGGAAAAGCGTGAGCGAGAGGAGATCCAGATGTGCAGGAGCAGGAACGACGTTAGGAAGTTCTTCCAAAAAGTCAAGCGTCTGGCTGAAGGATTTAGTACCGGACTGTCTTCCTGTAAAGATGCAGAGGGAAATCTGGTAGTGGATGCACAGGGTGCACTGAGGTTGTGGAGGGAACACTTCTCTGGCTTGCTATCGGGCGATGATGATGACAATGCCGCCCCCGGAGTTAACTTCCCGATGTGCCCAATTATACGCGGCGGCGTGGATACACCGCCGCCTAGCTATGACGAAGTCAGGGTCGCAATCAAGCGGCTCAAGAACAACAAAGCATCTGGTGCAGATGACCTGCCTGCTGAGCTGTTCAAGACTGGAGGCAATGAGTTGGTAATATGCATGCACCGGCTCCTTTGCAGAATATGCCTAGATGAGTGCATGCCCGATGATTGGAACCTTGGTGTCCTCTGCCCTGTTCTCAAGAAGGGTGATCCCACGGTGTGCGCTAACTACCGTGGTATCAGTCTACTTTCTATTGCATATAAGGTCCTATCAAGCGTATTGTGTGAAAGACTAAAACCGTCCCTTTGCGGGAAAGTAGCCATTCTACACTGAGCTAAGAAGGCCCCGTCCGAAAGACCTGCTTTTTCTTCTTGATTGTAGCGTCGTACCGACGCTTCTTTTCCTCTGCGCCAAACTAATTGGCTGTACTATATTTAGATTTGGCACCAAGTTAGCAGCTGATTTGAAGCCGAAAGCCCTCACCAAGATCAGAGCTTTGGCTCTCGCTGCCGTTCGAGATACCTTGCGGGGAGTCACGGTGCACTAGTGCCGCGAAGCATTTGCTGCCGTCGGGAACTGCGCGGGGGTATCGTTCGCAGCTATATTTTTTTTCTGGTGGTTTGGAATTTTTTTTGTGTGTGCTGTGGAAACTGCCTCGGAATCTTTTTTTTGGTGAAAACAGTATTCAGCTTGGGAGCTAGGTAAGGGAAAAAGAGGGAGTCGTTGCAAACGATAATACAAAAAAAAAAAACAAATAGCAAATTGTATCAAAGAAAAAAAGAAGAGAAGCCGGAGGAAATCAGTACTACAAATGGGTGCCTGCACCTGATTTTACATATACCTAGTTAAACTTCTTTAGGATCTAAGTAATTTTTTTTTCTTTTTTTATTAAGTTACATAACTATTCACTAGTGTCTCAGAAAGATAGAGGAAGAAGGAGTGTATACTTGTGTTTTTTGTTGTTCTTGTTGTGTGAGCTCTTTTGAGCTTTTGTTTCGCCGAAAGATCTCGGAGAGGAAGGCCCAGAGCGAGTAAAGAAAAACCGTTACTTTATATGCTCTTTCCTTGTCTACCTTTATTTTTTGCTTGCTTTTAACATGCCTTTTTTTAACGATTTATATTTTTTATACACTCAAGATAAATTTGTAAATTTGCCTAATTTCATTTTTATATAGTTTTTCTCTTAAAATACTAAGCGCACCATGAATATAGTCTTAATTTGTAATTATGGTTAAATATATGGTCAAGCATGAATTTTATTCGCCAAGTTTTAAATGGTTTCCGAGGCCAGCGTTGAAATGGAAAAGACTTATTATTTTTGGAGAATAGTGATCACGGTAGGGTGGGCTTACACTGCTGTTGTACCATGGCAGTGCATCACCTAGGTCTACTACACTTTTCTTTTCCGTCTGTCCGTTTAGGCTGTCTACTGCCAATAACTCTTCTTCTTTCCGAGAATTTTATTAAATAGGAATTATTATTATTACTAGCGAGCAGGTAGCACTGTCTGATGGTTTTACAGCTCTAATTTAAAGTCTGATCAAAATTTCAAATCTTTTATTTCACACTTTCATGTTCCTTGTAATTCCTCGAGATTATTTATATTATTTTGCAGGTCGTAATATTTTTTCTCTAAAAAATGTAATTTAATTAATGTTTATTTGCCAGTGAAGAGGAACTTTTGCCCGTGAAGATTAAAAATCAAATTCTTTCGTTCACTTTGCATTGCTCGCATGTATGTTCTATTGTTGCGTAAAACTAAATTAAAATGAAGTATTTAAACCTGTGAAAATAAGTATAATTTAAACACGGAGAGCAAACAGGGGTTTCACGTTTCCAGAAAACAATAAATGGGTAGCGTTTTGTGCAATGCCAGAATTGTTACTACTCCTAGTAAAGTCAGAGGCAATTGCCATTTATATTTAGAGTAATTATTAATTTTAAGTATCTTCGCCAAAGTTTGATACCTGTCTTTCATATTGGTGATGTAAGATGTTTTTCAAAAGAAGACGTGTGTCCTTCTGGTTAAGCCAATATTCAATGATTCTTTCTTTCACAATTAATCGTCTTAAACCTAATTATGCTAAATTATATCGCGTGCAAGGTCGTGAAAATCATTATTCGACACAAAGTGCCGATCTGTCATGTGGGATGAAAGGTTTATCATATTCCCTATAAGATGGACTTTGATCAAAAAATGGCGAATCATCTTCTGCTTGCTGGTCTAACTCCTGGAGATGTTTTGAATAGCGGGCCTTGGTAACTTGTAGTAGCGCTTGTCGCCAAATTTTTTTATAGGAACGAATTTTTGTATTTGGTCCTGCCAAAAATTATGCAATAGCGTTTTTTTTTTGCTGTTGTAGTTTTATTAGTAAAACTTAAGTTTTAGTTTTATGACAGCACTTGCTGACTTGAAAGTACGTAGTGTGGTTCTAGTGTAATAACGTCGGAATTTCTGCGTGTAAAAGTTATTGTTTTATAGTCGCAGCTATTCGGTAAGATACGCGGTTTGAAAGATTCGCCTTGAAGCGCATAGTATTCCTAGTTGCATCTGCATTTCATGTGGCCATTCCTTTTGGTTGTTGAAGTTGCCCCACATAATATACTTTGTGCTTAGGGAGCTCATTTTGCAAAACCAGCACATGGGAGCGGCGATGTGGAGCTGTGGCAACCTTCCTTGCAGCTAACTGAGCGACATATGTTCTAGGCCGGCCATTCGGTACCTAGGTGTAATGCTTGACCACAGGCTAACGTTCAAGCACCACCTCCAACAAGTCGGCATTAAAGCAGCGTACTGATACTTCGTTAGCAGAAGCCGAAGTCAAAAACAGGTAGATAAAAATCTGCAATTTCTTAGAATGCCAAAGTCTAGAAATAGCTACCGAACACGCGCTAAGAGCCAAAGTGTAGTCATTTGTGGCAGAGGATGAAATGACTTCTGAGTACAAATAATGCATGGCCAAGATAATACCATGGTCAAAATTTCGTATTTCGGAAGAACCCATCTCTTGTACAAAAAAGAATGCATGGCCAAGATAATACCATGGTCTAAATTTCGTATTTCAGAAGCACCCATCTCTTGTTATGCAAAATCTTAACCTTAATGGCCAGAAGAATATTGTCAATTATGCACCCTATCGCAAGGGTTCAAAAATTTGGATAATTACTGAATATTTGCGTGGTGAAGTGAAAATTAGTACTTATAAAGTCGATGGTATAAAAAAAGTACAAAAAAAGAATGCATTGCCAAAATGCCATGGTCTAAATTTCGTATTTCGGAAGCATCCATCTCTTGAACAAAAAAAGAATGCATGGCCAAGATAACACCATGGTATAAATTTCGTATTTCAGAAGCACCCATCTCTTGTTATGCCAAATCAATAAATAAACGAATGCCTTATTGCAACGTTGCTTTAACCAGTTGTGAATTATAAGCTGGCAATTAATGAAATTCAAGAAGCTGAAAAAAGTATACTATTTTAAACACTACGAACGGTAATTCGCGCTGTGACGAAAGCAAGAGATAAATTACACGTAGTTTTAAACTTTTGACTAGAGCGTCTCATCTAGTCGAGCCATATACCGTTGTAAAGGTATTAAAAACAAAATCATTTTAGTTTTGTTTTTATTTATTTATCCCAAATAAAAAAATAGTTTAAAATAATTCCATCAATTTAATACATACAAAACGATCCGATCCGATCCGATACAGTGCACAAGTCAAAGCAAGACACAAACAATAACAACACGAAACAAAAAACTGATGCTCTCACATGCAAAGCGACCAAATGAGCGCAAAAGCCGAAGGGCACCCGAGCAAGCTCCGAGCTCTGATTATGGCCGCATCGAAAATTGGCTGCGTTTGAATGTAACGGCCGAGGATTCCACTCCACAGCGCGAACTACCGTTCGTAGTATTTAAAAGTGTATACTTTTTTCAGCTTCTTGAATTTCATTAATTGCCAGCTTATAATTCACAACTGGTCAAAGCAACGTTCCAATACGTTCGTTCGTTCCAATACAACGTTCGTTTATTTATTGACAACACCATGGTCGAAATTTCGTATTTCGGATGCACCCATCCCTTATGACAAGGCCATTAATGGCCAGATGAATATTGTCATTTAGGCACCCTATCGCAACGGTTCCAATATTTGGATAATTACCGTATATTTGCGTGGTGAAGTAAAAATTAGAAAATTTGTACTTATAAAGTCGATGGAATGGCACTTTCGCTGCTTGCACAGCGATTAACCAGCCCCGTGTCACTTTCCACCGATGCTAGAGAACGCCTTGAGGTTGCGGACTCGATCCATTGGATCCACAGCCGCAGGCGCTGTATCTTTCAACAACTGGCACTCCAAGGAGCGGGTGAGAGAGCCTGTGTTCGATAAGGCTCACGAAGAGCACTCATCTACATTCACTGCTGGTAAATTGCTTTCTCCGAAGTCCCAGGTACCAACTTCGGTCATGTTTTGGAATGAGTTTTGAGCCTGCACATCCGAATGCCCAGCCGCCATAGTGGCGGGGGGATTACCACCAGTGTGGGTACCCCGTGCAAAGTTATCTGGGTTTAACTCCATTCATGAAAGTTGTGTAGTACAACTAAGGGGTGACCAAGGCCCGAGAGGAGATTTTTTCTGACTTCCCAGTCTGAGAAGCTGGTTTGTTGGTGACGCCAGCGACTCGCCACATTACCGCAAGGATCATTGACCATTGGGATTTATTGGCATAGAGGTATCCACCCAAGACTCTCCCGATAGCAGCCCGCCGCTCGAATCAGCTACCACCACAAGAGTGAACGGCACCCAGGAGACACCACGAGGAGGCCACTGACAAATCAGCAGGGCACTGCTAGACGGGTTCCCATGCCGCTCGGTGTAAATTACTCAGGATTGTGGGGGCACAAAGCATTCCACGATTGCCTGATACGCACGACCTACGAGTCGACTTAAGATGACTAGTATCCCCAACACCCCCCATTTAATAGATTACTCATTCTTAAAATCATTTCATTTTGGCGTTTTTACTTACCTTGTAGCTCGTCCACTGGTTTTTGCAACTTGCCGCAGTTGCCACATGTATAATTCTTCTTATCTGAAACGGAACAAAAATATATTAGAATTTGAATACATTTGTCTGTCACTTGACTTTTACTTACTTTTTGCGTTGCTTTCTGTGATTTGCACTGTATTTTACATATTTCCCCGACGGCTCGGCGTGGGGAAAACATTCAATACAAGTGTGGAAAATTGGCAAAAGTAATAGTCGGGATCCGACAGATATGCACATGAACTTAAACTCTATATCTTCTATTGGAAATTTCTCAACAGTATAGTTTGGCTCAGCATCAGCGTAACAAATTCCTATATCTATTGAATCTAGGGGCTCCTCGAAATAACTATTAAGATTCAGCCACCTTTTTCCTAGCACAAACTTTTGATTATTAACTGACATTAACATTATGAATTTGAATGGGAATAAATGGCTTAATGGAACAATAGTCGTCAGGGTATTTTGACGAGCATTTATTGTCAAAATAGCAGATTCCTTTTCCTTTAAGAACTTGGAGTTCCCTCTCTTTTAACTTTATTGCGATTGTTTCATATTGAATCCTTTTATAAAGCTGCTGCAATACCTGAGTTGGTTTCTTTACGGACTTCTTTACAGACTGCAAACAATTTTCAAACTCATAAGCTGAAAGATTGGACATTATTCCCATATCACTGATACAATCGGACAAATGCAAAAGAGTGTGAACATTATAAGTCACGCTGTTCGGCCCAAATACCAGCGGAAAATTTTGAACGAAGAGCTCTAGCATTTGCTTGGCTGTCTCTAAAGATGTTTCGTAATTTCTAGGGCAAAGAAGCAACCTACATGCGCAATGCAGGAGTAAGAACAAATATGTATCATCTGTCAGTTCATTTTTAAAAACTAAAATCCCACCATATAGGAGTAATTGCCGAAATTCTGTTGTTTTCCAATGGGCAAAAGTTCTGGGCTTCCTCCTTTGAAGCCATAAAAAATCCCTACTGGTAACACGGACAACTTCCTACAGTTTGTAACTCTGATTAATATTGGCCAAAGTTGTGCCCTCGAACTTTTAAATAACGGCAAACCCTGCACGAAGTAAGTAGCACTTTTTCCTTTCACGCGGTTTTACACTGCTGCGTACCGGTCTATACACAAAAATCTTCACTTTGCACAAACAACAAGGTGCTCACATTCTCTTACACTGATAGAAAAAAGCGGTCTTAATCTACCGAAATCATGCCCATTTGTCGACAATAGTCTGTTATGTACGCATTTTCTTGATACCGTGACCGGTCGGTCGCAAATCAAGCACGTAATTATTAAGACCGCCGGTCTGGTATTGAGAACGTTTTGGTCATAATTCGAGAACATTTTGCACATGATATGAGAACATTCTGCTCTTGTATATAGAATACCCTGTGCTCATTTCAAGAACGATTTGTGTTTGAAATAAGCACATAATGTTCTACTATCTAGAACAGTATGTGCTCATTTCATAAAAAATTAAAACACTTTTTTTAAAATAATTTTTTTATTTTTAGTTGTGCATACTTTTTTAAATATATATATAATATAAATTTGTAGCTGCTTTGTCCGGTCCAATCAAGAATTTTCATGTGATATGTCTTCTTCCATTCGTCGCATACGTCATTCCAATTTGAGCTGGCTCTGTTTAGATCCGATTTGAATGCCAATGATATCTGCTCATCCATCTTAATGATATCGTCATCAGTATGCGTATCGATCGCATCATTGTTGTTTGACATTGATAACATCTTGCGTTGCTTGCATGCATTTTCCATTTTTGAAAAAAGTTTGCCAGCCGCTTTACTTTTAACTTTTTGTGAAATGTAAAAAAAGTCCTGTAAATATAAGAGCAATTTAGTTAAAGTCTTATCTTATTTGTATGTACATACACATGTATGTAAGTATGCATGTATTTGATGGAAATAGCTATTTAATGTATATACATATAACTTTGTTTTTCACATAAACATATATATGTACCTACAGCTAACACAGCTATTAAATTTTGCATTAATGCATGTATGTGTGTGTGTGTAAAAAAAGTTGTAAAATGCAACATATATCCACTGAACTTACCATTTAAATACGGCAAAACTACCCAAAAGTTCCCCCAGCGATTTTTTAAAACTAATGATGCAGATCGATTTGTAGGTAGAAAAAAAAATTGTACAAAAAATTTCAGATCGAAAAATTAATGCGTCACCGCTTAATTTAAAAAAACGTGATTTTCACTTTTTGAATTATTGCGACTAAAGTATGGAATATTTTTGAATCAAAATTTACACGATAATGTTTATTAATAAGGGCAATAAAAAGAATTTTTTTTGTCAGTACTTTTTCTTAAAACAAATTCAAAATTTTATTATTTTTGTTTAAGAAAAAAGAAAAATAAAAAATCACAATTTTTTTTCACAAAATTCCTTTAATATTCTTCTATATACCGTAAAAATTTAAACCAAATCGGTTTGGTGGAACAATGTTAAAAAAATAAAAAAAATTAAAGTTTTTTTCCCCTTATTTAAAATTTTTTTTTTAATATTATGTGGAATGTTTATTTTATGGTTTTAAAGCTTTATTTATACACTATAAAAATAATAATAAAGAAGTTAAATTATTACAATAAGAAAAACTATTTATTTAGCTTAGTTTCAATTACGTTAACTAATCTTCATCACTATCTTCATTTACTACAGCATATACTTTTACAAAAAAAATTTAGGTTCATTTTCAGTTAATTCTGGAAAATTGACTAAATCGATTGAAGTTTCGGTTGTATTTTCCTTCTTGCCAACGATGGTCTACCTCCAAAGCCAAAGTGTTATCTTTATTCTAGACGCATCCTATTCAATAAACTGCTTTAAAACTATAAGGATGTCGAACCGTTTACTTCCGTGCTTATGATTGGCACACTTATTACAGACTATTTATATAGTTATTTGCTTATGTAAGTTAACACCTAATATTATGCAAGTAATAAAATTAAGGACCCCCTAAAAGTATGTTGTAAACTATTTAAATTGTTAATTCTAATAATATAACTACATAATATATCTACAAACCATGAGCAACTAAAAGCGGAACTGACAAAATTGGGCCACTCAGTCCGCAATATATATAACCCGAAAAGTAAACGGGACGGTTCAACGCTTGACATTTTTTTGTTGACCTTGATCCTAAAGTTAATAATAAGGAAATCTTTCGAACAACCTCCCTGTGTCGACAAAAAATAACCGTAGAAAAGCCGCGTAAAAGTAACGATTTTGTACAATGTCATCGCTGTCAAAATTATGGACACACCAAGCGCTATTGCAGGAGAGCTTTTCGCTGTGTAAAATGTGGTGAAAACCACGCATCAGCCGAGTGCATTAAGCCACTTAATGAACCTCACCTGCGTTCAGTGCAAAATGACGCATACGACAAATTACAAAGGCTGCCGAATTTACCAGCGCCTCTAAAAACAACCTGTGATCCAGGAAACTCGCCGCCAACCTTCACTAAATGGGAGTCAACTTCCTAATGCCCCAGCTGCAGAACCAACATTTAACCCGTTTCGACAACAACCACGAGGAATGCCCATGTCGTTTGCTGACGTGGCCAGAGGAACCCAACCCCCGCTGACAAATACCTGGCAAACTCCTAATTCTGCTCCTCAGGATAATCACCCGGAATTGGAAAACAAAATTGATAGTCTCTTGGGCCGTTTTGACCATTTCATCTCAATGCAGCGTGACATGATGGAGATGCAGAAGCAAATGCTCCAACTAATGACAATGATGGTTAAAAATGCTTCCAAAAATGAAAATCTTAGTTTGGAATGCAAACGGCATAGCCAACAAAGCCTTAGAACTTAAAAACTTTATAGCTACAAACCAAATTGACATCGCTCTGCTATCAGAAACTCATTTCTGTAGTAGAGCCACTTTTAAGGTACTTGGGTATGAGCTCTACGTAGCGAACCACCCGTCAGACAGCTGCCGAAGAGGAGCAGCGATTCTAATTAAAAAAGATTACAAGCATCATCCAATTTTGCCAATATCTACACCAGAGATGCAAGCTGCAATCATAGAATTAGTTACCGAGCAGGGTAACATAACCATCTCTGCCGTGTACTGTCCGCCTGGGATATTATGGGGAGCAGTTCCCTTTACAGAGCTCCTTCGTCAGCAAAGCCACAGTTTTGTCGCTGCAGGTGATTGGAACGCCAAACATGCACTTTGGGGAAACTCACGCGTATGCACCAGAGGTCGTGCGCTTTGTTCAACTATGCAAAACACGCCTCTATTCATCCTGGCAACCGGCGCACCCGGAGACATCTCCCGTACACCCAGCGCACCAGATTTTGCAATCTGCCGAGGCCTCCATCCACAGCAGGTATCTATTAAATCTCTGGTAGAGTTAGACTCGGACCATTTACCTCTGATCATCAAAATCTGTGCAAATGTTGCTGAATATTGCAAAAACTAAATGCTTCTGCATCCTGGAGCAAAGTTGGATATTTTTCAGAGATATATTAACCGCAAGACGTTTCTTACGTTGGAAATTAAAACAGAAAGCGATATCGATGATGCAGTCAAGATTCTGCAGAAAAATATTGTAGACGCTGCAAAGTTAGCTGCTCCCCGAAGTGCATATCGATAGATAGCACATCTACTAAGGGAAAAACGCCGGAGCAGAAAAAGTTTCATGCGCACCAACAATCTGGCAGACAAAGCCCTGCTTCGTAGTGCTGAGACAAGCCTAAAAAAAGCACTCAAGGATGCAAGCCAAGACAAAATCTATCGTCTTTTGTCTGAGGCTAGCCCAAATGAAGAAGGAAATCGCAGCCTATGGAGATTAACACGATATATAAAAAAAGCACCAATTCCAAGCGCACCAATAAAGGCTCCCAATGGCCGTTGGTGCCGCTCGGACAAAGATCGCGCTGACGCTTTCGCTCAACACCTTGAGGAACGCTTTACTCCATTCAACCTGAACACCCATGCTGAGGTTGAGGAAACTCGCGAGGTGCTTTCTTCTGCCCTCCAATTAGATGTCCCTAATCGACCTGTGACGCTAGATGAAGTTGTAGAGCAAATTAATAACTTAACAACAAAAAAGCACCTGGAATTGACAATATAGACGCCAGAGTGGCCAAGGCTCTTCCCATGGCGGGTATACTCGCGCTGAGCAATATATACAATGCGATAATGCATCTGGCATATTTCCCAAA
Source organism: Chymomyza caudatula (assembly GCA_035041775.1). Lineage (NCBI taxonomy): Eukaryota > Metazoa > Arthropoda > Insecta > Diptera > Drosophilidae > Chymomyza > Chymomyza caudatula. The sequence continues at coordinate 4,591,969 of JAWNKW010000138.1, forward strand.
AGAGTGGAAATGTGCTCAGATCGCAATGATCTTAAAGCCTTCCCAGCCACCTACATCAATTGCGTCATATCGCCTTATTAGCCTTCTGCCGGTATTCGGCAAAATATTCGAAAGAATATTTTTGTGCAGAGTATTGGAAGCAGCTAATGAAGCGACTCTAGTTCCGAAACACCAGTTCGGTTTCCGTCCAGGGCACGGCACGCCCGAGCAGGTGCACAGAGTGGTTCAGCATATACTCGATTCCTTCGAGCAAAAACGGTACTGCATTGGAGCGTTTTTGCACGTTAAGCAGGCGTTTGACCGAATCTGGCACGACGGACTACTGCAGAAACTTAAAAGTTCACTTCCTGCTCCTCAATACGGAGTACTCAAATCATTCCTGGAAGATCGCTGCTTCATAGTTTTAGTAAAGGGTGAGTTGTCCGACAGGCGGTTAGTCAGGGCTGGGGTCCCACAAGGAAGTGTTCTCGCACCTTTCCTATATACACTATATACCATGGACATGCCGATCAATGCGGGCCTTCTCACGGCTACTTATGCCGATGACAGCGCTTTTTTGTCCTCAGCAAACAACGTCCTAGAGGCTGCTCTGGCCCTGCAGCTGGCATTGGGCAATATAGATAAGTGGGCAAAGCGCTGGAACATTCGGCTCAATGGAGAAAAGTCTGCCATTGTTCTGTTTTCCCTGAGAAGAGACCTCTGCCCTCAAATAAATCTGGATAGGGAGGTTATTCCCATTAAATCATCGCATCCCTACCTTGGTATTCATCTTGACGCAAAATTGAACTGGGCCCAACACATAAAAATAATCACCGCGAGATGTAGAGCGAAGATTGCCAAAATGGAGTGGCTGCTGGGCAGAAGTAGCAGGCTCTATCTAGAAAATAAGATCATACTCTACAAAAGTGTGGTAATGCCGACTTGGTATTATGGCGTCCAGGTCTGGGGAACCGCAGCATAAACGAACTTCAAAAAAATCCAAACCATTCAAAACAGGGCACTACGGGAAATTGCGAACGCTCCGTGGTATGTCCGCGATCGCAATCTGCACAAGGACCGCTGCGTTCCTTTCGTGGGTGACTTAATAAATAGATTGAGCGGCCGGTTTGAGGATCGATTAAGAGTTCACCCAAATTCCCTTGCCTGCGCCCTGGCCGGTCATAGACCAAGGAGACGATTGAAACGCCTCTATCCATGTGATCTCAGAAGTCGACAACTGATATAACAGCATCAGTTTTGTAAAGTTTGGACACTCTGCGGTTCATCAAGCTTGAACGTATTGTATCATATTAGAGTTATAATATTAATTAAGTAATAGAATTTAAATTTAACAATCTGCCATAGATCACACTTTTAAACACTTAGTGTGTAGCGATTAATAATAATGTACATACATATTGGATTATAGCCTTAGTTTTAGCAGGCTGATTGCCATTAATAATAAAAAAAAACAAAATTAAAAAAAAGTAATTTAATAATTAAAGTAATTTCTGATTGGTTGTTTTAATCGTCCGATTCTTGGGTTTTTTCCATAACTGGGCTAGCGTGGGTGAGGTAAGTTAAGAGTGAGTAAGACTTAAATCTGACACAATGTAAAGCGCATCGCCTGGATTGGTCTGGACGCTGGTCATTAGTTTATATAAGCCATGGACATGGTTGTTTTGCATTTTTAATGCTTAGGGCTGGGGTACGAACGTAAAGACCTCGAAATTTCGGCCGTCACGAACGTACCGTGAGTAATTAATACCTGATCCTTCCTTTCAATACTGCTCAAATGAAACGACACGCACATTTAATAGTGAATATCATTTATAAATGTACATAAATATATTTGTATTATTAATTAATATGTTTGTTCCTAAGAAAGGTGTGCTCACTAGGATTGTTGATATTATATCGATATGCGCGATATTTGTAATTTTTGATACGGTAATATCAGAGCGATTTTTTCGCAGACGATAATATCAAATATCGATATTTTTTGTGTCAAATATCAAATATCGGCTTCTATGAACTCGATGCTCACTGCTGTACATAGCGGCACTTTTGAAAAAAAAAGTTATTTTCAAACGCGTTTATAAAAATTTATTGTGCTTTTATTTTGACGTGTAAAATGAATAATATAAAAATATATTATAAAAAAAGTATTATTCGTAGATCCTTGTTCCTGAAACGCCCATGGGAACAAGCGGTAGATTGTGGGATGTCAACAATAATATGTTTCAAACCAACAATATGGTTGAAATCGATGTGAAGAAGGAAATAAGGTTCTATTTAGAAAGCAACTGTTTGGAAAAAGGGGCAGACCCAATGGCTTATTGGATGTGTAAATGGGATGAACAGTTTTAGTTCTAGTCGAGTTGTACAAGTTGAAGTAGTTAGTCGTTTATAAGCAGCAAAGTTAAGATTCTATACTAAAGTTGTAAAGTCGATTCTAAAGTTGTAAAGTTGAGACTAAAGTTGTAGTGTAACGTCGAAATGAACGTAGAAATTGTGAGATTGTCATGCCGTTGATACGCATAAAGCCAGTTGCTGTTATATTCTTTAAACTATTGTATCAAAACATTTAGTCTACACTTTATATAATCTTAATAAACTATGAATTACTCAATAATTCTACATGTACATGATCGAACATACGGTAATTATTACAGCTATCTATTACAGTTATTGATGCTGTTATCTATTGCAGCTGTTTATGCTGCTGGGCCGATTAGGCTGGTCCCAATTTTAGAGCGGTTCTGATTTTCGGTAACAGGAAGCATCCGTTGTAAAACTTGTTGTAGACAACAAAAGCAGATTGCTTCATGAAAATGTAAAAAAACGCGTCTTTCTAAAGTCGCTCAATGAAAAATATGGCAAATAAAAATAAAATAATTCAATTTTATGTTTTCGATTTTTAAAATTTGATATTAATATATCGATATTGTAAATTTCACAATGTCACAGTCCTAGTTCTCACTCTCAGTATGTGTCTCTTTAAATTGTTGCCAATTTAGTCTACGTCTGATAGTTTTGGTGAGTGGAGGTCGGTGCGCGCATTGTCAACGCATTTTTTGTTTGTTGCACATGCCCTGCAGGAAAGTATACTAGCTAGGGACCACTTTTGAACCAGGAAAAAAGGATGTAAATATGGTTCAATACTAATATTTTTGCTTGAAGCTAAGTGGTATGTTTATTACAGGGCTGTCATAGAAGCTGGTTGCGAGTGGCATATGACTAGTAATTGGGTCATGGATGCATACCAGTTCGTTGTGTATGTTTAAAAACCACTTCTGGTGCTTGTGGAATACTCCTAGTATCTTTCATATCGATAAAAATTCAGTGTATTCCGCCCGTGAATAAAACAAGTACGGCGATCTATAAAAATTATATTTTATCCATTTATTTTTACTTTATTAATAATCATTTAATGCTTTAATTATTTAAAATTTTATTAAAAAATTTATAATTTTTCTTATCACTTACGGCTTACAAAAGAATACATTTTAGACACCATTTGCCCAGCAGGAAATCGGTCTTCTAGTAACAGCTTCAACTGGTTGTAATTACAGTTGTATTCAAGTAGTAGCGGACCGATTCAAAAAAGTATTGTGACGGGATAGGAGAAAACGGTTAAGAAGAGCGCGCAGTACTCGGCGTTCTTACTGTCAATTTGTGTACGCTCAGTTTCAGTCTCTATACATATTTCTTTTTCTTCATAGCGCAACAAATACAACTGGCCTGCACGAATGGCGTTATCTGTGGGTTCTACACTAATAGAAAAATGACGTTCGGAAATTATGCACAAATGGGCATGATTTTTCTTATTTGTGGTCTTAATTTTGTGGGTATAAATCGAGACCGCTGGTGCTTGATTTTGTTCGAAAAATGTACCCGCATGTTCTAATTTTACCGGAATAAGCACGTCGTTCTTGAAATACGAACAATTGTGTACAATTTTGGTAGAATTTACAACAAGAATAAGAATTTTTATTTCTTTCCTTTGGTTTGCTTTTAACTTAAATGCTTATACTTGGGAGAGTTTGCGCATTAGATGAGAGGATTGCGAAAATAATAAATTTGTGATGTTGTTGTTGCTTCGCATCTGCGTGAGGACTTTATTAAGATAAATTTAAAGTTAATAAATATTTTTTTTATTTATATATCATCTATGTATTTACATAGATAAAAATTAGGAAAATTACTTTGGTGCTGAAATGCAACGACTAAAACTATGTTTTATGTGTTATTTGTATTTTCTACAGTATTGCCTTTGGCATATGTCCTACTCAAGTTTGTATGTTTCTCTATTTCATGTTCGTTCTCGGTACAGTCACACCTGAGAAAGTTGGACACTCTTACAAGTTAGCCACCTGCATATGTTAGCCAAAAATTCTTCATTTGACTGTATTTGCGTATTGCATACGCTCTTTCAAACCGATACATACATGACCTTTTCGTGATTTACTCTCATTGAACTTTTGGCGAGAGAGATCAAGCTGGCTTGATATTTCAATGCGACTCTATCAATTATAGTCGCTGTGAAAATTGTGAAGAGCGCGGACGTACAGTGTGTAAAAATGTCAAGCCCAGTGCAGTTTAATACATGTGAAACAAAGAATAAAAAAGTAAATTTGATCATAGCAAGCAGAACTATTCTTAAGCCGGCACATTTTTTGGAAATATTGGGGAACATACGTTCGACATTTCCAAATGAAATTGAAATGCACGTAAGTTGATAGAAAACAATTCAACAATTTATTAAGACTTTAACTAAATTCAACAATTTATTAAGACTTTAACTAAATTGCTCTTATATTTACAGGACTTTTTTTACATTTCACAAAAAGTTAAAAATAATGCGGCTGGCAAACTTTTTTCAAAATGGAAAAATAAAGCGTGCAAGCAACGCAAGATATTATCAATGTCAAAGAACAATGATGCGATCGATACGCATACTGATGACGATATCATTAAGATGGATGAGCAGATATCATTGGCATTAAAATCGGATCTAAACAGAGCCAGCTCAAATTGGAATGACGTATGCGACGAATGGAAGAAGACATATCACATGTAAATTCTTGATTGGACCGGACAAAGCAGCTACAAATTTATATTATATATATATTTAAAAAAGTATGCACAACTAAAAATAAAAAAATTATTTTAAAAAAAGTGTTTCAATTTTTCATGAAATGAGCACATACTGTTCTAGATAGTAGAACATTATGTGCTTATTTCAAGCACAAATCGTTCATGAAATAAGCACAGGGTGGTCTAGATACAAGAAAGTAATGTTCTCATATCATGCACAAATCGTTCTTGAAATGAGCACAGGTGGGTCTAAATACAAGAACATAATGTTCTCATATCATGCACAAATCGTTCATGAAATGAGCACAGGGTATTCTATATACAAGAGCAGAATGTTCTCATATCATGTGCAAAATGTTCTCGAATTATGACCAAAACGTTCTCAATACCAGACCGGCGGTCTTAATAATTACGTGCTTGATTTGCGACCGACCGGTCACGGTATCAAGAAAATGCGTACATAACAGACTATTGTCGACAAATGGGCATGATTTCGGTAGATTAAGACCGCTTTTTTCTATCAGTGTAAGAGAATGTGAGCACCTTGTTGTTTGTGCAAAGTGAAGATTTTTGTGTATAGACCGGTACGCAGCAGTGTAAAACCGCGTGAAAGGAAAAAGTGCTACTTACTTCGTGCGAGTTACGTTCGCTTACTCTTTCCCTTTATATCAAATTCATTTTTTCCTACCACACATTAGTTCACCACTTCAGCATCATCGTCTATATCCCTCATCATGCTTCCTTCTTCTAATAAGCTAATAATAAAATATAATATATAAACAAAATACTGAACAATATTTTAATTCATCAATAACAATACCACCAACATAACATATCTTGCGCGAAAACAAATTGTATGGGCAGAGTTTGTGACCAAATAGCAATAGATGCCGCCAAAAAGTAAATATATATCAGCTGTTTTTGCATTTTGTTTACAAGTGCAAGAGCGTTAAAAGTGTATAAAATAATAAAAGGTGAAAAAAATGAATCTCCAAATGAAAATATTACTTAGTATTTGTTATGTAAACTCGCCTGCCGGGTCAGTACCTGTAATGAACCAAGTATTTACCTTAAAACAAGGTTGAAAGGTGGTCATTAAAAGGGTAATAATAATAGTAATAATATAAATAATATAAATAATATAAATAATATAAATAATATAAATAATATAAATAATATAAATAATATAAATAATATAAATAATATAAATAATATAAATAATATAAATAATATAAATAATATAAATAATATAAATAATATAAATAATATAAATAATATAAATAATATAAATAATATAAATAATATAAATAATATAAATAATATAAATAATATAAATAATATAAATAATATAAATAATATAAATAATATAAATAATATAAATAATATAAATAATATAAATAATATAAATAATATAAATAATATAAATAATATAAATAATATAAATAATATAAATAATATAAATAATATAAATAATATAAATAATATAAATAATATAAATAATATAAATAATATAAATAATATAAATAATATAAATAATATAAATAATATAAATAATATAAATAATATAAATAATATTGTTGAGTTATTGAGCTTTTTCAGTAACTATATTTTATGTTTTCATGTTATTAATTAAAACACGATAATTATAAGAAGTAATAGAGTAATGTAATTTATTTAAATCCCGATATGCAGGTTTACGTTTATGCTGATATTGAGCACAAAGCAGGCGGAACTAAGAGTAGCCCGTGCCACTGACGTTGAATTATATATACAGACGATCAACTATGATCGTGTAAATATGATCGAAATATGTTATTTTGTGCGTCGTACCGACTACGGTTACCGACGATTAAAATACGAATGAATACAATTACAGCACAGCTAGGCGACAATCCCGCTTAGCTGGCGGTTAACATAAAGTATTGCAGGGTGGTGAGTGGGAGCTATGTAAGTTAACATTTGGCTGCTGGGCCGCATAACCAAACAAATATAAATAATATAAATAATATAAATAATATAAATAATATAAACAATATAAATAATATAAATAATATAAATAATATAAATAATATAAATAATATAAATAATATAAATAATATAAATAATATAAACAATATAAATAATATAAATAATACTAAAAAAATTAAATTTCAAAGTCGATAACAATTGGGTGGTCTAGGTGGTTTTGATATTTGATATGGCAACCCAGTAATAGTCAGGTGGTATTTGCTTTAATCAACACTAAGATTCGCGGTAGACGTCATACTGGCAGGTATCGACAACTACAACTCGGTGCATTTCCGGCCTGCACGGCTATAAAAGCTTATTCCGCATCGTGGCTCGGTCTTTTTTAACCAATACCCAGTGAAGCGTACACGCTGTTTCGCGTACCTAGCTTTTTTCGGAATAACCCCAAACTCAAAACGTTATCTTTTGTGATTTTGTAAGTGATTCTTACTGAGCATGCTCGGTTTCGAAATTAATTATTCTTAAAATTATTAGGCGCACAACATTTATCCAGTATGTTAAGTGGGTACTGAGGCCCTATAACAATTATTTGATTTGATGGTGGCAGGCACAAACCTTAATGGCTTAGTGCACTGGAAAGAATCAATCGGCAGAATAACTAAGCATCGTTCTATGGAACAGTAGCACCCGACAGCAACGTCACTCAGATCATAGCGCACGCGCAGCGGAATAATGATATTGTCCGAGGGAAAGCAGTCAAAACGCGGATAGAGAGACAGCGCAGCGTAGCAACTCGCCCGCTGGGACTGGCTTCAGTTCGTCAGTGGAGCACCCCAAATTACAATGACATAGAAGCAAGGCAAACGAACAAGTGAAATCCATTTAATCTAATAATATTGCATTCCAATTTTGCAAATCCGCCAAATATCTGTACGATATAGCAAATTAAACCACGGATTGAAATAATTGCTTAACACTTTAGTGCTGGCATATCGGTGTGGGCTAAAATCATTTTTTTTTGGTGTTTGATTTGTTCAATATGGTTTTTTATGAGTGCAAGTTTTTTTTTGCTATTCAATATTTAAAGGTAAATGTAAAAAGAATGAACAAAAGTGCGTGCCAAGCCTAATATAATATTGTCTATAGCCAAAATAATTTGAAAAACCTGATTTTAGAAAAGAATCGTTCAACGTTTGAAGGCCTTCAACACAGATTGGATGACGGTGAGTTTTTGGATGTTGGTGGTTGGTAGTATTATATTGGAAATCCGTCCAAGTGATGGAAACAACTGGTCAAAATTATTAGTACAAAAATTGTGTTAAACAGTGTAAAATGATTTAGTAAAAAAAAAAAAAAAAGGAAGAAAAAGAATGAGCACTAATAATGATGATAGTTGTTTTGATCATTTGGTCGCGCACGTAAAAGAATAAATGTAAAACGTAACGGAAAAACAAAAACAAAATATCTTGTGTTTGCAAGTAGTTGAAAAGCAAAGATAGAAATCAAAAGCAAAAATGCAATGCAAGTAAAAGAAAAGAAAGGAGAATCAAAACAAACAACGAATTTAGACCCAACACCAACAATATGGTAGTATTTTGTTAATATAGACAGCTGATTAAGTTCGAACGGCAAAAGCAAATAACTTAGATATAAATTAAAATGAAAATTAAGTAAAGAACTAAGCCACTAAAATGAAACAAATTAACTGATAATACACGATCAAAACCTATATATAATTTAAATTATAATTATTAGGTACTATATTCGCTGGTTAACCTTTATAATGTTTAGTTTATGAGGGTATTTAGTGATGAATTTTATGAATAAAAATATGATAATTATGGAATAGATTTTGGTTATTTTTTCCTAAAGTAGAGAGGATAGGGTAAAACTGTCGTTAGGGAGTCTTTTATATAGGGCAGCGCATTGGAGACTCAATGGTAGGGAGGGTATAGAGCGCTATGTTGCTCGACATCTTAGCAACATGAATATGTGAGTACAGGAGTTTAGGTTCTATCTGTTTGTTCGAAGTTTGGTGTTTTTTTTTTTGTATACTCTCTATTATGGCAGGGCCCCTTATTTTTATTTATTTGTGAATGTGGAATGTTATCCTCGGTATTATCAACGAGCCCCCCCACAGGCTGTTTTTGCTAGTCGTCGATAGGAGCCAAGGGATGATGTCGTGGATAGTGACAATAGTGTGGCTTGGATTCATAGTTCCAGACACATTACTACAAAATTTGAAAGCACATTACATACCGTAGCAGTACGCGTCTGCCGGAGTCTACGAGCAGTAAATTCAACAGACTGTCAGATCAGCACCTACCCGTCTTAAACTGACTACCTGTCTCTAAACTTATAAGGAATTGTAGCTTGCCCTGCGAGGCAAGAGTATCGCTTATCTATCTTACTTATTATTATCTTAAATCGAGCCTCTCGCCTTTACGTTACCTAGCCGGTGGACGCGGTTTTACACTGCTGCGTACCGGCCTGATGAACAAACAGAAGAAAAAAAAAATCTGCTGCTGCAAAACTAATTCGTCAGTAGAAAGTTTGAAGTGGAGAGAATTAGTGCCAATAAAGTGCAAGTGCAAATAAATTTTTGATTAAATAAAATACATACAACACATGATTGTTACCAGTTTTTCAGAGTAAGTATTTCCTGCATATTTTTGAGTTATTCTAATAACTTGGCTTAATATTTGAAATTAATGCAATTTAAAGTAGTACAGGTGTTTCTTGATACAACAGCTGTAAATATGGTAAGCAAAAAATGTATACAGATATACATAACATATTAGTATATATATATATATCTATATGTATGTACTTATGTATGCAAATAAACATAGTATTTAACTTGTTGTTTACAATACTTAAATTATGTTAATACAAATTTTAAAAATTATTATACAGCATTACGTCGACGCTCTTTTTTGGATCGAGATTTTAAAGATAATTTGGTAAGTAAAATGTGTGATGTACTTACATATTTACTGCCTAAATAATTTTTTTTTTTAATTTTTAATATAGTAATATAGCTAGGTTAGTGAAAAGGCATAGGGAGGATTATTTTAGCAGGCTAATGTACCACAGGTAAAGGTAGTGCCAGTAGATTGCGCATCGCGCGAGTGTCTGGTAGAAACTTTGGAAGGCGGTGACAGGGAAAAATTGCCTTTAACAGAAAAATTGGCCAAGTGGTATATTAGCAACAGAATTCCTAGGCAAGCTTTTGAAGAGTTACTCATAATTTTTCAGGAGGAAATTATAAACGTCCCCACCAGTTTCCCCTGGACAATATTCTCATATAGGTTTATTAAATCAGCTTAGGAAGGCAGAATCCTTTTTAAGTGGCTTAGACAAAATAGTAGTAGATATAAATGTAAATGGTTTGCCGTTATTTAAAAGTTCGAGGGCACAACTTTGGCCAATATTAATCAGAGTTACAAACTGTAGGAAGTTGTCCGTGTTACCAGTAGGGATTTTTTATGGCTTCAAAGGAGGAAGCCCAGAACTTTTGCCCATTGGAAAACAACAGAATTTCAGCAATTACTCCTATATAGTGGGATTTTAGTTTTTAAAAATGAACTGCCAGACGATACATATTTGTTCTTACTCCTGCATTGCGCATGTAGGTTGCTTCTTTGCCCTAGAAATTACGAAACATCTTTAGAGACAGCCAAGCAAATGCTAGAGCTCTTCGTTCAAAATTTTCCGCTTGTATTTGGGCCGAACAGCGTGACTTATAATGTTCACACTCTTTTGCATTTGTCCGATTGTATCAGTGATATGGGAATAATGTCCAATCTTTCAGCTTATGAGTTTGAAAATTGTTTGCAGTCTGTAAAGAAGTCCGTAAAGAAACCAACTCAGGTATTGCAGCAGCTTTATAAAAGGATTCAATATGAAACGATCGCAATAAAGTTAAAAGAGAGGGAACTCCAAGTTCTTAAAGGAAAAGGAATCTGCTATTTTGACAATAAATGCTCGTCAAAATACCCTGACAACTATTGTTCCATTAAGCCATTTATTCCCATTCAAATTCATAATGTTAATGTCAGTTAATAATCAAAAGTTTGTGCTAGGAAAAAGGTGGCTGAATCTTAATAGTTATTTCGAGGAGCCCCTAGATTCAATAGATATAGGAATTTGTTACGCTGATGCTGAGCCAAACTATACTGTTGAGAAATTTCCAATAGAAGATATAGAGTTTAAGTTCATGTGCATATCTGTCGGATCCCGACTATTACCCCACGCCGAGCCGTCGGGGAAATATGTAAAATACAGTGCAAATCACAGAAAGATGACTGGCAACGCAAAAAGTAAGTAAAAGTCAAGTGACAGACAAATGTATTCAAATTCTAATATATTTTTGTTCCGTTTCAGATAAGAAGAATTATACATGTGGCAACTGCGGCAAGTTGCAAAAACCAGTGGACGAGCTACAAGGTAAGTAAAAACGCCAAAATGAAATGATTTTAAGAATGAGTAATCTATTAAATGGGGGGTGTTGGGGATACTAGTCATCTTAAGTCGACTCGTAGGTCGTGCGTATCAGGCAATCGTGGAATGCTTTGTGCCCCCACAATCCTGAGTAATTTACACCGAGCGGCATGGGAACCCGTCTAGCAGTGCCCTGCTGATTTGTCAGTGGCCTCCTCGTGGTGTCTCCTGGGTGCCGTTCACTCTTGTGGTGGTAGCTGATTCGAGCGGCGGGCTGCTATCGGGAGAGTCTTGGGTGGATACCTCTATGCCAATAAATCCCAATGGTCAATGATCCTTGCGGTAATGTGGCGAGTCGCTGGCGTCACCAACAAACCAGCTTCTCAGACTGGGAAGTCAGAAAAAATCTCCTCTCGGGCCTTGGTCACCCCTTAGTTGTACTACACAACTTTCATGAATGGAGTTAAACCCAGATAACTTTGCACGGGGTACCCACACTGGTGGTAATCCCCCCGCCACTATGGCGGCTGGGCATTCGGATGTGCAGGCTCAAAACTCATTCCAAAACATGACCGAAGTTGGTACCTGGGACTTCGGAGAAAGCAATTTACCAGCAGTGAATGTAGATGAGTGCTCTTCGTGAGCCTTATCGAACACAGGCTCTCTCACCCGCTCCTTGGAGTGCCAGTTCTTGAAAGATACAGCGCCTGCGGCTGTGGATCCAATGGATCGAGTCCGCAACCTCAAGGCGTTCTAGCATCGGTGGAAAGTGACACGGGGCTGGTTAATCGCTGTGCAAGCAGCGAAAGTGCCATTCCATCGACTTTATAAGTACAAATTTTCTAATTTTTACTTCACCACGCAAATATTCGGTAATTATCCATATTTTGGAACCGTTGCGATAGGGTGCATAATATATTATAGAATATTCTTCTGGCCATTAAGGTCCTTGTCACAAGGGATGGGTGCATCCAAAATACGAAATTTTGACCATGGCAATTCATTCTATTTTTGTACTCAGAAGTCATTTCATCCCCTTTTTATTATTCCATCGACTTTATAAGTACAAATTTTATAATTTTTACTTCACCACGCAAATATACGGTAATTATCCAAATATTGGAACCGTTGCGATAGGGTGCCTAATTGACAATCTGGCCATTAATGGCCTTGTCATAAGGGATGGGTGCATCCGAAATACGAAATTTTGACCATGGCAATTCATTCTATTTTTGTACTCAGAAGTCATTTCATCCCCTTTTTATTATTCCATCGACTTTATAAGTACAAATTTTATAATTTTTACTTCACCACGCAAATATACGGTAATTATCCAAATATTGGAACCGTTGCGATAGGGTGCCTAATTGACAATCTGGCCATTAATGGCCTTGTCATAAGGGATGGGTGCATCCGAAATACGAAATTTCGACCATGGTGTTGTCAATAAATAAACGAATGCCTTATTGGAACGTTGCTTTGACCAGTTGTGAATTATAAGCTGGCAATTAATGAAATTCAAGAAGCTGAAAAAAGTATACACTTTTAAATACTACGAACGGTAGTTCGCGCTGTGGAGTGGAATCCTCGGCCGTTACATTCAAACGCAGCCAATTTTCGATGCGGCCATAATCAGAGCTCGGAGCTTGCTCGGGTGCCCTTCGGCTTTTGCGCTCATTTGGTCGCTTTGCATGTGAGAGCATCAGTTTTTTGTTTCGTGTTGTTATTGTTTGTGTCTTGCTTTGACTTGTGCACTGGATCGGATCGGATCGGATCGTTTGGAATGATTTTGAAAGAGGGTGGTTGTGAGTAGCAAGCAAAGTATTCCTGCTATATACATACGTGTGTGCATGTGTGGTTGTGGTGCACATGATATTTGGCGTTCTTGCAAGAAGCAAATTTTTGCTATGACAAAAAATAACTTATTATGGAAAAATATATATGTAAATAAAAAAAATGTATTAAATTGATGGAATTATTTTAAACTATTTTTTTATTTTAATAAAAACAAAACTAAAATGATGAAACAGGGGCTGGGTGTGAAAGACAGGTACAATATGCTTCAATGTTTCTGCTGGCTGGGATAACTATATGTGTGCGTATGTACATGTGGTTATCTGAGGATCGTTGGCTTGTGTGTGGGTTTGACTGACTTTGTGTCGCAGTGACGATTATGTAAGTATATGTGTCCTACTAGACGTGTGCTTGTGCATAGAATGATAATAGAATTGTCGAAGGTAGTGGGGATGGGAAGCAAGTAAAGTAAAATTTTGCTCTTTATACTTGTGGCATTTTCAGCGAAGTTATTTGTATTATTTTTCAGGTCGTAATATAGTCATATGTAAATACCCTAGTTTGTATTTACATAAGCACTAGCTTCTAAGCTTTATCATAATATACTAAAGCTCTTAAAATAAAGCCTATTCTTAGCTTTAAGCAAACTAATAGGAATATGATAAGCTTAGTTTAGTTTGGAACGTGCGACGAAGCACTTTGAAATAAATTCAATAAAAATAACTTATAAAAGTGTTTAATTGCAACACGAGTTGCAAACACCGTTTTCCACGTTTAATCGACGAAGATTGGCTCACCTTTAACTATATTTTTTAATACCTTTACAACGGTATATGGCTTGACTAGATTAGACGCTCTAGTCAAAAGTTTAAAACTACGTGTAATTTATCTCTTGCTTTCGTCACAGCGCGAATAACCGTTCGTAGTATTTAAAAGTGTATACTTTTTTCAGCTTCTTGAATTTCATTAATTGCCAGCTTATAATTCACAACTGGTCAAAGCAACGTTCCAATAAGGCATTCGTTTATTTATTGACAATACCATGGTCGAAATTTCGTATTTCGGATGCACCCATCCCTTATGACAAGGCCATTAATGGCCAGATGAATATTGTCAATTATTATGCAACCTATCGCAACGGTTGCAATATATTAATTAATTGGGCTTAGCGGACGCAGAGACCTTAGCTTGCGCTTTGATCTCGTGCATCAACCGTGACAATGGTTTGGCACTTTCGCTGCTTGCACAGCGATTAACCAGCCCCGTGTCACTTTCCACCGACGCTAGAACGCCTTGAGGTTGTGGACTCGTTAGAGTATCGTGCATGTGAAGAGTGGGATACCCTGTATCCATTTTTTCCATAAAAATCAAATTTCACGCAAATTTTTGTATCGTTGCGTTGAAGGGTATGGGCGTAATAACGGTAACTGTCCTGACCGCGGCACACTCTGAAACTATTTCTGACATGGAAATCAATTTCTGTGCAAATTTTGCGAAGCGTTGAAGGTTTTGAGCTTTATTATGTTACCTTAACTGCCAACCAAATCAACATTGTTTGATTTATAAGCTTAACATGAGTCTTCGTACTAAATTTGGTGGCTATAAATAACATAAATGTTAACCTAACCATATAAAGAGTGAAATTCTGTTGCAGTTTATAGAGTGAGAGAGAAGGGATTTTTACACAGCCAAGCTGTGTGGGCGTAAATCGAGATTTTTGCGGCTGAGGGAGTTGAGATAGCGATATGATTCGACAAACTTCTGCTTCGCGAAAATCTTTTGTTAAAATTTGTATGCCATTATCTTTTATGGTGTTTGAGATCTTGATGTTCATACGGAAAAGACGGACGGACAGACTGAAGGTCATGTCTATATAAACTCGACTATTGCTCCTGACCATTTTTGCCCATGGAACATATAGTCTGCCACGCCTCCTTCTGCCTGTTACATACATTGCACAAATCTATACACTTTTACATTTTCTGTACAGGGTATAACAATGTGTATTAAAACAAACAAAAATCCTGCACTCAGACGAAGAAGCTCCAACGATAATACGATTATGTTAGCAACTTTTGCTAGAGCATAATTTAATGCAAAAACCAAAAATTATAATACGAAATTAAAAAACTAATCGACAGCACTTTATTAAAAAAAAGTAAGCGTTAATAAGTAACAGAAAAAATAATTATAGATTTCATAGATTATGACGAAAAAAACAAAAAAAAACTCAACTGATTAGAAGCAACCTACTATCGTAAGAAGGTAAAGTAGATCCCAGCTGAGTCCACGAAGCGCAAAAAAAGGAATTGCTTTTGGACAGATTGAATGCGTGCTTGGTGTGCAATATATTGAGGGTTCCACACACCAGAGTATTCCAGCAAGGCACGAACAAGAGCCGTAAAAAGGAGTTTGGTTATAAAAGGGTCATTGCATTCCTTAGCCAAGCGTTTAATAAAGATATGGAGATTAAAACGTAATTTAGAGTCAAAAAGGACACCTAAGTCAGAAACTGTATGGATGCGTTCGAGGAGAGCATCATCAATAAAATAGGTAGTGTCCTGGTGGCCAACCCGACAAAAAGACATAAATTTGTATTTTGGGGGATTAAGAATAAGCGAATTAAGCGAACACCACCTTTGGAGGGCGTTAACATCATTCTGTAGAAGTACGCTAGATGATTTAACGTCAAACAAAGATTCACATCGTCAGCATACATTAAAACCCGACAACTATCCACTATATTCGGAAGGTCATTAATGAAAAGGGAAAAAATCAATGGACCCAGGTGGCTGCCCTGTGGAATCCCAAAAGTAGCGTAAACTGTTTTAAAAGTGAGGACCGATAAGTGACTTTCGGAGTTCTGTTAGTTAAGTATGACTCAACGCAATTCAAGAAAAAGGAAGAGAAACCAATAAGTTCTAACTTAAGGAAAAGTAGACTGTGGTCAACAGAATCAAAAGCTTTACTAAAATCAACCGGTTAGAAATACCTTTATTTATATAAGACGTAAACTCAAGAAGATCGGTCATAGTAGAACGGCCTTTCATAAAACCATGCTGACAAGGTGAGATAACAGATTTACAAAAGTACTGCACATTCGCAGTAATAATCTTCTCAAACAATTTGGGGATGATAGAAAATTTAGCAATGCCTCTATACTTTGAGATGTCAGATTTATTACCCTTTTAGTGAAGTGGGATTAAATACGATAGCTTCTCAAAAAAAAATGTTATCCTCCACGTCGGCAGATGACTCTTACCTTGTAATTAATATACTACCTCATAGAAATAAGTATATGTGCATAAATGTTTGCATTTGTTTCTTACCTAAATATATTAGTAAATGTATTGTTGGAATGCCAAGGTCTGCTCTTGTAATCTATTTTTAGAATGCCTTTGCCTAATTTTTCTTTGACCACTATCCTTAGTACCGTTATCAAAAATTTGTGAGGCGTGATAGCTTTGCCTTACGAAATAAGTATATGTGCAAACAGTGACATTTGTTTTGGACTGTGAGGATCGCAAACGCGTGGAATATGCTTTACAATTTAGCGAGAAAATAAAAGAAAATACATTAATTTGAAAACATTTTGCATTTTTATGACGTTAAATTTGACCTTATAGTTTAAAATGCCACGAGCCAAGCACCTTTCAGAAACAGAACAGGGCATAGTCAAAGGAATGTCCGAAAGTGGCATGAAAATAAGTCAAATCGCTTCTAGACTCAACCGCCATAGGAACACAATTGCAAACTTTCTTAAAAATCCAGTTGGTTATGGAAAAATCAAGAGAACCGGCCGGCCTTCAAACGTCGACGACCGCAGTAAAAGGCAAATTTTTCGTCTGGCGGTTCAAAAAAATATGTCGTGCTTGGAAATACAAGGTCATTTAGGTCTCACGGTATCTAGGAGACGGGTCAACCAAATTTTGAATAGCAACAAAAACATTAAATATGCATCCAGGGAGCGTATTCCCAAGTTACAAAAGCGCCATATAACTGCCCGTTTGGGTTTTGCCGAAAAATATAAATTTTGGAACGTAGAATTCCGAAATGTAATTTTTTCGGACGAAAAAAAGTTTAACTTGGATGGCCCCGACCACTGCAACAAATATTGGCGAGATGTCAGGCAACCGCGGGACACATGCCACAAGCGAAACCATGGCGGAGGATCGCTTATGATTTGGGCGGCTTTTGGGTATGAGGGGAAGTCTCCATTGTGCTTTATACCTACCAGGACCAATTCAGACACTTATGTAGAGCTTTTAGACAGTGTCCTTATTGACTTTGCCGGAGACCACTATGGAGATAACTGGACTTTTCAACAGGACAACGCCCCAATCCATACTGCCCACAAGACAAAAGCCTTTTTTACATCCAGAAATATACCATTATTGGAATGGCCGGCTATCAGCCCCGACCTAAACCCCATCGAAGACCTTTGGGGAATACTTTCTAACAAGGTCTACGCGAAGGGTCGACAATTCGAGACCTTGGCAGAGCTTAAAAAAACTTTGCTTGAAGAGTGGTCGAAAATAGATGAAATGACGCTAAAAAATCTTGTTAACTCAATGCCAAAACGAATAAACGAAGTTTTAAACAACAAAATTAATGTTAAAAAAAAATTAATTACTTATTGTTAAATTTAAAATTTCAAATTATGCACATATGTATACTTATTTCTTATGGAAGGATCTGTTTTTATTTTTTATTTTTCTTAGGATAAGCAAATTGAAAATTCTTTGTTATGTTTTTTGTTTCTTATTTTAACTAATATTAAAAAAAATTTTGTTCAAAAAATTTATTTTGTTTTTTAATAGATTAACCAGCAATTTATGAATGCACTTATACTTATTTCTATGAGGTATGCTGCTGACCATGTATTTCGCAGGTACTAAAAGTCAAATGAAATTATGTAAGTCAATTTTGTGCAAGCTCTGCTATTTGAATGCTCTGATCTGATCACATTTTGGCTTACAACAATATATATTTGACCCACTGTGTGATCCCTTTTGTGCTAGGTAATCGATAGCTCTTCATGCTGCGCTGTCATTTAAGCCTAATAAAAGTAATTTACCGTACATCAGCTCAGCTGCCAAGCAACAACTACGTCATATAATTTGCTCAGCTTTTTTATTGTTGTTTCTCTTGTGCCAATGTTTGTTGTTGTTGTTATTTTTACCGTTGCGCCGAGCGAGTGCAGACAGACAAATTGCATGGCACTGTTGTGAGAGTTTGACGATGGGACGAAGAGAGACGCAGCGAACAAAGCCATGAGCTCTGACAAGAGGGGGTTCCCCCCCCCACACACACACATCCGGCATAAAATACTTTCGGACCAAACAGTGTGGAAAAACTGCAACAGCACAAAAGGGGGGGACAAAAAACAATGACCAAAACAAAAAATAAAGTTTAACGGAATTTTCAGTGTAAGCGCAAGATAAACATGACCCCGGGGAACTCTCGCTGCACCAACTTTCACGCGCTGACTTTGCAGCTGTCTGTGACGGCGTGTATGTGTAAATAAACAAACACATATGCCAAAGCACACAGTGTGCCGCTGGCCACGTTTAAAAGCTGGCAGCCACAAAAACAAAAGCCAAAGGATGACCATTAAGCCAGTAAGTCCCGACTGTGAGATGCCCTATTTGTAATATAACTGAATGAACCATCGGGCCAAACCAACTCGCCCATATGATGATCGGTGGTGGATGTTGACGATTGCTCTTCTGCAGCTTCATCAAAAACAGGCTCTTTCGCATGCTTCGTGGAGTGACACTTGTTGGAGGAAACAATGCTTTCAGTTGCGGATTCAACGGATCTAGAGCGGTTTAGCCTCGGTAGAGAGTGGCATGGTGCTAGTTTATAATAGCTCTGCAAGAACTAGGAACAAGCTAGGCTTTCTGCAGTCTCTCGAATAAGTCTAAAGGATTGATGAACTGGATACTACTCCCAGTCCAATGAGACCTCATACAGTAACCATATCTTCAAGAACATCATAAAAATTAGTCACATATATGCACCGTGTATCAAAAAGAAAAATACTGATAACAATTTCCATGCCCCCAAAAGGTCATTATAGAAGAATTTGATACATGTCCAAAAACAAATACATTGAGAGGTAGTAAAACATGAAACCGTAGACGATTTTGAATTGTTTATTCCTGTTTGTTCTCAATATAGCCATGAATTTTGTCAAAAGATGATGCTTTTTCTTGAACTTCCGTTGCTGCTGTTTAAAGTTAATTTGGAGTTCTAGATAAAGCAGAGACAAACTTTTGTGCAGAAAAACTAAAAGTTGATCAAAATATGCGAAATAGTCTTAAAATTTTGCAAGCTAATGCATATAAGTATGTATAAGTAATCCGGAATAATACTGCGTATTATACATATCATACTTTACTATCTGTCGCAAATATTAGTGCAATATTAATATACCTCTCCGAGGGTATACAAAAGACAGACTCATATATCTGGCTCGTGTTCGCTCATTCATGAACTGCGCTGTGTCACTCACTCAGGCACACACATAGTAACATACATACATTAATGTTCGTACATTGCACACAGTTTGCGTTAACTTTTCGCCGCCATATTTACAAAAAAAAGTTGATCCTTTGCGAAACATAGCCTTATGCAACCAACCCGCCCACCAATTCCCTAGGATTATGTGTCCCATCAAAACAGTCATTCCACAATAAAATAAGGACAGTAGCAACACACAAAACAAAACTAAAATATTGCAGAAACATTTATGAAATATTTACAAATTGTTTATGAAGTAAAACCGCAGTCGTTTCGTTTTATACAACGTTAGTTTGTCATTTATGACGTCATGACTTACAACGTCTGTTCGGGGCATAACTCATGGAATACTGTACAAAATTCGTGAGAACTGTGCAACATGAGTGACATTGAGAATATCTCTTTTATCAATTCGGCTCAAAGGATAATATAATTCTAAAATATATTTGAAATTTTTGTAACTATGTTAAGCTATGGTATTCACACTAATCAAAATCCTGGAAAACACCTACGAATACCAAATGGTGACCCATCATCCCTTTGTCCATTTTAAAGCAGTTTTTGCGAAATTGCATATTTTCCGCATTGTCTGAGTTTGGTATCCCTGACTTCTCCTACGATCTCTACAAATTCGTGATGCGAAGGCCGAAGTACAACGATGTCCGCATGGAGATCAAACAGATAATCACTCTTGCCAACAGACGTTACTTTGGTCTCAGTAGAGACCACTCTCGCCAGCCAAAACAAACAATCTGTAGGACGCTCATCCTTCCTGTTTTGCTTTATGGCGCTGAAGCAGGGTGATCACGCAGGCTGATGAAAATCAATTTGGAGTGTTTGAACTCAAAGTACTCCGTAAGTTATTGGGCCCATAGAGTAACGAACTCTATAAGTATATATCCATAGAAAGTGAATTAACCTGCAGCGACTCTGCAGGCTACGTCATGTTTTGCGCATGGATGAAGAAGCTTAGGCCATGTCTCCATTGGAAGAACCATGTAGAGCACACTAACCAATTTTGGTATTACCGATTGGAAAAGGAAGCTTGAGTGAGCCGCTCATTACGCTTATTTTGAACAGGGTTCATTGGCATGAGGTCTATCCCTGGCGTCGTATACATCTCAGAGCAGCAGAAGTGCCGCACAATTAGTGCGGCGCTAGAAAAGAGCTTAGCTACTGCAGCAAAAATAATACCGTCGAAAGGAATCTACTGTCGTCGTCGATCGCGGTCAATAGCATAAGTCGCGTCGTCAAATTATTTATCACATTTCCCAACTTTGGTAGGTGTGCGGGTTAAAGAATACAACCTTAGCAGGTCAAAGCTTGTATGAGGCGACTAACAATGACACTGGGCTATACCAGTAGAGCCACCCCGGGCCTTTAATGGGTTGTACGTAGGGCTTGGGACCCACCATTTAAAATCCCTCTTTCAATGAAAAAATGCCTCGGATAAGGATACCCCGAACGTTGACGACCTTGCTGCAAGGCAGCAGATTGTGCCATTTACTACAGCTGCCATAAGGAGCGGCATGAATTCGGGTGCGGATTTGTTGTTGGCCGGGGACTACGCAACCGTGTCACTAACAGTGAACGAAAGGCTGGCAACAATCCGCATCAAGGGTAAATTCTTTAACTTCAGCCTGATTTGCATGTATCAGCTCTTTTGCAGAATATGGCTAGATGAGAGCATGCCCGATGATTGGGACCTTGGTGTCCTCTACCCTATTCTCAAGAAGGGTGACGCCACGGTATGCGCTAACTAACGTGGTATAAGCCTTCTTTCTATTCTGTGAAAGGCTAAATCCGTTTGCGAAAGAACTGATCGGACCTTATCAATGTGGTTTTGAGCCTAATAATTCCACCATAGACCAGATATTCACACTACGCCAAATCGACACCCATTATCTCTTTGTCGATTATGAAGCAGCATTTGATAGCCCAGCCCGTTCATGGATTGCGTATGTGCCGCTCTGTCTGAGTTTGGAATCCCTACAAAGTTGGTACGACTATGCAGAATGACGTTGAGCAACACGCGCAGCTCCGTCAAGGTAGGAAAGAGCTTCTCCGAGCCATTTGATACCAAGTGAGGCTTCAGACAAGGCGATGCCTTCTCCTGCAACCTCTTCAACTTTGTGATGGAGTGTGTGTTGGGACTATGTTCTATAAGAGTGTCCAGTTGCTTGCATGCGCATATGATATCGATATCATTGGTCGTACAAAGCGAGCAGTTACTGGAGCATTTGCGGCTATTGAAAGAGAATCTGCCAGGGGGGTCTGATTGTTAATGAGAGCAAGACAAAGTATATGTTTTCCTCGAGTAAAGAGAAACGGTTGGATTGATACATATATTATTGATATTATTAAGTATTTCTATTATTAACGCCTAAACTCCAATCGATAGTTAGATGATGTACAATGTATTTTAGACAAGTAAGTTATCGATAGCAAGTAAGTGATCGAGGTTAATTAAAGGAAAAGGAATTAATTGAAAGTAAGAAAGAAAGAGAAAAAACTTGCGCTGTAGGTAGGTAAGTTATTTTAGAATTGAAATAAAGTGAACAATTAAACCCTTAATAACTTCAGAAGTGGGATAAGTAAACCTGACACACTAAATTAACGTCGAGGCCTACATTAAAAAGAAGCTCGAGAGCATCCAGATCGAGCAAATTATAATTTCCATTAATAAAAAATTGTCAGAGGCAATACTGCGTCGTATTTTATGTCAATTTTCTTGGGCCAACTTAAACACAGCGACCTTATGGACAAGGCACAATTGACATATTGGCTATCAAGCAACAATATTGAATTCCCGGTTTCTGCAACTTTAAACAAAATGGAGTCGGCTTCAGAGTATTGCGTGACGCAACATTGTGAAATAGATAATCAACTTGGGGACCCTTTTGGAGACAGCGACGAAAAGGCGGGAAGTGTATCGCAGGCTGCATTAAACAAAATGGCTTCTGAATACAGCGGCGACAAAAATGTTCTGGTACAAGCGAATTTGAAGAAAGAAGAAGAACTCTTAGACAGACGCTGCTATTAGAATTGCGGAGAAAAATAAATTACTGGCTGAACTTATGCTAAATGAGAATAAGTCGGGAGATGACTTGGGTGTCGTTAAGCAATCTATAGTCCCGTTTTCTGGCGCTAACAAGTACGAAGCAAACAAATGGCTAAATGATTTTGAGCGCTAGATGTTGATAAAAAAATTGAAGATTTATTAAGAAAAGGATACATAAGGCCTAGTAATTCTCCGTACAGTTTTCCAATAGTACTTGTTAAAGACAATTTAATAATTATAAAACGGATGTGTGTAGACTATAAAAGATTAAATAGAATAACTATTCGTGATGCATATCCATTGCCATTAATAAATGATTGTTTAGAACGATTAGAAGGAAATATTTACTTTTCTTGATTTAAAAAGTGGCTATCACCAAGTGAAAGTGGAGGAAAGTTCTATACAATTCACGTCGTTTGTTACACCTAGTGGTCAATATGAATTTACAAGGATGCCATTCGGGCTTACGAATGCTCCAGCAGTTTTCATGAGGCTTATAAATTTTGTATTGAGGCCACTAATGCGGGAACATTATGTAGTTGTGTATATGGACGATTTTGTTATAGGGTCTAAAACTATTGAAGAGCATTTTACCATACTAGGAAAAGTATTGAGGACTTTAGCTGGTTACCGATTAGAAATAAATGTAAGTAAGTGTCGATTTTGCTATAAAAACATTGACTTTTTAGGCTTTTCTGTTAGTAATGCGGGGATAAGCCCAAACAATGATCATATTGCGACTTTAAAACACCTTCCGATTCCGAAAAGTGTAAATGAGTTACAAAGATGTTTGGGATTGTTTTCATATTTTAGGCGTTTCATTCCAGCATATTCCACAATAGTAAAACCGTTACAAGCACTTTAGCAGTTTGAGTTTAGTGAGAAATGTCTAACCATTTTTAAACTTCTTTGTGATAGAGTGATATCGTCCCCAATATTGGCTTTATATAATCCAGGTCGAGAAACCGAATTGCACCACTGTGACGCAAGCATGGATGCATTTGGCGGTATTTTATTACAAAAACAAGATGATAATAAGTTTCACCCAATATGTTATTTTTCGCAGACAACCACTTCGCAAGGAAAAAGATATCATAGTTTTGAATTTGAAACTTTGGCTATCATATATTCTTTAACACTAGATTTACCATACCAATCAAAATGACTTTTATTTCATAAATATTTACTGTGTATATGTATTTTTTTTTTTTAAACTAGTATATGACTTTTATAACAACAATTTGATAAGTTAATTTGATTTTGTGTTCATAAGAAAAAAAATATTTTTTGTTTTTGGTACTTATACCGAAACCAGTCATTTTGACCTGGTACACGTTTTTGTAGTTTTATGTGCAAATGCTTTGGAAAATGACGTGTAAACAAAAATGTTTGCACATCCCTGGTAAAATAGTATATCATGATCAATTTGTATAGCAGCATATTTTCAAATTTCATATGTTACGGGGATTCCCCTATTTATTTTTATATCGAGAATTTGGTAGGAAACTGTTATAAATCATCATTTATTCATTGAGTTCTGTTCTGTTCAGTGAGAAATTTTATTACTATTATTGCTATAAATTGCTCATAATGGAAAAACGAAAAATTTTGAAATTGGAAGAAATACAAGATATACTTTCGGAACTTTCAGACGTTGATGGTGGTGATAGCGAATATGAGTTTTTGGGACGCGAAAGTGATACGGATGATAATGGTAATCAAAGTGTTCATATTGAAAGCAGTGATAACAAGGAATTTTATGAAAATATTGGAGACGAATCGAGTAACGAAGACAACATTGTTTCGCATAATACCCAAAAACGAAGATGTATGCGGCTTTCCTCGAGTTCTGAAGAGGAAAACACACAAAACATGCAAATTGAAGTTTCTGCTGATGGAACAATTTGGAAAAAAATAGAAGAAGGAGGTGCCGTTGGAAGGTTATCAAGTCATTGCATATTCAAAGATTTATCTGAGCCTACAGCACATGCTAGAAGAAATATACTATATTACCTTCTTACTATTGATTGATCATCTTATATTAGAACATATAAGAAATTGCACTGAATAAGAAGCCTCTCGAGTTTTAGGCAAGAAGTGGACGCTTTCGCAGGAAAAACTGAAGGCTTTTATTGGAATATTGTATGGTCGTGGTGCATACGAAGCAAAAGGTCTGAAATTATCATATTTATGGAACAAAAAGTGGGGTCCTGATTTTTTTTCCAAAAATATGAGCAGGAATGACTTTACGGAAATTTTACGTTTTATTCGCTTTGATAAAAGAAATGAGAGGAGCCAACGCTTGCAAACGGATAAATTTGCGCTGACAACCAGACAAATTTGGGATAAAATTCTGGATGGCTTCTGATGTTGAAACTAAGTATGTTATAAATGGCTTTCCTTATTTAGGAAAAGACGAAAAACGAAATTCGTCAACTCCTCTCAGTGAACTTGTTGTAACAAGACTACTAGAACCTTATATCATGAAAGGAAGGTGCGTGACAACCGACAATTTATTTACCAGTCTCACCCTGGCTTAAAAACTATTAGCTAAAAATACTACATTGGTTGGTACAGTACGTTGCAACAAACGAGAGCTTCCAAAAATTTGCAAAGAAAAAAAGATGGTATGGAACGTTTTTCAACGCTTCTATATGAAACAAATGAATGCACACTTACTGTTTATAAGAGTAAGCCTAACAAAAAGATTCTTTTATTGAGTACTAAACACAAAGGCATCAAAATTGATACCAGTTCCAAGAAACTGCCTGAAATTATATCTTTTTATAATAAGACCAAATTCAGTGTTGATGTAACTGATCAAATGGCAAGAAAGTATAGTGTAAAATCAGGATCCAGAAGGTGGCCACTTCAAGTATTTTTCAACATTTTAGATTTAGCCGGAATCAATTCCTGGATTTTGTATAGAAGTATAACAGGAAAGAATATTTCTAGGAAAGACTTTTTGTTTCGATTAGCTGAAGAGCTCACATCTGAATATCAGTCATCAAGCCAAGAGAGGGCAAGTGAAATTCACCGTCCAGCAACCCAGAATCCCCGGCCAGTACGTAAATGGTGCCAAATAGGACTTTGTAATAACAACAAGACAACTACAAATTGTAATATCTGTAAAAAATATGTGTGCGGAAAATGCGTGGAAAAAAAGTTAGTATTTGTAAAACATGTGTGAGGATCCATTCTGCACCCTCAAATTAGTATATAAGATAGTTATAATTATATAGAATATAAGATAGAAGTAAGTTAGAAATATAAGCTTAGGACATGAAGCCAAACTCACTATTAGTTTGTTAGCATAGGGCACTGGAGCCATTATAATTAGTTCAACACAGCACCCATCCCTGGCAATCGTGGTGGGTTCAAGAGGGAAACGGTTAGCGCTCCCCCACCACCACAGGGCCCGCGAGGAGAGCAAAAACGGCGCTCAGCTGCAGCCGCAGCTATGCTTAGGGACAGGCCGCGGCGTAGCCTACAGCGCGTAACACCCGCCCACACGGAATCGCGCTAGAAAGGGGAGCAACGACAGCCACGAGGAACCACGGTCAACGGACAGCCACGAGGGACCACGGCCAGCGGACAGCCACGAGGGGGCCACCAGAGGACAACCACCGCAGCCACGCCGGAGACTCGACCTCAACAAGGGGACACCACGATCACGCTTCACCACGGTTGCCACGTGTAAGCCGGCCTAGGGCCATCGTAAGATAGGCTAAGCAAAATCTGTGCGGCTAGGGCAGTAATAGTATAAATATAATAAAAAGATAACCAGAAAGTGTGTGTATGTTTAGCTGGCACCTAATTCTCCCAGTCGCAGTATCCCAGTAATATTTCCAGAACAAATATTTCTGTAAGAGGCCCTGGGCAGACTGAGCGCCTACCCCGGCTGGAAACTTCCTTACACATGTAACAAACATGATCATTTTGAATAAAACTAAACGTATTTTTGGGGTATAATTTCATATTTTTTTGGGCATATTTTCATAAATAACCGAAATATTAAATCTCTAAATTTTTAATTTCAATGTTATCAATGCGAGGGGCCTTGCCCCTCACACCCCCGCTCATTGGAAAATAGCCCTCGCTTCGTCTTAGAACCATTTTTTATATTTCTCATCAATTCTCTGAAACGATAAAGCATTATAATATAAATGAATAGAACTTGTCATATACAGTCAAATTGACTGGCTTTGGTATAAATAGGTATGCAAATTTGTTGGTAAATCTAGTGTTAAGGAAGTTCAGGATTTATTTAGAAGGAATTCCATTTAAAATTATTACTGATTGCAACTCGTTAACATTCGCAAAAATGTAAATCTCAGGATAGCTAGATGGGCGCTAGAGCTTGAAAGTTATAATTATATTATTGAACATCGCAGTGAGAAGTATATGAAACATGTTAAGTAGATACCCTTCAGCAATTCAGGATTTTAGTCTAGAACCAGTGGCAACTATTCAGGAACTTGAAGGAAAAGACCAAGTGATTTTAGTTATTGATAGTGACGACATAAATTTTCAGCTTCAGATTACCTAAAATAGAGATCCATTTATTACTAATCTAAAGGACAAGTTGGAAAATGGTCCAGTTACGAATTTTGTGTTGAATGATGGAATTGTTTATAGATAAAGGAAAGATGATTCAGAGTTACGGTATGTACCGGCAGAAATTGAAAATAATCTTATCAGAAGTATACATAAGAAATTTTGTCATTTAGGAACGGAGAAATATGTAAAGGAAATTCTGCACCATTATTGGTTTCCGAACATGAAACAAAAAGTAGATTTATTCATACAAAATTGTTTAAAATGCATTATGTTTTCGGTTCCAGCACTTGCAAATAATCGAACATTGCACAATATTCCGAAGCAACCGTTTTCGTTTGATACTGTTCCCATAGACCATTTTGGGCCACTTCCTTCTGTCATATCGAAAAAGAAATACATACTAGTAATCGTAGATGGATTCACTAAGTTTGTAAAATTATTTTCAGCTAATACACCAAGTACCTAAGAAGTTAGTGCTTGTCTTGCGAAATATTTTGAAGCATATAGCCGACCACGTAGAATTGTGAGTGATAGAGGTACGTGCTTTACATCTTTGGAGTTCAGTAACTTTTTGTTAGTCAATAATATAGAGCACGTTAAAGTAGCGAGTGCCTCACCTCAAGGAAACGGCCAAGTGGAGCGCGTCAATAGAATTTTGAAAGCTATGTTAGCCCAAATAAGTGAGCCGATTCAGCACTCAGATTGGACTAAACTTTTAGTAAGAGCGGAATATGCAATAAACAATTCTGTTCATTCTGGTACAGGGGAAATGCCCGCGAAATTGCTGTTTGGAGTCCAACAAAAAGGGTGTGATATTGATACTTTAACGGATTTACACGTTATTCGTAAGAAAGCCTCAGATGAAATGGCACAGTGTCAGGAGAAAAGTTCTGAATATTTTGAAAGAAAACATAAAAAACACGTTGAATTTTCGGAAGGCGAATGAGAAATATTGACACCACAATTGGCACAAATAAGAAATTTGTTCCTTAGTTCAAAGGTCCGTACTGTACAAAGAAAGCTTGACCTAATGATAGATACGTTTTGAGTGATATTGAAAATTGTCAGATTAGTCAAATTCCGTACGAAGGCATTGTAGAGGCGTGAGCAGTGTGAAAATTACTCATAATTCTATTTTAAATTTAATTTATTTTATATTAATTCTTAAGCTATTAAATATTTATATTATTAACGCCTATACTCTAATCGATAGTTAGATGATGTACGGTGTATGATTAAGTACGATGTATTTTAGACAAGTAAGTTATCGATAGCAAGTAAGTGATCGAGGTTAATCGGGAAAAGGAATTAATTGAAAGTAAGAAAGAAAGAGAAAAAACTTGCGCTCGCCATAAGTTATTTTAAAATTGGAATAAAGTGAACAATTAAACCCTTAATAATATTTTCATGGATTTCGTCTACGTTGGCACCATCGTCACACCAGGACCTGCCTGCCGAGTCAGCGCCAAGACTGAGGAAAGCGGAACGCAAACTGCCACGATGACCCTGCCAAAGGAGCTCGCTGACAAGCTGCTATCGGCGGAGAAAGTGCGTATCCTTGCCCAGACAGTTCGGGATCTTGGAGTCTCAATTGCGATCCTAAGTGAGCCCTATCAAGTTAAGGACAATGATTGCAAGGCAGAAACAGCGACTCCACCAGTAACAAGCGCATACAAGCTGGAGTGCAGAGTCGCTTAATGAGGAGGCCCTCTGCATAATGGTCAATAATAGGCGAGATCACATTAGAGAAGACGCTGACGATTGTGGTAACAGCTTTCCCCGTGTGGTAGCGGGTTCAAATGACAGCACTTGCTAACTTGAAAGTACGTAGTGCGGTTCTAGTGTAATAAAAGTCGGAATTTCTGCGTGTAAAAGTTATTGTTTTATAGTCGCAGCTATTCGGTAAGATACGCGGTTTGAAAGATTCGCCTTGAAGCGCATAGTGTTCCTAGTTGCATCTGCATTTCATGTGGCCATTCCTTTTGGTTGTTGAAGTTGCCCCACATAATATACTTTGTGCTTAGGGAGCTCATTTTGCAAAACCAGCACATGGGAGCGGCGATGTGGAGCTGTGGCAACCTTCCTTGCAGCTAACTGAGCGACATATGTTCTAGGCCGGCCATTCGGTACCTAGGTGTAATGCTTGACCACAGGCTAACGTTCAAGCACCACCTCCAACAAGTCGGCATTAAAGCAGCGTACTGATACTTCGTTAGCAGAAGCCGAAGTCAAAAACAGGTAGATAAGAAATTGCAGATAGAATGCCAAAGTCTAGAAATAGCTACCGAACACGCGCTAAGAGCCAAAGTGTAGTCATTTGTGGCAGAGGATGAAATGACTTCTGAGTACAAATAATGCATGGCCAAGATAATACCATGGTCAAAATTTCGTATTTCGGAAGAACCCATCTCTTGTACAAAAAAGAATGCATGGCCAAGATAATACCATGGTCTAAATTTCGTATTTCAGAAGCACCCATCTCTTGTTATACAAAATCAATAAATAAACGAATGCCTTATTGGAACGTTGCTTTAACCAGTTGTGAATTATAAGCTGGCAATTAATGAAATTCAAGAAGCTGAAAAAAGTATACCATTTTAAACAATACGAACGGTAATTCGCGCTGTGACGAAAGCAAGAGATAAATTACACGTAGTTTTAAACTTTTGACTAGAGCGTCTAATCTAGTCGAGCCATATACCGTTATAAAGGTATTAAAAAATATAGTTAAAGGTGAGCCAATCTTCGTCGATTAAACGTGGAAAATGGTGTTTGCAACTCGTGTTGCAATTAAACACTTTTATAAGTTATTTTAATTGAATTTATTTCAAAGTGGTTCGTCGCACGTTCCAAACTAAACTAAGCTTATCATATTCCTATTAGTTTGCTTAAAGCTAAGAATAGGCTTTATTTTAAGAGCTTTAGTATATTATGATAAAGCTTAGAAGCTAGTGCTTATGTAAATACAAACTAGGGTATTTACATATGACTATATTACGACCTGAAAAATAATACAAATAACTTCGCTGAAAATGCCACAAGTATAAAGAGCAAAATTTTACTTTACTTGCTTCCCATCCCCACTACCTTCGACAATTCTATTATCATTCTATGCACAAGCACACGTCTAGTAGGACACATATACTTACATAATCGTCACTGCGACACAAAGTCAGTCAAACCCACACACAAGCCAACGATCCTCAGATAACCACATGTACATACGCACACATATAGTTATCCCAGCCAGCAGAAACATTGAAGCATATTGTACCTGTCTTTCACACCCAGCCCCTGTTTCATCATTTTAGTTTTGTTTTTATTAAAATAAAAAAATAGTTTAAAATAATTCCATCAATTTAATACATTTTTTTTATTTACATATATATTTTTCCATAATAAGTTATTTTTTGTCATAGCAAAAATTTGCTTCTTGCAAGAACGCCAAATATCATGTGCACCACAACCACACATGCACACACGTATGTATATAGCAGGAATACTTTGCTTGCTACTCACAACCACCCTCTTTCAAAATCATTCCAAACGATCCGATCCGATCCGATCCAGTGCACAAGTCAAAGCAAGACACAAACAATAACAACACGAAACAAAAAACTGATGCTCTCACATGCAAAGCGACCAAATGAGCGCAAAAGCCGAAGGGCACCCGAGCAAGCTCCGAGCTCTGATTATGGCCGCATCGAAAATTGGCTGCGTTTGAATGTAACGGCCGAGGATTCCACTCCACAGCGCGAACTACCGTTCGTAGTATTTAAAAGTGTATACTTTTTTCAGCTTCTTGAATTTCATTAATTGCCAGCTTATAATTCACAACTGGTCAAAGCAACGTTCCAATAAGGCATTCGTTTATTTATTGACAACACCATGGTCGAAATTTCGTATTTCGGATGCACCCATCCCTTATGACAAGGCCATTAATGGCCAGATTGTCAATTAGGCACCCTATCGCAACGGTTCCAATATTTGGATAATTACCGTATATTTGCGTGGTGAAGTAAAAATTATAAAATTTGTACTTATAAAGTCGATGGAATAATAAAAAGGGGATGAAATGACTTCTGAGTACAAAAATAGAATGAATTGCCATGGTCAAAATTTCGTATTTTGGATGCACCCATCCCTTGTGACAAGGACCTTAATGGCCAGAAGAATATTCTATAATATATTATGCACCCTATCGCAACGGTTCCAAAATATGGATAATTACCGAATATTTGCGTGGTGAAGTAAAAATTAGAAAATTTGTACTTATAAAGTCGATGGAATGGCACTTTCGCTGCTTGCACAGCGATTAACCAGCCCCGTGTCACTTTCCACCGATGCTAGAACGCCTTGAGGTTGCGGACTCGATCCATTGGATCCACAGCCGCAGGCGCTGTATCTTTCAAGAACTGGCACTCCAAGGAGCGGGTGAGAGAGCCTGTGTTCGATAAGGCTCACGAAGAGCACTCATCTACATTCACTGCTGGTAAATTGCTTTCTCCGAAGTCCCAGGTACCAACTTCGGTCATGTTTTGGAATGAGTTTTGAGCCTGCACATCCGAATGCCCAGCCGCCATAGTGGCGGGGGGATTACCACCAGTGTGGGTACCCCGTGCAAAGTTATCTGGGTTTAACTCCATTCATGAAAGTTGTGTAGTACAACTAAGGGGTGACCAAGGCCCGAGAGGAGATTTTTTCTGACTTCCCAGTCTGAGAAGCTGGTTTGTTGGTGACGCCAGCGACTCGCCACATTACCGCAAGGATCATTGACCATTGGGATTTATTGGCATAGAGGTATCCACCCAAGACTCTCCCGATAGCAGCCCGCCGCTCGAATCAGCTACCACCACAAGAGTGAACGGCACCCAGGAGACACCACGAGGAGGCCACTGACAAATCAGCAGGGCACTGCTAGACGGGTTCCCATGCCGCTCGGTGTAAATTACTCAGGATTGTGGGGGCACAAAGCATTCCACGATTGCCTGATACGCACGACCTACGAGTCGACTTAAGATGACTAGTATCCCCAACACCCCCCATTTAATAGATTACTCATTCTTAAAATCATTTCATTTTGGCGTTTTTACTTACCTTGTAGCTCGTCCACTGGTTTTTGCAACTTGCCGCAGTTGCCACATGTATAATTCTTCTTATCTGAAACGGAACAAAAATATATTAGAATTTGAATACATTTGTCTGTCACTTGACTTTTACTTACTTTTTGCGTTGCCAGTCATCTTTCTGTGATTTGCACTGTATTTTACATATTTCCCCGACGGCTCGGCGTGGGGAAAACATTCAATACAAGTGTGGAAAATTGGCAAAAGTAATAGTCGGGATCCGACAGATATGCACATGAACTTAAACTCTATATCTTCTATTGGAAATTTCTCAACAGTATAGTTTGGCTCAGCATCAGCGTAACAAATTCCTATATCTATTGAATCTAGGGGCTCCTCGAAATAACTATTAAGATTCAGCCACCTTTTTCCTAGCACAAACTTTTGATTATTAACTGACATTAACATTATGAATTTGAATGGGAATAAATGGCTTAATGGAACAATAGTTGTCAGGGTATTTTGACGAGCATTTATTGTCAAAATAGCAGATTCCTTTTCCTTTAAGAACTTGGAGTTCCCTCTCTTTTAACTTTATTGCGATCGTTTCATATTGAATCCTTTTATAAAGCTGCTGCAATACCTGAGTTGGTTTCTTTACGGACTTCTTTACAGACTGCAAACAATTTTCAAACTCATAAGCTGAAAGATTGGACATTATTCCCATATCACTGATACAATCGGACAAATGCAAAAGAGTGTGAACATTATAAGTCACGCTGTTCGGCCCAAATACAAGCGGAAAATTTTGAACGAAGAGCTCTAGCATTTGCTTGGCTGTCTCTAAAGATGTTTCGTAATTTCTAGGGCAAAGAAGCAACCTACATGCGCAATGCAGGAGTAAGAACAAATATGTATCGTCTGGCAGTTCATTTTTAAAAACTAAAATCCCACTATATAGGAGTAATTGCTGAAATTCTGTTGTTTTCCAATGGGCAAAAGTTCTGGGCTTCCTCCTTTGAAGCCATAAAAAATCCCTACTGGTAACACGGACAACTTCCTACAGTTTGTAACTCTGATTAATATTGGCCAAAGTTGTGCCCTCGAACTTTTAAATAACGGCAAACCATTTACATTTATATCTACTACTATTTTGTCTAAGCCACTTAAAAAGGATTCTGCCTTCCTAAGCTGATTTAATAAACCTATATGAGAATATTGTCCAGGGGAAACTGGTAGGGACGTTTAAAATTTCCTCCTGAAAAATTATGAGTAACTCTTCAAAAGCTTGCCTAGGAATTCTGTTGCTAATATACCACTTGGCCAATTTTTCTGTTAAAGGCAATTTTTCCCTGTCACCGCCTTCCAAAGTTTCTACCAGACACTCGCGCGATGCGCAATCTACTGGCACTACCTTTACCTGTGGTACATTAGCCTGCTAAAATAATCCTCCCTATGCCTTTTCACTAACCTAGCTATATTACTATATTAAAAATTAAAAAAAAAAATTATTTAGGCAGTAAATATGTAAGTACATCACACATTTTACTTACCAAATTATCTTTAAAATCTCGATCCAAAAAAGAGCGTCGACGTAATGCTGTATAATAATTTTTAAAATTTGTATTAACATAATTTAAGTATTGTAAACAACAAGTTAAATACTATGTTTATTTGCATACATAAGTACATACATATAGATATATATATATATACTAATATGTTATGTATATCTGTATACATTTTTTGCTTACCATATTTACAGCTGTTGTATCAAGAAACACCTGTACTACTTTAAATTGCATTAATTTCAAATATTAAGCCAAGTTATTAGAATAACTCAAAAATATGCAGGAAATACTTACTCTGAAAAACTGGTAACAATCATGTGTTGTATGTATTTTATTTAATCAAAAATTTATTTGCACTTGCACTTTATTGGCACTAATTCTCTCCACTTCAAACTTTCTACTGACGAATTAGTTTTGCAGCAGCAGATTTTTTTTTTCTTCTGTTTGTTCATCAGGCCGGTACGCAGCAGTGTAAAACCGCGTCCACCGGCTAGGTAACGTAAAGGCGAGAGGCTCGATTTAAGATAATAATAAGTAAGATAGATAAGCGATACTCTTGCCTCGCAGGGCAAGCTACAATTCCTTATAAGTTTAGAGACAGGTAGTCAGTTTAAGACGGGTAGGTGCTGATCTGACAGTCTGTTGAATTTACTGCTCGTAGACTCCGGCAGACGCGTACTGCTACGGTATGTAATGTGCTTTCAAATTTTGTAGTAATGTGTCTGGAACTATGAATCCAAGCCACACTATTGTCACTATCCACGACATCATCCCTTGGCTCCTATCGACGACTAGCAAAAACAGCCTGTGGGGGGGCTCGTTGATAATACCGAGGATAACATTCCACATTCACAAATAAATAAAAATAAGGGGCCCTGCCATAATAGAGAGTATACAAAAAAAAAAACACCAAACTTCGAACAAACAGATAGAACCTAAACTCCTGTACTCACATATTCATGTTGCTAAGATGTCGAGCAACATAGCGCTCTATACCCTCCCTACCATTGAGTCTCCAATGCGCTGCCCTATATAAAAGACTCCCTAACGACAGTTTTACCCTATCCTCTCTACTTTAGGAAAAAATAACCAAAATCTATTCCATAATTATCATATTTTTATTCATAAAATTCATCACTAAATACCCTCATAAACTAAACATTATAAAGGTTAACCAGCGAATATAGTACCTAATAATTATAATTTAAATTATATATAGGTTTTGATCGTGTATTATCAGTTAATTTGTTTCATTTTAGTGGCTTAGTTCTTTACTTAATTTTCATTTTAATTTATATCTAAGTTATTTGCTTTTGCCGTTCGAACTTAATCAGCTGTCTATATTAACAAAATACTACCATATTGTTGGTGTTGGGTCTAAATTCGTTGTTTGTTTTGATTCTCCTTTCTTTTCTTTTACTTGCATTGCATTTTTGCTTTTGATTTCTATCTTTGCTTTTCAACTACTTGCAAACACAAGATATTTTGTTTTTGTTTTTCCGTTACGTTTTACATTTATTCTTTTACGTGCGCGACCAAATGATCAAAACAACTATCATCATTATTAG
Organism: Chymomyza caudatula; assembly: GCA_035041775.1. Classification (NCBI taxonomy): domain Eukaryota; kingdom Metazoa; phylum Arthropoda; class Insecta; order Diptera; family Drosophilidae; genus Chymomyza; species Chymomyza caudatula. The sequence goes on from JAWNKW010000138.1 coordinate 4,627,604, forward strand.
TGCTCATTCTTTTTCTTCCTTTTTTTTTTTTTTTTTACTAAATCATTTTACACTGTTTAACACAATTTTTGTACTAATAATTTTGACCAGTTGTTTCCATCACTTGGACGGATTTCCAATATAATACTACCAACCACCAACATCCAAAAACTCACCGTCATCCAATCTGTGTTGAAGGCCTTCAAACGTTGAACGATTCTTTTCTAAAATCAGGTTTTTCAAATTATTTTGGCTATAGACAATATTATATTAGGCTTGGCACGCACTTTTGTTCATTCTTTTTACATTTACCTTTAAATATTGAATAGCAAAAAAAAACTTGCACTCATAAAAAACCATATTGAACAAATCAAACACCAAAAAAAAATGATTTTAGCCCACACCGATATGCCAGCACTAAAGTGTTAAGCAATTATTTCAATCCGTGGTTTAATTTGCTATATCGTACAGATATTTGGCGGATTTGCAAAATTGGAATGCAATATTATTAGATTAAATGGATTTCACTTGTTCGTTTGCCTTGCTTCTATGTCATTGTAATTTGGGGTGCTCCACTGACGAACTGAAGCCAGTCCCAGCGGGCGAGTTGCTACGCTGCGCTGTCTCTCTATCCGCGTTTTGACTGCTTTCCCTCGGACAATATCATTATTCCGCTGCGCGTGCGCTATGATCTGAGTGACGTTGCTGTCGGGTGCTACTGTTCCATAGAACGATGCTTAGTTATTCTGCCGATTGATTCTTTCCAGTGCACTAAGCCATTAAGGTTTGTGCCTGCCACCATCAAATCAAATAATTGTTATAGGGCCTCAGTACCCACTTAACATACTGGATAAATGTTGTGCGCCTAATAATTTTAAGAATAATTAATTTCGAAACCGAGCATGCTCAGTAAGAATCACTTACAAAATCACAAAAGATAACGTTTTGAGTTTGGGGTTATTCCGAAAAAAGCTAGGTACGCGAAACAGCGTGTACGCTTCACTGGGTATTGGTTAAAAAAGACCGAGCCACGATGCGGAATAAGCTTTTATAGCCGTGCAGGCCGGAAATGCACCGAGTTGTAGTTGTCGATACCTGCCAGTATGACGTCTACCGCGAATCTTAGTGTTGATTAAAGCAAATACCACCTGACTATTACTGGGTTGCCATATCAAATATCAAAACCACCTAGACCACCCAATTGTTATCGACTTTGAAATTTAATTTTTTTAGTATTATTTATATTATTTATATTGTTTATATTATTTATATTATTTATATTATTTATATTATTTATATTATTTATATTATTTATATTATTTATATTATTTATATTATTTATATTATTTATATTATTTATATTATTTATATTATTTATATTATTTATATTATTTATATTATTTATATTGTTTATATTATTTATATTATTTATATTATTTATATTATTTATATTATTTATATTATTTATATTATTTATATTATTTATATTATTTATATTATTTATATTATTTATATTATTTATATTATTTATATTATTTATATTATTTATATTATTTATATTATTTATATTATTTATATTATTTATATTATTTATATTATTTATATTATTTATATTATTTATATTATTTATATTATTTATATTATTTATATTATTTATATTATTTATATTATTTATATTATTTATATTATTTATATTATTTATATTATTTATATTATTTATATTATTTATATTATTTATATTATTTATATTATTTATATTATTTATATTATTTATATTATTTATATTATTTATATTATTTATATTATTTATATTATTTATATTATTTATATTATTTATATTATTTATATTATTTATATTATTTATATTATTTATATTATTTATATTATTTATATTATTTATATTATTTATATTATTTATATTATTTATATTATTTATATTATTTATATTATTTATATTATTTATATTATTACTATTATTATTACCCTTTTAATGACCACCTTTCAACCTTGTTTTAAGGTAAATACTTGGTTCATTACAGGTACTGACCCGGCAGGCGAGTTTACATAACAAATACTAAGTAATATTTTCATTTGGAGATTCATTTTTTTCACCTTTTATTATTTTATACACTTTTAACGCTCTTGCACTTGTAAACAAAATGCAAAAACAGCTGATATATATTTACTTTTTGGCGGCATCTATTGCTATTTGGTCACAAACTCTGCCCATACAATTTGTTTTCGCGCAAGATATGTTATGTTGGTGGTATTGTTATTGATGAATTAAAATATTGTTCAGTATTTTGTTTATATATTATATTTTATTATTAGCTTATTAGAAGAAGGAAGCATGATGAGGGATATAGACGATGATGCTGAAGTGGTGAACTAATGTGTGGTAGGAAAAAATGAATTTGATATAAAGGGAAAGAGTAAGCGAACGTAACTCGCACGAAGTAAGTAGCACTTTTTCCTTTCACGCGGTTTTACACTGCTGCGTACCGGTCTATACACAAAAATCTTTACTTTGCACAAACAACAAGGTGCTCACATTCTCTTACACTGATAGAAAAAAGCGGTCTTAATCTACCGAAATCATGCCCATTTGTCGACAATAGTCTGTTATGTACGCATTTTCTTGATACCGTGACCGGTCGGTCGCAAATCAAGCACGTAATTATTAAGACCGCCGGTCTGGTATTGAGAACGTTTTGGTCATAATTCGAGAACATTTTGCACATGATATGAGAACATTCTGCTCTTGTATATAGAATACCCTGTGCTCATTTCATGAACGATTTGTGCATGATATGAGAACATTATGTTCTTGTATTTAGACCCACCTGTGCTCATTTCAAGAACGATTTGTGCATGATATGAGAACATTACTTTCTTGTATCTAGACCACCCTGTGCTTATTTCATGAACGATTTGTGTTTGAAATAAGCACATAATGTTCTACTATCTAGAACAGTATGTGCTCATTTCATGAAAAATTGAAACACTTTTTTTAAAATAATTTTTTTATTTTTAGTTGTGCATACTTTTTTAAATATATATATAATATAAATTTGTAGCTGCTTTGTCCGGTCCAATCAAGAATTTTCATGTGATATGTCTTCTTCCATTCGTCGCATACGTCATTCCAATTTGAGCTGGCTCTGTTTAGATCCGATTTTAATGCCAATGATATCTGCTCATCCATCTTAACGATATCGTCATCAGTATGCGTATCGATCGCATTATTTTTAACTTTTTGTGAAATGTAAAAAAAGTCCTGTAAATATAAGAGCAATTTAGTTAAAGTCTTAATAAATTGTTGAATTGTTTTCTATCAACTTACTTGCATTTCAATTTCATTTGGAAATGTCGAACAATTGTTCCCCAATAGTATTTCCAAAAAATGTGGCTTAAGAATAGTTCTGCTTGCTATGATCAAATTTACTTTTTTATTCTTTGTTTCACATGTATTAAACTGCACTGGGCTTGACATTTTTACACACTGTACGTCCGCACTCTTCACAATTTTCACAGCGACTATAATTGATAGAGCCGCATTGAAATATCGAGCCAGCTTGATCTCTCTCGCCAAAAGTTCAACGAGAGTAAATCACGAAAAGGTCATGTATGTATCGGTTTGAAAGAGCGTATGCAATACGCAAATACAGTCAAACATTGTTAAGTTGGCCACGGACTGTTGAAGAATTTTTGGCTAACATATGCAGGTGGCTAACTTGTAAGGGTGTCCAACTTTCTCAGGTGTGACTGTACCGAGAACGAACATGTAATAGAGAAACATACAAACTTGAGTAGTACGTATGCCAAAGGCAATACTGTAGAAAATACAAATAACACATAAAACACAGTTTTAGGCTTTGCATTTCAGCACAAAAGTAATTTTTCTAATTTTTATCTATGTAAATACATAGATGATATATAAATAAAAAAAATATTTATTAACTTTAAATTTATCTTAATAAAGTCCTCACGCAGATGCGAAGCAACAACAACATCACAAATTTATTATTTTCGCAATCCTCTCATCTAATGCGCAAACTCTCCCAAGTATAAGCATTTAAGTTAAAAGCAAAGCAAAGGAAAGAAATAAAAATTCTTATTCTTGTTGTAAATTCTACCAAAATTGTACACAATTGTTCGTATTTCAAGAATGACGTGCTTATTCCGGTAAAATTAGAACATGCGGGTACATTTTTCGAACAAAATCAAGCACCAGCGGTCTCGATTTATACCCACAAAATTAAGACCACAAATAAGAAAAATCATGCCCATTTGTGCATAATTTCCGAACGTCATTTTTCTATTAGTGTAGAACCCACAGATAACGCCATTCGTGCAGGCCAGTTGTATTTGTTGCGCTATGAAGAAAAAGAAATATGTATAGAGACTGAAACTGAGCGTACACAAATTGACAGTAAGAACGCCGAGTACTGCGCGCTCTTCTTAACCGTTTTCTCCTATCCCGTCACAATACTTTTTTGAATCGGTCCGCTACTACTTGAATACAACTGTAATTACAACCAGTTGAAGCTGTTACTAGAAGACCGATTTCCTGCTGGGCAAATGGTGTCTAAAATGTATTCTTTTGTAAGCCGTAAGTGATAAGAAAAATTATAAATTTTTTAATAAAATTTTAAATAATTAAAGCATTAAATGATTATTAATAAAGTAAAAATAAATGGATAAAATATAATTTTTATAGATCGCCGTACTTGTTTTATTCACGGGCGGAATACACTGAATTTTTATCGATATGAAAGATACTAGGAGTATTCCACAAGCACCAGAAGTGGTTTTTAAACATACACAACGAACTGGTATGCATCCATGACCCAATTACTAGTCATATGCCACTCGCAACCAGCTTCTATGACAGCCCTGTAATAAACATACCACTTAGCTTCAAGCAAAAATATTAGTATTGAACCATATTTACATCCTTTTTTCCTGGTTCAAAAGTGGTCCCTAGCTAGTATACTTTCCTGCAGGGCATGTGCAACAAACAAAAAATGCGTTGACAATGCGCGCACCGACCTCCACTCACCAAAACTATCAGACGTAGACTAAATTGGCAACAATTTAAAGAGACACATACTGAGAGTGAGAACTAGGATTGTGAAATTGTGAAATTTACAATATCGATATATTAATATCAAATTTTAAAAATCGAAAACAAAAAATTTAATTATTTTATTTTTATTTGCCATATTTTTCATTGAGCGACTTTAGAAAGACGCGTTTTTTACATTTTCATGAAGCAATCTGCTTTTGTTGTCTACAACAAGTTTTACAACGGATGCTTCCTGTTACCGAAAATCAGAACCGCTCTAAAATTGGGACCAGCCTAATCGGCCCAGCAGCATAAACAGCTGCAATAGATAACAGCATCAATAACTGTAATATATAGCTGTAATAATTACCGTATGTTCGATCATGTTCATGTAGAATTATTGAGTAATTCATAGTTTATTAAGATTATATAAAGTGTAGATTAAATGTTTTGATACAATAGTTTAAAGAATATAACAGCAACTGGCTTTATGCGTATCAACGGCATGACAATCTCACAATTTCTACGTTCATTTCGACGTTACACTACAACTTTAGTCTCAACTTTACAACTTTAGAATCGACTTTACAACTTTAGTATAGAATCTTAACTTTGCTGCTTATAAACGACTAACTACTTCAACTTGTACAACTCGACTGCCAAGAACGATCTCCCCGCTGCTACTCTGCGTGGGACGAACTCTCCACTGCTGCTGTTGTCTCCTTTCTTACTGCCGATAATGGTGCTGTCAAACACTGCATAATGCCACCAACCAACTTTACATACATAGAACATATAATTTAACATCACACATTGTACAAACATATTAATAATCAAACAAATAGACTAAAATATTCATAGAACTAAAACTGTTCATCCCATTTACACATCCAATAAGCCAATGGGTCTGCCCCTTTTTCCAAACAGTTGCTTTCTAAATAGAACCTAAATAGAACATATTATTGTTGACATCCCACAATCTACCGCTTGTTCACATGGGCGTTTCAGGAAGAAGGATCTACGAATAATAATTTTTTTATAATATATTTTTATATTATTCATTTTACACGTCAAAAAAAAAGCACCTTCAATTTTTATAAACGCGTTTGAAAAGAATTTTTTTTTCAAAAGTGCCGCTATGTACAGCATCGAGTTCATAGAAGCCGATATTTGATATTTGACACAAAAAATATCGATATTTGATATTATCGTCTGCGAAAAAATCGCTCTGATATTACCGTATCAAAAATTACAAATATCGCGCATATCCTTTTAATATCAACAATCCTAGTGAGCACACCTTTCTTAGCAACAAACATATTAATTAATAATACAAATATATTTATGTACATACCTAAATGATATTCACTAACAAATGTGCGTGTCGTTTCATTTGATCAGTATTGAAAGGAAGGATCAGGTATTGAAGACTCACGGTACGTTCGTGACGGCCGAAATTTCGAGGTCTTTACCTTCGTACCCCAGCCCTAAGCATTAAAAATGCAAAACAACCATGTCCATGGCTTATATAAACTAATGACCAGCGTCCAGACCAATCCAGGCGATGCGCTTTACATTGTGTCAGATTTAAGTCTTACTCACTCTTAACTTACCTCACCCACGCTAGCCCAGTTATGGAAAAAACCCAAGAATCGGACGATTAAAACAACCAATCAGACTTTATTAAGAAATATAAATTACTTTTTTTTAATTTTGTTTTTTTTATTATTAATGGCAATCAGCCTGCTAAAACTAAGGCTATAATCCAATATGTATGTACATTATTATTAATCGCTACACACTAAGTGTTTAAAAGTGTGATCTATGGCAGATTGTTAAATTTAAATTCTATTACTTAATTAATATTATAACTCTAATATGATACAATACGTTCAAGCTTGATGAACCGCAGTGTCCAAACTTTACAAAACTGAGGCTGTTTATCAGTTGTCGACTTCTGAGATCACATGGATTGAGGCGTTTCAATCGTCTCCTTGGTCTATGACCGGCCAGGGCGCAGGCAAGGGAATTTGGGTGAACTCTTAATCGATCCTCAAACCGGCCGCTCAATCTTTTTATTAAGTCACCCACGATAGGAACGCCGCGGTCCTTGTGTAGATTGCGATTGCGGACATACCACGGAGCGTTCGCAATTTCCCGTAGTGCCCTGTTTTGAATGGTTTGGATTTTTTTGAAGTTCGTTTATGCTGCGGTTCCCCAGACCTGGACGCCATAATACCAAGTCGGCATTACCACACTTTTGTAGAGTATGATCTTATTTTCTAGATAGAGCCTGCTACTTCTGCCCAGCAGCCACTCCATTTTGGCAAACTTCGCTCTACATCTCGCGGTGATTATTTTTATGTGTTGGGCCCAGTTCAATTTTGCGTCAAGATGAATACCAAGGTAGGGATGCGATGATTTAATGGGAATAACCTCCCTATCCAGATTTATTTGAGGGCAGAGGTCTCTTCTCAGGGAAAACAGAACAATGGCAGACTTTTCTCCATTGAGCCGAATGTTCCAGCGCTTTGCCCACTTATCTATATTGCCCAATGCCAGCTGCAGAGCCAGAGCAGCCTCTAGGACGTTGTTTGCTGAGGACAAAAGAGCGCTGTCATCGGCATAAGTAGCCGTGAGAAGGCCCGCATTGATCGGCATGTCCATGGTATATAGTGTATATAGGAAAGGTGCGAGAACACTTCCTTGTGGGACCCCAGCCCTGACTAACCGCCTGTCGGACAACTCACCCTTTACTAAAACTATGAAGCAGCGATCTTCCAGGAATGATTTGAGTACTCCGTATTGAGGAGCAGGAAGTGAACTTTTAAGTTTCTGCAGTAGTCCGTCGTGCCAGATTCGGTCAAACGCCTGCTTAACGTGCAAAAACGCTCCAATGCAGTACCGTTTTTGCTCGAAGGAATCGAGTATATGCTGAACCACTCTGTGCACCTGCTCGGGCGTGCCGTGCCCTGGACGGAAACCGAACTGGTGTTTCGGAACTAGAGTCGCTTCATTAGCTGCTTCCAATACTCTGCACAAAAATATTCTTTCGAATATTTTGCCGAATACCGGCAGAAGGCTAATAAGGCGATATGACGCAATTGATGTAGGTGGCTGGGAAGGCTTTAAGATCATTGCGATCTGAGCACATTTCCACTCTTTTGGGAAATATGCCAGATGCATTATCGCATTGTATATATTGCTCAGCGCGAGTATACCCGCCATGGGAAGAGCCTTGGCCACTCTGGCGTCTATATTGTCAATTCCAGGTGCTTTTTTGTTGTTAAGTTATTAATTTGCTCTACAACTTCATCTAGCGTCACAGGTCGATTAGGGACATCTAATTGGAGGGCAGAAGAAAGCACCTCGCGAGTTTCCTCAACCTCAGCATGGGTGTTCAGGTTGAATGGAGTAAAGCGTTCCTCAAGGTGTTGAGCGAAAGCGTCAGCGCGATCTTTGTCCGAGCGGCACCAACGGCCATTGGGAGCCTTTATTGGTGCGCTTGGAATTGGTGCTTTTTTTATATATCGTGTTAATCTCCATAGGCTGCGATTTCCTTCTTCATTTGGGCTAGCCTCAGACAAAAGACGATAGATTTTGTCTTGGCTTGCATCCTTGAGTGCTTTTTTTAGGCTTGTCTCAGCACTACGAAGCAGGGCTTTGTCTGCCAGATTGTTGGTGCGCATGAAACTTTTTCTGCTCCGGCGTTTTTCCCTTAGTAGATGTGCTATCTATCGATATGCACTTCGGGGAGCAGCTAACTTTGCAGCGTCTACAATATTTTTCTGCAGAATCTTGACTGCATCATCGATATCGCTTTCTGTTTTAATTTCCAACGTAAGAAACGTCTTGCGGTTAATATATCTCTGAAAAATATCCAACTTTGCTCCAGGATGCAGAAGCATTTAGTTTTTGCAATATTCAGCAACATTTGCACAGATTTTGATGATCAGAGGTAAATGGTCCGAGTCTAACTCTACCAGAGATTTAATAGATACCTGCTGTGGATGGAGGCCTCGGCAGATTGCAAAATCTGGTGCGCTGGGTGTACGGGAGATGTCTCCGGGTGCGCCGGTTGCCAGGATGAATAGAGGCGTGTTTTGCATAGTTGAACAAAGCGCACGACCTCTGGTGCATACGCGTGAGTTTCCCCAAAGTGCATGTTTGGCGTTCCAATCACCTGCAGCGACAAAACTGTGGCTTTGCTGACGAAGGAGCTCTGTAAAGGGAACTGCTCCCCATAATATCCCAGGCGGACAGTACACGGCAGAGATGGTTATGTTACCCTGCTCGGTAACTAATTCTATGATTGCAGCTTGCATCTCTGGTGTAGATATTGGCAAAATTGGATGATGCTTGTAATCTTTTTTAATTAGAATCGCTGCTCCTCTTCGGCAGCTGTCTGACGGGTGGTTCGCTACGTAGAGCTCATACCCAAGTACCTTAAAAGTGGCTCTACTACAGAAATGAGTTTCTGATAGCAGAGCGATGTCAATTTGGTTTGTAGCTATAAAGTTTTTAAGTTCTAAGGCTTTGTTGGCTATGCCGTTTGCATTCCAAACTAAGATTTTCATTTTTGGAAGCATTTTTAACCATCATTGTCATTAGTTGGAGCATTTGCTTCTGCATCTCCATCATGTCACGCTGCATTGAGATGAAATGGTCAAAACGGCCCAAGAGACTATCAATTTTGTTTTCCAATTCCGGGTGATTATCCTGAGGAGCAGAATTAGGAGTTTGCCAGGTATTTGTCAGCGGGGGTTGGGTTCCTCTGGCCACGTCAGCAAACGACATGGGCATTCCTCGTGGTTGTTGTCGAAACGGGTTAAATGTTGGTTCTGCAGCTGGGGCATTAGGAAGTTGACTCCCATTTAGTGAAGGTTGGCGGCGAGTTTCCTGGATCACAGGTTGTTTTTAGAGGCGCTGGTAAATTCGGCAGCCTTTGTAATTTGTCGTATGCGTCATTTTGCACTGAACGCAGGTGAGGTTCATTAAGTGGCTTAATGCACTCGGCTGATGCGTGGTTTTCACCACATTTTACACAGCGAAAAGCTCTCCTGCAATAGCGCTTGGTGTGTCCATAATTTTGACAGCGATGACATTGTACAAAATCGTTACTTTTACGCGGCTTTTCTACGGTTATTTTTTGTCGACACAGGGAGGTTGTTCGAAAGATTTCCTTATTATTAACTTTAGGATCAAGGTCAACAAAAAAATGTCAAGCGTTGAACCGTCCCGTTTACTTTTCGGGTTATATATATTGCGGACTGAGTGGCCCAATTTTGTCAGTTCCGCTTTTAGTTGCTCATGGCTTGTAGATATATTATGTAGTTATATTATTAGAATTAACAATTTAAATAGTTTACAACATACTTTTAGGGGGTCCTTAATTTTATTACTTGCATAATATTAGGTGTTAACTTACATAAGCAAATAACTGTATAAATAGTCTGTAATAAGTGTGCCAATCATAAGCACGGAATTAAACGGTTCGACATCCTTATAGTTTTAAAGCAGTTTATTGAATAGGATGCGTCTAGAATAAAGATAACACTTTGGCTTTGGAGGTAGACCATCGTTGGCAAGAAGGAAAATACAACCGAAACTTCAATCGATTTAGTCAATTTTCCAGAATTAACTGAAAATGAACCTAAATTTTTTTTTGTAAAAGTATATGCTGTAGTAAATGAAGATAGTGATGAAGATTAGTTAACGTAATTGAAACTAAGCTAAATAAATAGTTTTTCTTATTGTAATAATTTAACTTCGGTATTATTATTTTTATAGAGTATAAATAAAGCTTTAAAATCATAAAATAAACATTCCACATAATATTAAAAAAAAAATTTTAAATAAGGGGAAAAAAACTTTAATTTTTTTATTTTTTTAACATTGTTCCACCAAACCGATTTGGTTTAAATTTTTACGGTATATAGAAGAATATTAAAGGAATTTTGTGAAAAAAAATTGTGATTTTTTATTTTTCTTTTTTCTTAAACAAAAATAATAAAATTTTGAATTTGTTTTAAGAAAAACTGACAAAAAAAATTCTTTTTATTGCCCTTATTAATAAACATTATCGTGTAAATTTTGATTCAAAAATATTCCATACTTTAGTCGCAATAATTCAAAAAGTGAATATCACGTTTTTTTAAATTAAGCGGTGACGCATTAATTTTTCGATCTGAAATTTTTTGTACAATTTTTTTTTCTACCTACAAATCGATCTGCATCAATAGTTTTAAAAAATCGCTGGGGGAACTTTTGGGTACCTTAACCGGCTAGACCCTTTCGCTGATTTATAGAATTCGGGTGTTCTACCCCAGAAGAGTTCGAATGGGGTAAGTTTCGTGACGGAGTGGACTGAATTGTTGTACGTTGTAAGAGTTTCTGACAACAATTTGTCGTGGTCAGTGGTCAGTTTATTGGCTTTTCTTTCCACTATAATTATCCTGTAAATTTCAGTTAGTGTAGAGTGAAGTCTCTCAACTGGTGAGTTACTTGTTGATTGTTGAAGTGTGCAAGATAATATTGCACAGATTTTGGTTGTTATTGTAAAGGTTGTAACGAACCTCCCGAGTAGCGGGGGTTGCTGGAGTAACTCAGACGGTTGTCCAGTGTCCGTTCACAAGAAATTTCTTTTCCCAGCTAATGTACACCTTATTGCTGACCTACCTCACAACCTATTCATTTTTACTTGCGCATTACCTATTGTAGGCTAAGTCTCCGGTATCACCAGGCGAGTTTGTCCTTCTCATTTCCTATTTTTTTCTTTTTAACATATATAATTTTTTTTTCAAACACCACATAAATTCTAAACAATTTCTTTACACTTTTTTTTACTGTAAAAAAAAAGAAAAGTACCTACAATACAATTCCCAACTCAACAGACGCTTGTTTTTAAAATTTTATCAACTTTAACTTTTATTGTGACAACTCTTGTTTGAAAACATTTACACCACCATATTGGCTCCATTTTAATTTAAACCTCACCCCGGCAACCATCACTAGCTGCCCACCAGTGGTTAAGGACTGACCTCTTAACAACCGCTTCCTCACTGCTTTTAGAACCGGAGTTGGCCAGTCGCCTTCGTCTTCCATATGTCGCCAAAACCGTCTACCTATGAGAGCTCCCTCTGTTCTCTGGCCACCTGCTGCTGCCAATTGTCTCTTCTGCAGCCTCCTTTGCAGCGCCTCCAATCGCCGTTGCGCCTGTTGATGATGTTGCTTCAACTATAGCTGGGCGGCCCGCAACCTCTCCAACTCCACGCGCTGCCCTTCTAAACTGCTACGCATTGGCGCATCAGCTCTTGCAGGCTGCGGGGCCACAAAACGGGCTCTTCCCGCACGTTTTGATGGTGTCCACGCCGCTGCGTCTGCGTCCTCATCGTCTCGCATGGAGGTGGCGCCTCAGGTTCACGCGCCTGTCGTGCTTCGACCCTAGGCCGCCGGCTCCGTCTCTACATATGCCGTGCTGCTACTTCCGGCTGCTGCTCTGCCGTCACAGGCTGCTGCACCGCCGTTATAGGCTGCTGCGCCGCCGTCATAGGCTCTTGCGCCATTTCAGCCGCTTTTGCTTTACCCAGCTTTATTCTGGCTTCCTGCAGTGCTGCCCTCTGCAACTCGTGCTGCTCAACTAGATAAGCCCACGAAACGAGCTCATTGGTTGACCGCACCGCAATTTGTAAAGCCCAAAAAAATAAAGATAGATAAAAATTTACTAAGGGGACACCCGGGTTTGAACCGGGGACCTCTCGATCTGCAGTCGAATGCTCTACCACTGAGCTATATCCCCAACATAAAATAAGCTTACGAAGCCGTTCACAAAAACAACAACCAGTCATGAGCAACAAACAAAACACATTGATGACGAAAGCCAGAGCAAGACATGATCGATCTCAAGATAGGAGCATACTGCCAGCAGCCAATGATAGTAGTCCAAGACATGATGTTGGCATTGGCTAAATATAGCCCGATATAATTTAAAAAAAAAGAGTATATTATATAGATGTTGCATGTGCAAAAATGTTTAGCATTGACTAGGGTAGCGATTGGGCTATGTCCGTTTGTCCATATGAGTCGCTTGACCCGGGAGACTATAAGAGGACACAAAATTTTAACAACAGATGATCGATAAAGTTTGAAAAATTAGGAGGTTGATATCTGCCACCATTTTCACGCAGCAGCGGCGAGTTTCAAACTTTTCACTCGAAACTTTATATAGATTTACGTCGTGATTATGTGCATCTATGGTCTATATTCAATAGAAGCCCGCCTTCCCCCTTAATTTCTGCCACCCAAGCAACACATTGATTTATAGATACCGAACCTTTTTACAGCCGGGGTATTACTCAGACTGGCCAGGGTTCGTAACAAGAAGTTTGTAGATTTGCGGGGACACTAGCGGGTAAGCTTCAGTAGACGTTGGGTTTCGGACCACGTGTTTAATAACGTGGTGGTCCAGAACCACGGGAAGAAGCTCGCGGGGTAAGAAGTGGAGCCACGCACTTAATGGTCTAACGGCGGAGTAGGGGCGGGACCAGCGACGTGCGAGAAGATGGGGTTAGGATCACGTGTTTAATAACGTAGTGACCTCGTGTGGCAACCGGAGAATAGGAAGGCAGAGTGTGGTCGAGTATTAATGAGATTGCGGCGTAGAGGACAGTTAGAGGCCTGCATAGAGAGACCAAAGTCACGTGTTTAATAACGCTGTGGCATTGGAAAGAACTAATGTGGCAGCGCAAGTAAAAGTGATAGGTCTAGGAAACTGGGCCGGGATTACACATTTAATAATTCAGTGTCTAAAGATCAGGGGTGTTATTTGCAGTGTTGCTGGCAGCATACTATGCCTACGTGGTGGACTAAGGTCAGAGAAAGTGGGGGGTTCTTGTGCTACCTAGAACACAGCCCCGTCACACAACTAAAAATAGTAGACAGAGAACGAAATCAGAACGGATGGACTAAGGGTCTGGAGCTAGATGTTGCTGCTCTTGTCTCATACGCACCCAACCTTGTAAATGAACGAATTCATTTACCCTTTTAATTTTAAATATTGGTAATGCAGATTTCTTTTCTACAGGTGCCTATAGGGGCGTTAATTCATTTTAATGCATGTCACGGAATCCAGAGATAGGATTGGCCTTGCACAAACTTCATTTTTAAATACACTTATTATTTTTATTTCTGGCATGTGTGTGGGTGTTGCTTTACTCGGTTTTCCCTTTCTTATTTTCAATATATATTTCACTATTTTATATTGGTATTACTGAACTTCAAATTAATTAGTATATAACAAAGCAAGGAAGCACACACATACATACCATACCAATTCGCAAATATTAATTTTTTTAAACTTATATATAGTATATATATAAATACTTTGTAAACTATAGTTTTAGAAGGTCACTATGGCCAGTGAAAAAGGGTTTAGAGCGCAAATGCTGAGGCACACATGCGCTAGATAAAGCAAATTCTTGATGTTATTCCACACTTTGGGTCGATCTACAGTTTTGCTTCAGGTCTAGTAATGCACTGGCATACTGACACTGACTTCAGAGCAGGTAGAATATATACTATATTGGTGTTGAGCGATCCTAAGTTGATCGTGACAAAACGTCCACCCAAAAGGTATGCGCACTAAACAAAGACAAAGTTAGCCCACGATTAAACTCTTACGTACCTTTCAAATATGAATATTGGATATACAAATATACCTTTTCAGGCGAAAATCAAAATATTGTACACCTGTTATGGCCACTATTACTTTGATGTTTGCAGATTTGATTTATTTCGCACTTGTTTTTTGTTTGCTGGCCGAAAAAAAAGGAAGTTGCCGTGGTTAGGAAAGAAGAAGAAACCACGATTGAGCAAAAATTGTACGGCTTTTGCAAACACTGGTTTGAGCACTACTACCATGGCCATATAAGTGTTATAACACTTGGTAATAGCTCGAAAATATAATATAACTACAACTCCAGCATCCAAAAACTGAGCCTCATCCAATCCGCGTAGACGGCCTTCTGAATGCTCCCTTCTCTAAATTTAGTTTTAAATGTTTTGGGTTATAGTCAATTATATTCGAGTCTTGCACGCATGTTTTTGCTTTACTTTACGAAAGAACATTTAGCTAAACCCAAATTGGTTGCAACTCCAAAATAGAAGAAAAATAAAAAAACTGAATCATGCCAACAATGTACAGATCAGCAGCAAATGAATTATAGTGTATCTACAAGTCGTAAGTATCATTCAGATACTGGGGGATACTGCCATAGATGGTGTAACGAACCTCCCGGGTAGCGGGGGTTGCTGGAGTAACTCAGGCGGTTGTCCAGTGTCCGTTCACAACAAATGAATATTTGCTGGATCTTCTGTTAAATAACAACACTAGTAGTAATATTTTAATATAATTCTATTTTATCCTGGGTTCTTGCTTAGCTGCGTGTACCTCGCTCAGGACGGAACTCTCAATGAGCTGTTGCGCACGCCTTATATAGGCTATGCCGCCACTGAAGCTCCTATTTCCGTACCAATTTGCCCAAAATTTCCGCCTAGCAACAGCGGTACTCTGTTCAGCTACTTATCTCTTATCACCTACCTGACTCCTCCTGACTATTTCAATCTCCTACTCTACATTTACACATACGCACTACTAATGTAAACCTAACTGGTGTTTCCTATACAACTATCCTACTCTTATTCCCTATCTCTAACTAACTACCACTGTGCGAATGGGTGTTCGCTGTCAACGCAACAGCCTGCTGATCGCCTATTACCAAGCCGTTACGTTGCAGCTACCTATCCTACTTCTTCGCTTTCTCTGCTTTCTTTTAACCCCTTGGTTACTAAGAAAGCGTTGTGATGTGTCAAATTGACTCCACACACTGCCCCCTTTTTTCACCAAAATAATAATAAAAAAAAAAACAATCTAACCTAAACAAATAAGATCTCAGCTGAAGCCTTCTGCGCCCAAGTCTGAACAGTCCTCGGCTCCACCAAACATAACGCACGGCCAGGAAAATTATACCGCCCATTGCGGATTTAACTCCCTAACAATCATTTTTCCCGGGCTTGTTCTCCCTTCATTGGGGTACCATAAAGCCCCGTCACAAAAGGATTTACCTTTCCCTTTAAACGGTTTACGGTCACACTTCCAGTGTGCCGCTCATAAACAAAATACGCGCCCTACTGAGCACGCTGTCCTTGCAGACGTGCCTAAGTGCTCTTCTCTAACAGAATTACTCTTCGCTGCCTCTGATGCCGTAACAGAACACCCTTGCGGTGCTCCTGGGCGCAGCCCTTCTCCTCTCTTACAATTTTCGCGCCTTATCGTAAAATGCCGGTTTCGCCTTACACCTATTCGCTTGCACTAGACATCCAGCTGCCCCTGACTTCTAATTCCCAGCTTTTACTTTTAAACTGTTATCTACAAAAACCTAAATGTTTCCTAACGAATCCTTATCCAAAACCAACCGCTATTTCAATTTCGTAGCAATTAGCTTTTGAAAGGGTTCGGCTGCCCCGGCGCTGCCATTCCTGCGCCCGCGCGCATTGCTTACTGCCGTCAGCTGTTAGTTAAACAAAAAGAAGATTAACAAAATTATAATGTGCTCAATCAGGTAAGTTTTTTTTTCCTAAATTTTCCAATTTCTTTAGCTTACACCTGATCTGCGTGGTTCTGCATCGCTGAATAGTTTTCCTATTCATATTTATTTCCTTGGTAAGTCATTTTTCCTAAGTTATACCCAATTACTAATTATACATTATCTTTTCCTAGCTAATGTATATACTAGTGCTGACCTACCACAACATATTTATTTGTGCCTGTTTAATATTTATTGCATGCTAAGTTTCTGTTTTCACCAGGTGAGTGTGTCATTCTCATTTTTTATATTTTTTGCCTTTTTAAAATTTTTTTTTTTCAGATACTACCTAAATTTCTTTATTTATATATATACTTTTAATCCTGTAAAAAAATAAAAGTACCAACTATCCAACTGTAATTTTTACAACTTTTATTAAGACGAATCTTAATTAAACCCCTTTATACCACCATATTGGCTCCATCTAACCCTATACCTCTCCCCGGCAACCATCACTAGTTGTCCTCCATTGGATAAAGGCTGACCTTTTAGCAACCGCTTTCGGACTGCTTTAATTACAGGAGTTGGCCAGTCGCCTTCGTCCTTTATCTTTCGCCATACCCGTCTACCAGAGTGAGCACCCTCCGTTCTATGGCCACCTGCTGCTGCCCCTTGCCTCTGCTGCAGCCTCCTTTGCAGCGCCTCTAAACGTCGTTGTGCTTGATGATTATGTTGCTCAGTTGCCCGCCGATGTATTGTTGCTGCTGGGCGCAGGCTCCGCTCTAGCGCCTGTTGTGCTCCTGCCCTAATCTCCTTGCTCCGTTTTGGTGCTCCATTTTCTCTCTCTTATTTTCTGCTTCGCTCGTTCACTTTAAAATGACCGCTGTTACTCAGCTGTCATTTTTGGAACCGCTTAACAGAAGCCTCTGTTACGGTTCGTAGCCGATTTGATGATTATCCTAACGGATCCTCTCATCCTACGCTCGCTTTTCACGCATTTTCGGAACCGTTACAACTGAATTGTATTCGGCTCCCAGCAACTATGCACGTCGCTCACACAAACAAGACCTATTTTTATTTGTGTGCCCAACTATGCAAAACTGTAGTTATATACATATATGCACAACCACAAATGCACACACGTATGTATATAGCAGGAATACTTTGCTTGCTACTCACAACCACCCTCTTTCAAAATCATTTCAAACGATCCGATCCGATCCGATCCAGTGCACAAGTCAAAGCAAGACACAAACAATACCAACACGAAACAAAAAACTGATGCTCTCACATGCAAAGCGACCAAATGAGCGCAAAAGCCGAAGGGCACCCGAGCAAGCTCCGAGCTCTGATTATGGCCGCATCGAAAATTGGCTGCGTTTGAATGTAACGGCCGAGGATTCCACTCTCTTAGTTTCGATACTCTTTGGGCAACTCTATACCTCATTCGTAATAAAATTGTCTATTTGTTGTCATTCATTTTAATGAGACAACCGATGGGTGCAATTTGCATAATAAACTCACAGAAAAACTTTTTTGGCATTTTAGAATTCTACAAAACTTTTAAAAGCCTATAACTATATCCAATTTCTTGTTGGATTTGTATTCACGCCTAGATGTCACATCTGCTTTTATCGGAGCCTATGTCTTCCTCCTACAACTCGTTAGAGCTAAGGAACATTTTCATTTAATGCACTATCTTCCAAGCTCATAGCAAAATCACGCAACCATCTATAAACGGGTAAACCTGCGCTTTAATACCTTTACAACGGTATATGGCTCGACTAGATCAGACGCTCTAGTTAAAAGTTCAAAACTACCTGTAATTTATCTCTTGCTTTCGTCACAGCGCGTAGTAGTGTTTAAAATAGTATACTTTTTCAGCTTCTTGAATTTCATTAATTGCCAGCTTATAATTCACAACTGGTCAAAGCAACGTTCCAATAAGGCATTCGTTTATTTGTTGACTTAGTATATTTTTTTTTTTTTTTATTATTCCGTCAACTTTATAAATACGTATTTTCTATTAAGGTCCTTGTCACAAGAGATGGGTGCTTACGAGATACGAAATTTCGACTATGGTATTATCTTGGCAATGCAATCTATTTTTGTACAAGAGATGGGTGCTTCTGAAATACGAAATTTCTACCATGGTATTTTCTTGGCAATGCATTCTTTTTTTGTACAAGAGATGGGTGCTTCTGAAATACGAAATTTCTACCATGGTAATATTTGGCCATGCATTCTTTTTTCGTACAAGAGATGGGTGCTTCCGAAATACGAAATTTCGACCATGGTATTATCTTGGCAATGCATTCTTTTTTTTTTGTACAAGAGATGGGTGCTTCCGAAATACGAAATTTCGACCATGGTATTATCTTGGCAATGCAATCTATTTTTGCACAAGAGATGGATGCTTCCGAAATACGAAATTTCGACCATGGCATCTTGGCAATGCATTCTTTTTTTGTACTTTTTTTATACCATCGACTTTATAAGTACTACTTTTCACTTCACCACGCAAATATTCAGTAATTATCCAAATTTTTGAACCCTTGCGATAGGGTGCATAATTGACAATATTCTTCTGGCCATTAAGGTTAAGATTTTGCATAACAAGAGATGGGTGCTTCTGAAATACGAAATTTAGACCATGGTGTTATCTTGGCCATGCATTCTTTTTTTGTACAAGAGATGGATGCTTCCGAAATACGAAATTTAGACCATGGCATCTTTGCAATGCATTCTTTTTTTGTACTTTTTTTATACCATCGACTTTATAAGTACTAATTTTCACTTCACCACGCAAATATTCAGTAATTATCCAAATTTTTGAACCCTTGCGATAGGGTGCATAATTGACAATATTCTTCTGGCCATTAAGGTTAAGATTTTGCATAACAAGAGATGGGTGCTTCTGAAATACGAAATTTAGACCATGGTGTTATCTTGGCCATGCATTCTTTTTTTGTACAAGAGATGGATGCTTCCGAAATACGAAATTTAGACCATGGCATCTTGGCAATGCATTCTTTTTTTGTACTTTTTTTATACCATCGACTTTATAAGTACTAATTTTCACTTCACCACGCAAATATTCAGTAATTATCCAAATTTTTGAACCCTTGCGATAGGGTGCATAATTGACAATATTCTTCTGGCCATTAAGGTTAAGATTTTGCATAACAAGAGATGGGTGCTTCTGAAATACGAAATTTAGACCATGGTGTTATCTTGGCCATGCATTCTTTTTTTGTACAAGAGATGGGTGCTTCTGAAATACGAAATTTCTACCATGGTAATATTTGGCCATGCATTCTTTTTTCGTACAAGAGATGGGTGCTTCCGAAATACGAAATTTCGACCATGGTATTATCTTGGCAATGCATTCTTTTTTTTTTGTACAAGAGATGGGTGCTTCCGAAATACGAAATTTCGACCATGGTATTATCTTGGCAATGCAATCTATTTTTGTACAAGAGATGGGTGCTTCTGAAATACGAAATTTCGACCATGGCATCTTGGCAATGCATTCTTTTTTTGTACTTTTTTTATACCATCGACTTTATAAGTACTACTTTTCACTTCACCACGCAAATATTCAGTAATTATCCAAATTTTTGAACCCTTGCGATAGGGTGCATAATTGACAATATTCTTCTGGCCATTAAGGTTAAGATTTTGCATAACAAGAGATGGGTGCTTCTGAAATACGAAATTTAGACCCTGGTGTTATCTTGGCCATGCATTCTTTTTTTGTACAAGAGATGGATGCTTCCGAAATACGAAATTTAGACCATGGCATCTTTGCAATGCATTCTTTTTTTGTACTTTTTTTATACCATCGACTTTATAAGTACTAATTTTCACTTCACCACGCAAATATTCAGTAATTATCCAAATTTTTGAACCCTTGCGATAGGGTGCATAATTGACAATATTCTTCTGGCCATTAAGGTTAAGATTTTGCATAACAAGAGATGGGTGCTTCTGAAATACGAAATTTAGACCATGGTGTTATCTTGGCCATGCATTCTTTTTTTGTACAAGAGATGGATGCTTCCGAAATACGAAATTTAGACCATGGCATCTTGGCAATGCATTCTTTTTTTGTACTTTTTTTATACCATCGACTTTATAAGTACTAATTTTCACTTCACCACGCAAATATTCAGTAATTATCCAAATTTTTGAACCCTTGCGATAGGGTGCATAATTGACAATATTCTTCTGGCCATTAAGGTTAAGATTTTGCATAACAAGAGATGGGTGCTTCTGAAATACGAAATTTAGACCATGGTGTTATCTTGGCCATGCATTCTTTTTTTGTACAAGAGATGGGTGCTTCTGAAATACGAAATTTCTACCATGGTAATATTTGGCCATGCATTCTTTTTTCGTACAAGAGATGGGTGCTTCCGAAATACGAAATTTCGACCATGGTATTATCTTGGCAATGCATTCATTTTTTTTTGTACAAGAGATGGGTGCTTCCGAAATACGAAATTTCGACCATGGTATTATCTTGGCAATGCAATCTATTTTTGTACAAGAGATGGGTGCTTCTGAAATACGAAATTTCGACCATGGCATCTTGGCAATGCATTCTTTTTTTGTACTTTTTTTATACCATCGACTTTATAAGTACTACTTTTCACTTCACCACGCAAATATTCAGTAATTATCCAAATTTTTGAACCCTTGCGATAGGGTGCATAATTGACAATATTCTTCTGGCCATTAAGGTTAAGATTTTGCATAACAAGAGATGGGTGCTTCTGAAATACGAAATTTAGACCATGGTGTTATCTTGGCCATGCATTCTTTTTTTGTACAAGAGATGGATGCTTCCGAAATACGAAATTTAGACCATGGCATCTTTGCAATGCATTCTTTTTTTGTACTTTTTTTATACCATCGACTTTATAAGTACTAATTTTCACTTCACCACGCAAATATTCAGTAATTATCCAAATTTTTGAACCCTTGCGATAGGGTGCATAATTGACAATATTCTTCTGGCCATTAAGGTTAAGATTTTGCATAACAAGAGATGGGTGCTTCTGAAATACGAAATTTAGACCATGGTGTTATCTTGGCCATGCATTCTTTTTTTGTACAAGAGATGGATGCTTCCGAAATACGAAATTTAGACCATGGCATCTTGGCAATGCATTCTTTTTTTGTATTTTTTTTATACCATCGACTTTATAAGTACTAATTTTCACTTCACCACGCAAATATTCAGTAATTATCCAAATTTTTGAACCCTTGCGATAGGGTGCATAATTGACAATATTCTTCTGGCCATTAAGTTTAAGATTTTGCATAACAAGAGATGGGTGCTTCCGAAATACGAAATTTAGACCATGGTGTTATCTTGGCCATGCATTCTTTTTTTGTAAAAGAGATGGATGCTTCCGAAATACGAAATTTTGACCATGTCATCTTGGCAATGCTTTCTTTTTTTGTACTTTTTTTATACCATCGACTTTATAAGTACTAATTTTCACTTCACCACGCAAATATTCAGTAATTATCCAAATTTTTGAACCCTTGCGATAGGGTGCATAATTGACAATATTCTTCTGGCCATTAAGGTCCTTGTCACAAGAGATGGGTGCTTCCGAAATACGAAATTTTGACCATGGTGTTATCTTGGCCATGCATTCTTTTTTTGTACAAGAGATGGATGCTTCCGAAATACGAAATTTTGGCCATGGCATCTTGGCAATGCATTCTTTTTTTGTACTTTTTTTATACCATTGACTTTATAAGTACTAATTTTCACTTCACCACGCAAATATTCGGTAATTATCCAAATTTTTGAACCTTTGCGATGCGTTGGGTACTTAATTGACAATATTCTTCTGGCCATTAAGGTCCTTGTCACAAGAGATGGGTGCTTCCGAAATACGAAATTTTGACCATGGTGTTATCTTGGCCATGCATTCTTTTTTTGTACAAGAGATGGATGCTTCCGAAATACGAAATTTTGACCATGGCATCTTGGCAATGCATTCTTTTTTTGTACTTTTTTTATGCCATTGACTTTATAAGTACTAATTTTCACTTCACCACGCAAATATTCGGTAATTATCCAAATTTTTGAACCTTTGCGATGCGTTGGGTACTTAATTGACAATATTCTTCTGGCCATTAAGGTCCTTGTCACAAGAGATGGGTGCTTCCGAAATACGAAATTTTGACCATGGTGTTATCTTGGCCATGCATTCTTTTTTTGTACAAGAGATGGATGCTTCCGAAATACGAAATTTTGACCATGGCATCTTGGCAATGCATTCTTTTTTTGTACTTTTTTTATACCATCGACTTTATAAGTACTAATTTTCACTTCACCACGCAAATATTCAGTAATTATCCAAATTTTTGAACCCTTGCGATAGGGTGCATAATTGACAATATTCTTCTGGCCATTAAGGTTAAGATTTTGCATAACAAGAGATGGGTGCTTCTGAAATACGAAATTTAGACCATGGTGTTATCTTGGCCATGCATTCTTTTTTTGTACAAGAGATGGGTGCTTCTGAAATACGAAATTTCTACCATGGTAATATTTGGCCATGCATTCTTTTTTCGTACAAGAGATGGGTGCTTCCGAAATACGAAATTTCGACCATGGTATTATCTTGGCAATGCATTCATTTTTTTTTGTACAAGAGATGGGTGCTTCCGAAATACGAAATTTCGACCATGGTATTATCTTGGCAATGCAATCTATTTTTGTACAAGAGATGGGTGCTTCTGAAATACGAAATTTCGACCATGGCATCTTGGCAATGCATTCTTTTTTTGTACTTTTTTTATACCATCGACTTTATAAGTACTACTTTTCACTTCACCACGCAAATATTCAGTAATTATCCAAATTTTTGAACCCTTGCGATAGGGTGCATAATTGACAATATTCTTCTGGCCATTAAGGTTAAGATTTTGCATAACAAGAGATGGGTGCTTCTGAAATACGAAATTTAGACCATGGTGTTATCTTGGCCATGCATTCTTTTTTTGTACAAGAGATGGATGCTTCCGAAATACGAAATTTAGACCATGGCATCTTTGCAATGCATTCTTTTTTTGTACTTTTTTTATACCATCGACTTTATAAGTACTAATTTTCACTTCACCACGCAAATATTCAGTAATTATCCAAATTTTTGAACCCTTGCGATAGGGTGCATAATTGACAATATTCTTCTGGCCATTAAGGTTAAGATTTTGCATAACAAGAGATGGGTGCTTCTGAAATACGAAATTTAGACCATGGAGTTATCTTGGCCATGCATTCTTTTTTTGTACAAGAGATGGGTGCTTCTGAAATACGAAATTTCTACCATAGTAATATTTGGCCATGCATTCTTTTTTCGTACAAGAGATGGGTGCTTCCGAAATACGAAATTTCGACCATGGTATTATCTTGGCAATGCATTCTTTTTTTTTTGTACAAGAGATGGGTGCTTCCGAAATACGAAATTTCGACCATGGTATTATCTTGGCAATGCAATCTATTTTTGTACAAGAGATGGGTGCTTCTGAAATACGAAATTTCGACCATGGCATCTTGGCAATGCATTCTTTTTTTGTACTTTTTTTATACCATCGACTTTATAAGTACTACTTTTCACTTCACCACGCAAATATTCAGTAATTATCCAAATTTTTGAACCCTTGCGATAGGGTGCATAATTGACAATATTCTTCTGGCCATTAAGGTTAAGATTTTGCATAACAAGAGATGGGTGCTTCTGAAATACGAAATTTAGACCATGGTGTTATCTTGGCCATGCATTCTTTTTTTGTACAAGAGATGGATGCTTCCGAAATACGAAATTTAGACCATGGCATCTTTGCAATGCATTCTTTTTTTGTACTTTTTTTATACCATCGACTTTATAAGTACTAATTTTCACTTCACCACGCAAATATTCAGTAATTATCCAAATTTTTGAACCCTTGCGATAGGGTGCATAATTGACAATATTCTTCTGGCCATTAAGGTTAAGATTTTGCATAACAAGAGATGGGTGCTTCTGAAATACGAAATTTAGACCATGGTGTTATCTTGGCCATGCATTCTTTTTTTGTACAAGAGATGGGTGCTTCCGAAATACGAAATTTCTACCATGGTAATATTTGGCCATGCATTCTTTTTTTGTACAAGAGATGGGTGCTTCCGAAATACGAAATTTCGACCATGGTATTATCTTGGCAATGCAATCTATTTTTGCACAAGAGATGGATGCTTCCGAAATACGAAATTTCGACCATGGTATTATCTTGGCAATGCATTCTTTTTTTTTGTACAAGAGATGGGTGCTTCCGAAATACGAAATTTCGACCATGGTATTATCTTGGCAATGCAATCTATTTTTGCACAAGAGATGGATGCTTCCGAAATACGAAATTTCGACCATGGCATCTTGGCAATGC
The DNA here is from genome assembly GCA_035041775.1 of Chymomyza caudatula. Lineage (NCBI taxonomy): Eukaryota > Metazoa > Arthropoda > Insecta > Diptera > Drosophilidae > Chymomyza > Chymomyza caudatula. Next base: position 4,652,684 of record JAWNKW010000138.1, read on the forward strand.
ATTCTTTTTTTGTACTTTTTTTATACCATCGACTTTATAAGTACTACTTTTCACTTCACCACGCAAATATTCAGTAATTATCCAAATTTTTGAACCCTTGCGATAGGGTGCATAATTGACAATATTCTTCTGGCCATTAAGGTTAAGATTTTGCATAACAAGAGATGGGTGCTTCTGAAATACGAAATTTAGACCATGGTGTTATCTTGGCCATGCATTCTTTTTTTGTACAAGAGATGGATGCTTCCGAAATACGAAATTTAGACCATGGCATCTTTGCAATGCATTCTTTTTTTGTACTTTTTTTATACCATCGACTTTATAAGTACTAATTTTCACTTCACCACACAAATATTCAGTAATTATCCAAATTTTTGAACCCTTGCGATAGGGTGCATAATTGACAATATTCTTCTGGCCATTAAGGTTAAGATTTTGCATAACAAGAGATGGGTGCTTCTGAAATACGAAATTTAGACCATGGTGTTATCTTGGCCATGCATTCTTTTTTTGTACAAGAGATGGATGCTTCCGAAATACGAAATTTAGACCATGGCATCTTTGCAATGCATTCTTTTTTTGTACTTTTTTTATACCATCGACTTTATAAGTACTAATTTTCACTTCACCACGCAAATATTCAGTAATTATCCAAATTTTTGAACCCTTGCGATAGGGTGCATAATTGACAATATTCTTCTGGCCATTAAGGTTAAGATTTTGCATAACAAGAGATGGGTGCTTCTGAAATACGAAATTTAGACCATGGTGTTATCTTGGCCATGCATTCTTTTTTTGTACAAGAGATGGATGCTTCCGAAATACGAAATTTAGACCATGGCATCTTGGCAATGCATTCTTTTTTTGTACTTTTTTTATACCATCGACTTTATAAGTACTAATTTTCACTTCACCACGCAAATATTCAGTAATTATCCAAATTTTTGAACCCTTGCGATAGGGTGCATAATTGACAATATTCTTCTGGCCATTAAGGTTAAGATTTTGCATAACAAGAGATGGGTGCTTCTGAAATACGAAATTTAGACCATGGTGTTATCTTGGCCATGCATTCTTTTTTTGTACAAGAGATGGGTGCTTCCGAAATACGAAATTTCTACCATGGTAATATTTGGCCATGCATTCTTTTTTTGTACAAGAGATGGGTGCTTCCGAAATACGAAATTTCGACCATGGTATTATCTTGGCAATGCAATCTATTTTTGCACAAGAGATGGATGCTTCCGAAATACGAAATTTCGACCATGGTATTATCTTGGCAATGCATTCTTTTTTTTTGTACAAGAGATGGGTGCTTCCGAAATACGAAATTTCTACCATGGTAATATTTGGCCATGCATTCTTTTTTTGTACAAGAGATGGGTGCTTCCGAAATACGAAATTTCGACCATGGTATTATCTTGGCAATGCAATCTATTTTTGCACAAGAGATGGGTGCTTCTGAAATACGAAATTTCGACCATGGTATTATCTTGGCAATGCAATCTATTTTTGCACAAGAGATGGATGCTTCCGAAATACGAAATTTCTACCATGGTATTTTCTTGGCAATGCATTCTTTTTTTGTACAAGAGATGGGTGCTTCTGAAATACGAAATTTCTACCATGGTAATATTTGGCCATGCATTCTTTTTTCGTACAAGAGATGGGTGCTTCCGAAATACGAAATTTCGACCATGGTATTATTTTGGCAATGCATTCTTTTTTTTTTTGTACAAGAGATGGGTGCTTCTGAAATACGAAATTTCGACCATGGTATTATCTTGGCAATGCAATCTATTTTTGCACAAGAGATGGGTGCTTCTGAAATACGAAATTTCGACCATGGTATTATCTTGGCAATGCAATCTATTTTTGCACAAGAGATGGATGCTTCCGAAATACGAAATTTCTACCATGGTATTTTCTTGGCAATGCATTCTTTTTTTGTACAAGAGATGGGTGCTTCTGAAATACGAAATTTCTACCATGGTAATATTTGGCCATGCATTCTTTTTTCGTACAAGAGATGGGTGCTTCCGAAATACGAAATTTCGACCATGGTATTATCTTGGCAATGCATTCTTTTTTTTTTGTACAAGAGATGGGTGCTTCCGAAATACGAAATTTCGACCATGGTATTATCTTGGCAATGCAATCTATTTTTGCACAAGAGATGGATGCTTCCGAAATACGAAATTTCGACCATGGCATCTTGGCAATGCATTCTTTTTTTGTACTTTTTTTATACCATCGACTTTATAAGTACTAATTTTCACTTCACCACGCAAATATTCAGTAATTATCCAAATTTTTGAACCCTTGCGATAGGGTGCATAATTGACAATATTCTTCTGGCCATTAAGGTTAAGATTTTGCATAACAAGAGATGGGTGCTTCTGAAATACGAAATTTAGACCATGGTGTTATCTTGGCCATGCATTCTTTTTTTGTACAAGAGATGGATGCTTCCGAAATACGAAATTTAGACCATGGCATCTTGGCAATGCATTCTTTTTTTGTATTTTTTTTATACCATCGACTTTATAAGTACTAATTTTCACTTCACCACGCAAATATTCAGTAATTATCCAAATTTTTGAACCCTTGCGATAGGGTGCATAATTGACAATATTCTTCTGGCCATTAAGTTTAAGATTTTGCATAACAAGAGATGGGTGCTTCCGAAATACGAAATTTAGACCATGGTGTTATCTTGGCCATGCATTCTTTTTTTGTAAAAGAGATGGATGCTTCCGAAATACGAAATTTTGACCATGTCATCTTGGCAATGCTTTCTTTTTTTGTACTTTTTTTATACCATCGACTTTATAAGTACTAATTTTCACTTCACCACGCAAATATTCAGTAATTATCCAAATTTTTGAACCCTTGCGATAGGGTGCATAATTGACAATATTCTTCTGGCCATTAAGGTCCTTGTCACAAGAGATGGGTGCTTCCGAAATACGAAATTTTGACCATGGTGTTATCTTGGCCATGCATTCTTTTTTTGTACAAGAGATGGATGCTTCCGAAATACGAAATTTTGGCCATGGCATCTTGGCAATGCATTCTTTTTTTGTACTTTTTTTATACCATTGACTTTATAAGTACTAATTTTCACTTCACCACGCAAATATTCGGTAATTATCCAAATTTTTGAACCTTTGCGATGCGTTGGGTACTTAATTGACAATATTCTTCTGGCCATTAAGGTCCTTGTCACAAGAGATGGGTGCTTCCGAAATACGAAATTTTGACCATGGTGTTATCTTGGCCATGCATTCTTTTTTTGTACAAGAGATGGATGCTTCCGAAATACGAAATTTTGACCATGGCATCTTGGCAATGCATTCTTTTTTTGTACTTTTTTTATGCCATTGACTTTATAAGTACTAATTTTCACTTCACCACGCAAATATTCGGTAATTATCCAAATTTTTGAACCTTTGCGATGCGTTGGGTACTTAATTGACAATATTCTTCTGGCCATTAAGGTCCTTGTCACAAGAGATGGGTGCTTCCGAAATACGAAATTTTGACCATGGTGTTATCTTGGCCATGCATTCTTTTTTTGTACAAGAGATGGATGCTTCCGAAATACGAAATTTTGACCATGGCATCTTGGCAATGCATTCTTTTTTTGTACTTTTTTTATACCATCGACTTTATAAGTACTAATTTTCACTTCACCACGCAAATATTCGGTAATTATCCAAATTTTTGAACCTTTGCGATGCGTTGGGTGCATAATTGACAATATTCTTCTGGCCATTAAGGTCCTTGCCAAAAGAGATGGGTGCTTCCGAAATACGAAATTTTGACCATGGTATTGTCTTGGCAATGCATTCTTTTTTTGTACTCAGAAGTAATTTCATCCTCTGCCACAAATGACTACAAGCAAGCGTCGGCAGAAAAAATTCTGCAACATTTTGGCTCTTAGCGCGTGTTGGGTACCTATTTCTAGACTTTGGCATTCTATCTGCAATTTCTTATCTACTTGTTTTTGACTTCGGCTTCTGCTAACGAAGTATCAGTACGCTGGTTGAATGCCGACTTGTTGGAGGTGGTGCTTGAACGTTAGCCTGTGGTCAAGGTCAAGCCTTACACCTAGGATCCGAATGGCCAGCCTAGAACATATGTCGCTCAGTTAGCTGCAAGGGAGGGTTGCCACAGCTCCAGATCGCCGCTCCCATGTGCTGGTTTTGCAAAATGAACTCCCTAAGCACAAAGTATATTATGTGGGGCAACTTCAACAACCAAAAGGAATGGCCACATGAAATGCAGCTGCAGGAACACTGTGCGCTTCAAGGCGAATCTTTCAAACCGCGTATCTTACCGAATAGCTGCGACTATAAAACAATAACTTTTACACGCAGAAATTCCGACTTTTATTACACTAGAACCGCACTACGTACTTTCAAGTTAGCAAGTGCTGTCATAAAACTAAAACTTAAGTTTTACTACTAAAACTACAACAGCAAAAAAAAACGCTATTGCATAATTTTTGGCAGGACCAAATACAAAAATTCGTTCCTATAAAAAAATTAGGCGACAAGCGCTACTACAAGTTACCAAGGCCCGCTATTCAAAACATCTCCAGGAGTTAGACCAGCAAGCAGAAGATGATTCGCCATTTTTTGATCAAAGTCCATCTTATAGGGAATATGATAAACCTTTCATCCCACATGGATCAGTGATGACAGATCGGCACTTTGTGTCGAATAATGATTTTCACGACCTTGCACGCGATATAATTTAGCATAATTAGGTTTAATACGATTAATTATGAAATAAAGAATCATTGAATATTGGCTAACCCAGAAGGGCACACGTCTTCTTTTGAAAAACATCTTACATCACCAATATGAAAGACAGGTATCAAACTTTGGCGAAGATACTTAAAATTAATAATTACTCTAAATATAAATGTAAATTAAAGTACTAACAATTCTGGCATTGCACAAAATGCTACCCATTTATTGTTTTCTGGGAACGTGAAACCCCTGTTTGCTCTCCGTGTTTAAATATCTTGGGGTATTCCCTCCTCTAGGCAAAGAGACAAACAAATGTACTTTTTTTTTTTTTTTTTTGTTGGCCCAACCTTTTTTGTGTAAAAACTCACCCCATCCACGACAATTTAAAAAAAAAAAGAATATGTGATCACTTTTTTTTTTTTTAAAAAACACTTGCACCAAGCAAAATCGAACTGGTCGGTACGACGCCTCAATCAAGAAGAGAAAGCAGGTCTTTCGGACGGGGCCTTCTTAGCTCAGTGTAGACAAAAAAGAAGGAGACCCAAAATAAATGGCTTCTTTCCCACAAAGGGACGGGACGACTTTTGTCCAAAACCAAAACCGCAAAAAAAAGTTATCATAAGTGCCAAAGAAGACGAAAACACTTACAAAACTATGTGAGCGAAATTATCGTATGTGCCAAAAAATCTTCTTCTTTCTTCAAATATAAGCATTTCCTCAAGCAAATTGTAAGCTTGTTTAAATTAGCCGATTATTATAGCAAATTTGCAATTTGGTAGTGATGCTGCCAGCCAAAGTAAAGAAAAGCAGAAAAGAAGCTCTCCTGTAAAATTTGGTGTTTTTACAGGGGTCGATATGGCAACGCCAGAGTTGCACTCTTTCTTCCTTCTCTCACTGCAACATGATGTAAATTTTGGCCCTGCATGTGCATAAAAAATCTAATATATAATATAAATAATACACGCGACAGAAAAAACACTAAACAAATAAACTGTACAATGAATAGAAACAACAAACGTTTCACTTAAAACCCAATTTCGGCAACATAAAGCGATAAAACTGTGAAGCTCGAAGGGAAACATAGACCTGGCCTAGAAACGTGACCAACACCTACTTTGACGGAGCTGCTGGCTCAATCGATGGGAAACTTAATATTACGCTTTTCAGTATCTAGGACTTGGTTCCCTTACCGTACATCTGGTGGGGGATCATATAGGACGACATCAGTCATTTTGACATTGACTGAAGCTCAAAATAATAAAATAGCTCTTGTCCTTCGGCTACAGAGTACAGCGGGAACTTCAAACAACATGAAAACAATGCAGCTTCTTGTCAAACTTACTGTACTTATTACTGTACCAATTGAGAGTAGCTGATGGTATGAAAAAAAAAGGAGTACATCAAGTACACCGAATACTGAGTAAAAATTCAAAACTGCCGCCGCTGCATTAAATTAAATAAATAAGCCAGTGAGGTACATTTATTAAATTTGCACAACATCCGATGCTGTTGTTAACCATTTCCGTTCCGGACTGCCAACACAAACAAAACTTCCACGGCCGCGTTCTGAAAACCAAACAAGCAGATTGGTAGGCCGGTTGGTATTTTGAGGGCGGGCTGCAGCCGGCGCCTTGATTGGGGCTGCAGCGGGTGTCAGCTGGATATTTCAACGTATTGTAAAAACAAAATGTGCAGGCCATAAATTCATACGGCAAAAAAAGAAAGAACCGCAACCAACAAAATGGAAGGCGTAGCACTAAAATAGCAATAAAAAAATATTTACTATACATACTTGTAACGTGTCGCATACGTGTGTGTGTGTGTGTGTGTGGCAACAAAATGCATGCAATATATTTTTCACATGTCTGTGTGTGTGTGTGTGTGTCGTTTGTGAAGAGGGGCATGCCCCTTATGGGGGACGGGGTGTGTGTGTCGCAAAAAATGTGCAAACAAAGCCAAAACAATATCAATAACAAGAGCCAAGAGTCCCTCTATCTGTACGCAGTCCGTCCTAGGCTCAGGGTGTGCTCATGTTTAACACCACTGTTTATTTAGCATACAGCGTTTTTGTCATACTGCACTGTACTTACTGTACTGCATTGATACGTATGTAACTATGAGTTCTGCTGCGTACAGTTGCAGACTTCAATCAGTTGTAGTGGAATTTAATTTGGTCTTAAATTCAATTACGAAGACGGATCCGTCTAAAGCTTGGAGCTCCAAGGCAGTCTGCCCCCAGGTGCGGCAGCGGTGAGCAGTAGCCAAGCACTTTTCGACTTTCAACAAATCTTCAAAAGCAAACAATGGTAAACCGTTATTTAAACGTTGGGCTACCGCACAGCAGAGCAAAGCGTGAACATTGGCGTAGTGGACATAAGAAAGAAGGCGAGAAAAAGAGGCAGACAAACAAAAGTCGGCAAGCCAATGTCAAGTGGTGAATTATAAGTGGACAAAGCAGACAAAAAACATCGGCAGGAATCGGCCGACAAAGCTGCCTCTTTGTTTTTTTACTTCAGTTCCAACGAAACTGTAATACGCTGACCTTGGCAATAACTAAATAAATACTTGCGTTGTTATATATATATGTAGAATTATTGAGTAATGCATAGTTTATTCTACTTATAGTTAAAGATTATATAATAGTTTAGATTAATTAGTTTACTTTTCAGTTCAATTGTACAACTTGATCAACATTATTACAGTTAAACTTTATCAACTTTAATAAGTAACAGACTCCCGGCTCGACTGAATACTTTAACTTCTGTAAGTCGACTGCCCAGAACGATCTCTCCGCTGCAACTATGCGCGGGACGAACTCTCCACTGCTGCTGTTGTCACCTTTCATACTGCATAATGCCACCAACCAACTTTACATATATATATATATATACTATCTCTTAGTATGTACCAAAATGATCAGCACTACAAGAGAAATCGATTTAAGTCCTGGACATAGTCCAGTCATGATCACGCGAAGCGTTCGTTACTTCTCTCAACTTACTTTACGGGTAAATTGTGATATTCCCATAATTTACAACTATATAGATACGTATGTAATGTTCACGTTGATTGCTTAAGGAACTAATAAGCTTATTGACAAATTTAAACAAAACAAAATGTACACTATGTAAAGTCTATAAAAAAGGGTAGAGCAGTGGGCAGCATGAGTGTACAGGGGCTCCAGTAAACTGTGTCAAAATGTGCGCTAAAAAATCCAGGATCCGGCATTAATCTTCGAAATTTGTTTTGTGCAAGTTCCGTACCGTTGCCCATAGCTACAAATTTACGGCCACAGCCTTTCAACGAATGATGCTTAAAGCGCGCAATGTGACCAAGGTTAATATGACCGACAGGCTGGCCAAGCGAACCCCAAAACCCAGCCATAGCCCCACACAATCCGGCCGGGTCGCAGTGAACCGCAACTTATGGCCCGGCAATTTAACGCTTACGATTTTCGTTAAGGGATTTTCGCATGCTATAGCTATGGCCATAGTCTTGGCTCGACCATAACTGTTCCAGGGATTGGGGGATTGAATGCGAAATGCACAAATTGCAAAAATGGCGTACGGAAAAAGAAATGCGCTGCATACATTTAAGTGCAGCAGTAAAAAGCGCCACAGCCGCTGTCGACGCCGCTGCAGCAAGCTGCAACAAGGGGCGCCCGTCACGCTTCGCAGCGTCCAGAAGCAGCAGCAGTGGCGCCACAGCGGTGGCAGCAACTGTACGATGCCTTTTGAGGCTTTTAAAATTCACACGCTGTACTTTTCTATGCAGTTTTGTGCCGCTCAAGTACTTCATTTCGTCTTTAGAACGCGGCACGGCAGCCCCTGGGGCCAAAGGCGTGGGCTAAGGGGGGGCAGCTGGGGAAGGTGGTCTCTGCCACTCAAATGCAATTTACTTTTGTATTTTATTGCAAGACCCAGCACGCAGCTGCAGGCATCGTTTTTCGGTTTTCGCTTTTCGGTTTTGGCTAATTAAATTTTATGCTTGGTAATTTTAGAAAAAAGGCCTCCCGTCCGTCATTTTGGGCTGCCCGGAGTGCTGCAGGGTGTGGATTTAGGGTCTGTTTCTTAGTCAGTTTTAAGCAGAAAGCGCATATAAAAGCGTAGACGGCGGCTGCTATACAAATTGCATGCGATAAATAAAACAAGCAGCCGTTAATATAAAGCAGCGTTTTGTTCGCAAATGCTATCACTTTAAACTAAATGCGCCTTTAAATGTTACATAACAAAATAAACAGCATTATATGGTATGTGCTTTACAGAAGGATGTCCTCCTGGACAATGCATTGCATCAAACATGGAGGCAAAAAGCCCAAAGACCAAAACCAGAATATGCAAATCAAACAACGCAAAAATATTTTGAGCCAAAGGTTTTTCCGAAACGGCCAAAAAACCAAAGAAAAGATAAATGCTCAGCTGACGTAACAGACATTTATCACAGCTGTTGAAGTGGCAAGAGCCATGCCGTTGCATGCAGCATTTGGCAGCAAGAAGCTATAAACGTTTTGAAGCGAGAACATTAAACGACATTGAGAAATGTCTGCAAACTTGATAACTACTCATTTATTTGATATTAATAAGCTTATTTTAGACAACAAATTCAATTCTCGCTTCTAAATGTATCAACATATACAGAAAAAACTCACTATCCACAAAGTTAAAACTAGATTGTCTGCCGAGAATTGTTAATTCAGCGGACTTCACTTGAGAACGTCAAGGACGTTTATCATGAGCTATCACAACTGCCTTTGTTTCTGTCATGTGCGCCATAACAAGGTGGTGCACACCTTCCTTTGTTAGTGTGAGCATTTTCTTTGGATGCTAGATCTTTACACATACGGCATTACGTCTTATTCAGGCGTGTGTCATAAATCTCTCAACAAAATTTCAACCCAATTGCAATTTGTCAGCATGAGAGAAATGACATTCGTTAATATGCCCAAAATGAAATTGGGGACGTGGGGGGTGTGGGAAGTCCAACAAGAATGCATTTGGCATTTAGGAATCTAAAAAAATATTTAGGCGAAACCGTCTAGAGATTTCTACCACACCCCCGAATGGCTGTCTTGATGTTCTCAGTATTTCAATTCAACTTCGGTTCGAGATGGTGGATACAGCATAAATACAATAAACAATTTTAATGGTCGTCGTGATTTCCCGAAAATATAGTTCTTAATGGCGAAATTTGCCGAAATTTCTGTCGCTGGAGTGCGAGAACTCGTGCTGTCCGCTGGCGGTTGATTTTCTAACGGTAATTGAGGGCGATGCAGCTGTCTGCATAGGGGAGAGAGAGGGATAGCTTTGCCTAGCAGCCGTTGTATGCGTATAAAGGAATATAATGTGAGAAGCGCGATCAAAGCAAACATTTATGATATGTTACATTTAGGGCGCTCTTAAGAGATTTGTCTAAATTACAATTGGTAACTGCTGGACCAAACACCGGTAATAGGGTTCTTCTTCTTGAAAAGTCATAATAACTTGTAACACTGGTCCTTTCAACGGATACACAATATTGCTCCTTTGATCGTTGCTCCAATGAATGTGGTAGACGCGGTCAACGCGTAAAGGGTCAAAGATCTAGCGGAGTTCTTACTTTCGGTGTTAAAAAGTACATCTTTCTTTGGTCTGGTTTCTCGACTGCATTGTTTTTTGCTAGAGATTCGTGTTTCGATAGTACACTGAGCATGGTAGTCAGTACTTTCCGAAATTCCACAGTTTTGTTAAAAAAAAAACCCAAATAGCTCACACACGAGTTTGATTTCAGCGTTTTTTACGATTTGTTCCAAAGTTTTATACTGTTGAACGTCATCTAATCCTATTCTTTTGAGTTCGTATCGTATTTTTCTTCGTTATGTTCTCGAAAGAGACATTTAAGGTTTTATAATATGTTTCAGCATAGAGATCATATTCCCTGATGCTTGCAAATTCTGTCAGAGTTTTAATCTAGTTGCAGTTTCTATATGAAGTTAGGTTAAGACGGCTCTCAAACATACAGCTGACAATCCGCTTAGGTCTTACGGACACATCTGAGATACTACAAACAAACAACAAAAGAAGTGCTCAACCGTTTCTTCCTCGTCCCCAAAGCTCGAGCTGGTGGACCCGAGGGCCAACTTCTCAGCTATAGAGGAGTAAAATCGTAAAAATGAGGAAGCGTCAGTCTCCGTGTTTTTATGTGTATAATTGGAATTCATGTTGTTGTTCTTGTTGTTCCCTAAGGTAGCGGAGAAGGGGTGGTCCACCAGCGCAGAGATCCGCACTACGCAGGTAAGGCTAGTTAATCCGGAGGACGCCAGGAATCCGAATGCTCCTATTTAGAAATGCCCCAGCCAGGCTGACTCTAGGCACGGGTCGCATGACACCTCCTTAGTCCAGCCCTTGCCTCAGACCATGTCAGAGATCTTTCCCAGAAATATGACAGGCTATTGAAGAGTCAATGCATACGGTCCCGCTCAGCTGATCTGGCACACACCAGTTCCAGAACGGAACTACCGAAGCGTCATTACTAGTCGGCACCCCCGGGGAGGGTTCAGTCGAGGGTTTTGCCGACCTCTATTTGAAGTTAATATGAAATTAACAAATTGTAATCTTCTAGAATTTCAACTGCCTTTAACTTTTGACAGTTTAGTGTAAACATATGTAGAGTTTTTTTTAATTCAGCGCTATCAAACTTAATTGTGCATAAATTTTCAATCAAAACGACCTCAGCCACACACTTAGCTGAACAAAAAGTGAGACAAACTTGGGCAAAGCATGGCAGAGAACGTGAGACATGAAAGCCAAACTGCAGCAAATTTTGTTGAAACTTGGCGCCAAAAAGCCCCTAAGCAAAAAGTAATTTTGGCCACGCCAAAGAGTAGACGACCAAACCGGAGATAGTACAAGGATATTCAGAGATGCAGCTAGTTAGCCAGCCAGAGATTAAAGAAAAGCTCCTGCTGCTATTACACAAAATTTTCAAGTCAAATAATCCACCGACTCAAGACTACGAGGTGCTAAGCACTAAGCAAAAATGTTTTGTATTAAAATAAATATTATTAAAAAAGTAATAGTCCCTAGCAACTAGGGTTCCGGATTGGCTCTTCCGCTGGGTGTTATGTGTGGATATGTGAGTGTGGGTGAGTGTGCCTGACAATATGTGTCCAGGAAATGGATATTAAAGTTTGGTACAAAGCATAGCTGTAAAATAAGGAAAGAAAACAAAAAGTTGTATAAAAAATACAAAAGCAAAGCTAACACTGTGACGCTCTCGCTCTCTCTGTCCCTTTCTCTTTTGCTATCTCTTTCTCATTTTGATTTATGATTGTGGGCAGCCATGCTGTCACATGACGTCATGAGTAGCTGCCATTTTGCTGCTTTTTATTTGATTTCCTGTTACAGCAGGTAACGGTAAGGGCTACTGCTGAGACTAAGCGTGTGTGTGTGTGTGTGTGTATGTGTGTGTGTGTGTGTGTGTGTGTGTGTGTGTGTGTGTGTGCGTGGGTGCAGATGACAATAAAACCTTTAAGCGTCTCCTGTCAATCCAATTTCAGAGCATTTCTCAAAGTGAGTGGTCGTAAGATCTATTCGTATAATGTTGCCAATAGTATAAGAATAGAAGGTAAGCTTCCTCTGCCGACGACCCTTGCAATGGTACCTTATTTTTCATTCTGCTGCGAACGTCAATGAGGAAGGTTGTGCCGCGCCAAACACATGTTTAGTTTGTTTTAAGGTTTCAGTTCAAACTTCTATAGAGAATTTTGGCCAGATAATTGACCTCGTTGGTTATTCCGTTGGCTAAGGTATGTATGCCAACTGCACCGACATGTCGAAGGTTACTCGTTATTGCTCTGCACCAAAAGGGTGGTAAGAAGTACAGGTAGGGGGTTTCACGGAGCTCGCTTGGCTCACCAATTGCACTCATTTGGTAATGGAAAAAGCGATCGCTGTCTGTACATCAACCATATTGTCACACATCCACCACCTTGAATGCTTCCCCTGTACTTTAACAGGATTGTGTGTAGGGTTTGGGATCCACGGCATTAAACTCCCCTCCCCCGTATCAAAAACATGGAGTCAGGATATATAATCCTACCAACCCAACTGCACAATGCATATACAAACGCCATCTTAAAGCCTTCAATAGAGAATCTATCCAGATTCTCATGATAGCAATAGAATGTATGCTTTCTTCAAGTCGCAAGACGAGGCAGTTGAACTATCAGATTGCTGTTTAAATCAATGCTTTTGATGTCACGGATTCGATGCTATTCGGTCGCAGTGCTCAAATGGATACTACTTATAGAATAAGAGAGACCTCTCTCGCCAGACGAACCTAACTGCTTTATGGCGATGAAACATTGGTGGTGACGCAGTTCGAGCTCTGCGATGACACTGATGCCACTGGCCAGGTCATGTTTTGTGTGTATGGACGAAGGAGCTGCTCGGAGAAAGACCTTCTGTGCGAATGAAAGGCTAGGCCATGTCTCCGTTGGAAGGACCAGCTAGACAGTGCGCATTTGTTATCACGAAGTGGAAAAGGTGTACGATAATAAGAGGCGCCTGGAGGAGTGCTGTACATCAGCGCGTAACACGGTAACGGTTTGTTAGCTGCCAGTCAAGAAAAATAAAAACCACTTTCTCCACATTGAAATCATTTTTGAGAAATATGTTTTAACAAAACAAATCTTTAAAGGGTCTATCTCTGTGCTTGTGTGTTTATATGTGTGTGTGTGTGCAAATGTGCTGAGTTTTGGAGTATGGCTCTTCAGCTGAACTTGAGCTCCTTCAGCTCCGAATTGAATTTAATAGCAAATTAATTGCAGCACTACGAAGTATCTGAAGCTTTTATCTGTGCTTAAATGCAGCTCTGTGTGTAAGTTTTCGAATGTAGGTGTGTGTATGTAAAGTAAGCGCCAAATTGCATCAAGCGTTTGAATACTCGTTCGACTAACTGTACATGAGTGTGTGTGTTGACTTATTTGACCAACTTAGTGTTTCGTAAACGGCTTATGCACTGTCTGGAGTGAGTGCGAGAGAGAGAGAGAGAGAGTATGGACGAGTTAGATAGGAATAGACTTGTGTGCTGCATATTTGCCAAAGGCTTAACACTCATTTGCCATGGTAAACATTTGCACATCTTCATCTGAATGCATAAAAAGGAACAAAGCAACACTTAAAGCTCTTTTGGCATTACAAAAGTTGGTTTTGTCCTACGGCTATGAAGTCTATAGATCCAAGTTGGAGCATCAAAAGTAATGAAGAATTAGTTGGGAATAAAATTGATGCATCAGCCAGCTTATTATTTATGCAACCAATTACATTTTCTAAAGCAAAGTTGCGTATATGCATAATAAGTAAATAGCAAGGAATATACCAACAACAATTCCTTCCAATTTTAATTGATATGCTGTCAAATCCAATTTTTTATAATTGTAATGTCTATGCAATATGATATCAAATCAAGTATTCACGCTGCGCAAGAAGATGGAGGAAACTCCTTCTTTGGGCATACAAAAGCTTGTATACTCTTACATTACATATAATATAAGCTGCTAATTTTAACTCTGGTTTAGACATACACACTGGAATAATTGTTTATTTAGTAATAACCACTTTAGCAGCTCAACTAAAGAGTTTTTACCTGTAACATAGTTTCTATACTTACTATGATTTCAGAATTGGGTGTGCACATATGTGCTATACTTGCAAAACCAACGTTAGACATTTAGCTGTGTTCCACTAAGTCACGTATCGCGATTTCGCTGTCAACACAGTAGAGTCGCTTCCAACCCAAAATGACCAAAATGGGCTAAAACGGCCAAAAATAGGTAGAAAATTTTAACCAAATTTTTCCTAAAAATATTTTGTAATTTTAACAAAATGCAAATAACTTTTTCCATATTCCAAGAACGCCAGTACTTTTAATTATGGTAGTAAATGCAGCTCATAACCCATGTCATTAACGAACCGAAATCCTTCGGTTGCATGGTTCAGGTTCAGTATTATGAAAGCCATTTTCGGAAATTTATTAAGTAAAGTTATTAAGTGTATAGTATGTACTGCAGATCTGCGAAAATTGTATTTTAACTTACTGTTGATTTTGTCAACGATCGTTGGTGAAGGATACAGATCTTATTTTCTTCACCTTCTTGCTTGGTCATAGCAAAAATAAACTTTATAAATAATAATATAATAAAAGTAGTTTGTGCCTCTCTACCTGGTCCTTCCAACGGAGACTGAGGCCTGCCTATGCCAATTTCTTTGTAGAGCTGACAGGGTTTTTCGTTCTATCGAATGCGGATGTTGTTACCAACGCGTAGAGGGTCAGAGTTCTTACGGAGTACTTTCTGCCCAAGCACTCCAAGGGTATCTGCGTCAAACTGTGACACCGCCCATGTCTTAGTGTATTAAAGCAAAATGGGAACGATGAGTGTTAGTTTCGACATCGGTCTTCGTTGTGGCGTTGGTGCCAAGCTCGACGAAATCCTTGACAATATCAAAAGTATAGTTTTCAACATAAATCTGAGAGTCCAATCGGCGCGTCTCTCCACTCGAATAAAACATACATATTCTTGCTCTCTTCATCTTGACTAGGCAAAAAGACCTCCGCTTAATCATACATTTTGCGATCTTCTTGCAAAGTTATCGAATAATTATTGCTATTTAAAATAACTCGATATTCCGCCAGATTATGGCAAATCGCATTGTACTCGAGAATCTGATCGCGATGAATTGTAACTAAAATTAAAGGGTTTTAAATATCGGTTCAATGTCAATTGGACAGTTTTGGTGTAATTTGACTCGATTCAGCTACCTTCAATTAAGATTAAAAGAAAAGCGTTCCCGAATTCAAATTTAACAGAATAACCTTACTTCTGCCAGTGGCAATGAATTGAGATCGTTTGTCTTGAGGATTTTTATTATTTTCAACTGATTTATTATTAGGTCTTTTCACTTACAGATTATAATTAGTACAAAGAGAAATTCTCAAATTAATCGTTCTATTTCTTAATTGAATGTTGTCATAGGCTAATTAATAGCACTTACCTCTAACAATTTGTAACGTATCAATTGGAACACTGAAGTCAACAAACAAACACATTGTATAATAAAGTGCCAATTCTTTCCCTCCCCAGAAAAGTTAGTATGACCTTTTATAAAGTGCAAAACATCACACAAAATCAAATAAATTTAAGTTCAAAGTGCACACAGTTACACACTTACTAACCCACACACATGCACTACCACAGCTGCAAATTAAAAATGGCGCCGCAAGTGCATACGAGCAAATAAAAAAGTTGAGGCCAAAAATAATAACGCGAACATACTTGCCGTCACAAGTGCATATAACTGTATACATATATGCATCTATATACATATTTATGCATATATTTGTCCATATACATATGTACATATACATATATGCTTACATATGTGCCGTTGCAATTATGCAACATGAAAAAATAAAAAATATTATAAAAAAGTGTGGCAAAACTTTGGCTAAAGCAAAGTTATAGGCATGTGGTGCCATGTGAGTGTGTGTGGTGCCATGTGAGTGGGTGTGGTGCCATGTGAGTGTGTGTGGGTGTGTGTGGCTGGACGGGCATTTAGTTTGCATATCAAGCATTTGCCCAGCCAAATGGATGGCTCACTTGGCTGAGAAGGGGAGAGAGTCCGAGTGAGAGGGAAAATGTGAGAAAAATCGAGCAGTGGGGCCGTGAGGCACAACAGCCGACCAGGCTGTCAGTTTATTTAATTGAAATTTTCCTCGGAATCTATAAATTACAAACATATGCAGAGTGCATATACCACACATACACATACACATGCAGCAAAGTGAAACACTAACAGAGATTTTTGGCTTGACTCGACGTATTAGCTCTTTATAGACCATATGGCCATATATGTAGAGGATACTTTTTGGGGCATAGGTTTGTCAACGAATTCAGTAAATGTGTCAAATGAAGCCACATTATTCTCGCAATGTTTACGGCTATAAATAAAGTGGCAAAAATGTGTTCCAAAGTGGCAAATATTTGCAGCAAAAATGTTGGCAAAGCACGTTTTAACCCACATGCCCCTCCAATACCATGGCCAATAATCAGCCAAAGAGCAAAGTATAACTTTGTGTGCTGCTAAAAGCGTTGCCATGGTTCGACCATGTCAAAATGTTAAAGTTAAACATAAAGTTGCGTTCATAAGTGAGAATTTTTTCAGAAGAGCAGCTTCACTCGGTTGCCCTGAGTGTTCCAATAAGTTGGCCAACTTATGAGCTGTCTGCTTAAGAGTGGGCAGAGCAGAGGGAAATTTAGCTAAGTGAGGACTTTGCTACGATTGATTTTGCAGAGCCAACAGTGCATAAGACATAAAACTGTTGATGGTTTTGAAAGTACTGTACAACACAAATAAACTTTTATGTTGAATTCAGGTTATTATAAAGTTTGAGTAAAATGAGCAATAAAAACAAATTCATAATAAGCCAAAAATATTTTTGTAGTGAAACTTCTGGAGCGAAGTTCTAGCCCGAAAACCTGAGACGAACTCAAGTGAATCTGGGTTACTTGCGTGGCGACGCAAAAATGAAGCAAAGCTTTAACTCACCTATACACTCGCAGAGCGGCAGTTTTTGGAGTCCCTTCAACGAAGAAGTAGAGAACCTTAAACGCTTCTTTGTAATAAAACCTTAGGAAATCCTTTGAACCAAACCGTCAATTCTCTAGCCGTGCCTTTTACTCTTCCTTTTATGAATATGTTCATTATTGTGGGGCAATGACGTGTTAAATGACGCCTGCAGAGTTAACTGGTCGACGTACTCAATCACAGATGACGTCCCATGACGAAGCGGTCTGCCTGCCCGCAGAGTTGCTTAAGACTGCCGGCACTGAGTTGACAGGATGCATGCACCGGCTCTTTTCGGTCTTCCGCACTATGTTCAAGAAAGGTGACCTCAAGCTATGCGGAAACCACTGTGGTTTCAGAGACGAGACCTTAAAGCAGTGGCTTTCAAAACGAAAAGAGAGAGCACATAACTTGCCATCAACTGCCAATGTGAAAATAAAATATTTTCAAGCGAAGCCGTGTGATTTGGTCTACAAGTAGGCACGGTAATATCGCCCGTAAGTTGCCTCGACTGGAACCCTATGCGACTTGATTCATATAAGGAAGCATTCTTATATCGGATGGATGGTGTGTGCTTCATAAAGAAGAAGAAAGAATATAAATAGTTTTCAGATGAGGTTTAAATTGTGTACCACCAAATGAATTTTTTTATCCTTCACTGTTAATATTAGCTGCATCTTTTTTAATTGATTAATTGTCATTTTCCAATATTATTATTATCATTTTGCTCATGTTAAAAAAAAACGCATTGCTTAAATTTGTTCTAATTCAATTCAAGTTACTATAGATTTGTACAATGTATGTAACAGGTAGGAGGCGTGGCAGACCATAAGTTCCATGGGCAAAAAGTCTTATAATTGACTCGGGTAGCAATTGGACCATGTCCGTCTGATAGATCTGCGATACAATTAGAGCTAGCGACAAAAAATGTTGCCAAAAGATACGCGTAATCCCAGGAAAGATGAAGTTTGTCGAATTAAGTTGATATCTACCCCCGTTCCCCCCACCACGATATAAAAGTGATCGAAATCGGATAAATGAAAAGAGATTAGATAGACTTAGAGTCAAAAATGTGCTGATTTCACCACCTTTCGCCTATAAACTGTAATTTTCACCTCCCACAATAATCTACTTCCCAATAGGAAAACTTCCCAATAAGAAAATGCTTACAGTCATTTCGAACTTTTGAAAAGAGACATAAAATTAGATACTTCCGTTCCCATTTTCCGCATGCTGGATTAAAAGTTTACGAGGGAAAAAGGGTAGAGGGTATATTTCACTGTCGGGCACCGTCCTGACATATGTCTATATGTTATATAACTGCATAACATTTTTTTTTTTAAATTTTCTTAAAATTATTCTCGTAAGACAAAAATAAATATATTTTTTTTAATGAATAAATAAAACCTGAAAAATAGCTTTTATATCATAATTTACAAATAAAGCTCAAAAGTTCTCAATTATATTGTGAGAAAAAATAAAGGTCAAAAAACAAGAATTATTGCAGAGGGCTACATAGCTATTTTAGTCAGCTTCCCTTAAAATTATTCTTATGCTTTCATTGGATATTGTTTACGCAAAGTGTTCCGCAACCTCAAAAATTAGTAGGATTAAAGTGTACAAGTCGACAACCTATTTTTGTTCTTGCTTTGTGAGTAGAAATGGACGCCCGGAACGGGGCTTCCAGAAGATGGAGCCCGATAAAACATCGTTTGTTATTACTCTTTGAACTGATAAGTGAGCTCTGTCCAACGTTTGTCCAATTTCCAGATAGAGTTTTATAGTAATTTTTCTCTTCGCAACACAAATTTCTAATGCTTTCTTATCTATGGCTTAATAAACATGAATTTTTATGTAAAAACAAACGAAAATATACAGGAAAGACAACGGTACTTTATCTTCAGAATTTTGACACTTTAAATTGCTGTACACAGAATTTTTCGGGTGTATATTTTAAGGTATTTTCAGCAAATAGTTAATTTGCAGTTTTAAAAAGGAAATTGATCCCTTTATAAAGTAAAAAATATATATATTGCAGTACATACCATATAAATTCAAATAAATGGAGACAAAGTGTTATTTTCAAATTTTTTTTGCACTGTACGCAGAATTATGCGACCCAGTGTAGTATTTGTTTTGTCGAATCCATGGGTCTATTCTGGTCCGTTAGGAGTTGCTGTAGTTAATTAAAAAAAATCTATGTGTGTGGGTTAGAATGGCTCAATGGCATATTGTACTCTACAATAAAAGTTAGTTTAATTGCAAAAAAGAAAATTGTAATTTCTGGATGCCATTGTTCATACCACGTAACTATGACAACTTTTGGAGTAGACAGAAAAATGACATCACCCGGATTTTCGACATTTTATAATGAACTGCACAAGATTGTGCACATACATATATACACTGTATGCAAGATATATATGTAACTTTAAGGGCCGGAGCACATAGAGGGAGCGCAACTCTACTGAACTGAACTGAACTTGTCTGCACTGAAAAGTCAAGCGAATTATCAACAGTAGAAGCTAGGATTTTTGACTCTCGGTTATAGATGATAGAGCACAATTTATTAGATTTTCAGCATTTAAAACATTTAATAGGTCTCTTGCACTTATAAATACTACTTTTCTGTCAATTAATTAGAAGGTCTTTAAAATGCTAAGAAGTAAGAACTTCTCCAATTTCGAATGTCTCTTAAAGCTCATAACGCCACAAAACAAATCGATTTAAACAATATATTGCATAGCTTTCCATTGACCAAATAGGTGTGAACTCCAACTAATATCACTTCCACAAATTGAGGCACACATTTGCATTTGGCATATATATATCTACAGTTACGGTTACAGTTACAGTTGTAGTTGGAAATGCAGTTACAGTTATTTAATGCTTACAAGAACCACACACACACACACACACACACACACACGCACACTAGCTAACTGTAAGTGTAAGTCTTGTTCATGGAAGAGCAAACGCATTGAGAAATGTGGAAACTAACAAGCCAAGTTCTGGCCAAAATGCCGCCACTAATGTGCTGGCTAGTTGGCCAGGTGTGTCTGTTCGGTTTCAGACACCTGAGCGCGTAAGTGGGCTAGTGTGTGTGTGTGTGTGTGTCGGAGAGTGAAGACTCGAGTGCACTGCAATTGTCGTAAAGTGTAAAGTCAACATTTTATGATGCAATTAAAGCCAAATAGCAAAAGCAAATAAATTTATCAAGTAAATCGCTTGATACTCAGCCAAGTCACCTACAAACGCAGCTCACAAAAACACATACTGACATAGTATATACATGCACACATTGCATTGCAACTGCATATTCATTCACTACTAGAACACTGTTTTTTACTCTCACACGTTGTCAAAAAAAGAAGGTAAAAACAAATCAGCTGCAACCGCTCTTCGGTCAGTTCTTGTAGTTGCAGTTGCATATGTGCTCATTGGAACTGGCAATCAAATTCATCACTTGGATCTGCCATGTGGCCTTTGCCCACACCTTGATGAAGCACACCAAACCAAATAGCCTGACTTCAACACTGTCAGCTCGCATCTGTCAAGTACACGACGCGTTGTCTCTAGCGTCCCACTTCGTCTACCTCTCTCTCTATATCTCCATCTGTCTACCTTCTGGCACTCATTCCATTTGCTGTTCTGCATTGAATGGATGATGCTGCTGCACGGCAAGTCGCGTTTGCAACGTGACGCTCAATCCGCTATTCCATTCTACGGGCAAGACACCAATACGAAAAGCCATAGATACATGTACACACAGATACGATAGTTATTGATTGCCAAAGACGGCATTGCGCGGATCATGTCAACTTGGCAGGTACGCTTACCCAGGGTATACTTAACAAAGTAAGCTTATGCAGCCGCCTCAGTTTCCTATTTTTTGAAAGAGTCTGAAGAAGCGAGATAGAGTAACCCAAATTGCCCGCGTAGCATATAGTAGATTAGGTTAGATTAGATTAGGTTGTAGTGTACCCTTTCCTAGCACTCAGACAGACTTGCCCATTGTGCCATGCCCGATAGAGGAAGTTAAGAGAGAGAAAGAACAGTTGGAATGAAAAGAAGAGTACGAAAAAAGACCGACTTCCTCAGTCATTCGTGTAGACAGCGTAAGAAGAGAGTATATACCTCGCCCAAGTGCAGTATATCCCTTCCGTAAAGCAGCATTCAGACAGTGGCACAGAAAGTGTTTCGTGGACGTGGTTGGGTCGTCAATGGGGCCCATATTGGCCAGATGTATTGTGATCCTTGATTAATTCAACCATGGCTCGTTGATCCTTTCTCCTCTTACGAAGTAGATATCTGAAGGCTTTTGGATTGGTCTCTTTCACAAAGTGTTTTTTAATGCGACATCGAGTAGTGGATTTCCAGCGTTCCTTACACATATTGTTTGTGTGAACCGCTATCCATACAACCAATTCTGTCGCGCTGACAGGAATTACTGGCTCAGGCTCTATTGGCTGTGGCGCCGCGCCTTTGCTTGCCAGCTCATCGACCATTTCATTGCCCTGGATACTTCGGTATCCAGGAACCTAGTATAGACTGACTTTGTTATGACCTGAAATCTTCATAAGTCTGGTATTACATTCAGCGACCATCAACGACGTTGTGCGAGGATTCTCCAGAGACCCAAGCGCAACCTGACTGTCACTATTTCGTAGATTTCGATTTGATTCAAAAATCGATGACAAACTGCCTGTCGCGCATGAGTAGCTTGATTATTCAAGATACCAACCAGCACCAGTCCAATATTTCGTTTTGGAACCGTCTGTGTAGAAGACGGGAGTGTTTTTCCTTACTATTAGTGTCACATCTATTGGCATAGGAAGTCCATCATTCCACCCACGTTTTAGCGCCAAAAAAATATGCATAGAGACACACCTAATCAACGTTCTTAGCATACCTTGTTAAGTATACCTTGCGCTTTTACTTAAGGGACGGACAAATATGTGTGGGCTTAGGAGCCAAGAACTTTCTGCTCGATCATTCTGAATACCTTGCTTTAAAGAGCTTTTCTGAACAAAATTTTACTTCCATTTGATGAATAAATTTTCACCATATAGCAATATTTATGGGCTGGTTAAACAGGACTAATGATTTGAGCTGTCTCAAAAAAGAAGGGCTCCAGGGCCGTTAAATCATGCGCCTTTGATTGTCAGGGCATCGGTTCAAAACACGGGATATCGCAGTTTTGCTTATTTATGAATAATGCATTGTTAATGTTCTTCTTCACTGAGGAAAATTTGTGGGTGAGTGTTCCAAAGTTGGACTACCAAAAATGCCATATGGCAGTTATTAAACTTTAAACGTTTTTGATTTAACAGATGTTGTGATTTTATTTTTTATTTATTTTATTACACAATACCTGGAAAGAAGTACTAAGGAAACAGCTTAAAGGCTTAATAAGAAAAGTAAAAGAATGCGTGAAAAATATCTTTTATTTAAGATTTATAAAACTTTCGGTAGTACAAAATGTTTTGGTTCCTTTACAAAAAGTGACTGCTTGTTATAAATTCTTAGTGACATCCGTTTTTGTGATTTCAGATAGGTTAGATTGTATTATTTTGGGTTTTCAAACTAAAACCTTGTTTATACAGCCTTAAAAATTTCGCACGGTTTGTTAACTTGCATTCACCGGGAGTTTTAGTTTTATTGTCTAATTGAAAAGAAGTCCTACAACTAAAGTCGATCGGATTGCGACTTGAGCTGAGAAGTCAAAAATGGGAAACACTTATTCCGATCAACTTTTCCATCGACCCCAACGTCAACCTTCGAAGCTAATTCTAAATCTAATGGTAGCGAAAAGGTGTTGTGCACTTTGAAACATGTTTTGTTCTTGCTTTACGAAAAGGAAGTTATAAACGCTCGAACGGGATGTGTCTTCTTCGCTGTAGTCTACGGAGAATGCAAGTACCGAATATCAGTAGTTTCGCTGGATACGAGGCGCTTACTTTTATCCAAGCTTAGATTGCCTCAGAACCCAAACCGACAACGATTAATCAGATGAATAATTGTATAATTAATCGAATTGTAGTAAAAAGTATGAAGCAATGCCTTCGTAATAATGTCCAGAAAGGTTTCAAGAACTCCATCAGAAGAGAAGAAGAGAAGGATTTTTCTGTTATCCATCATTTAGAATATCTCAATGTCCCAATTTTATCAAAAGAATCTCCTGAATGAATGTCGGACTTTGAAGCACGATAAAAAATTCACGGTTGAATTAATTTATCGATTATAATGTAAATTAAGTTTTATTTCCGCAACATTTATAATGAACGTTTATTCAATCTGTGTGTCATACCTCTATATTTGTCTTAGGCCCAAGCTGTACTTTTATGCATTGAATTATACTAAATAAATTACGAAATTATCATTTGTACATGCACTTACCAATTTTCGCAAAGATCTATGTATTAACGGATGCTAAGTCACGGTTAAAGAGGGAGTTATCATGACCCGGTTTCCTCTTACAATAGAACAGTAGAGAGTAAGTGAAAATTAGCTCTCTAGAAGGACATTCGATTCAACCATATATAAGTACTATATGTGTACTATACGTACCCCATGTGGTGATCAGGTTAGAGAATACCACCTCAGCAGGTCAAAGCTTGTCGTATGAGAGGACTAACAATGGCACTGGGTTCTTTCGAGACCAGTAGAGGGTTGTGCGTAGGGTTTGGGACCCACCACGTAAAACCACAATTCCCATGAAAGAAATACATCAGGCCGTAACCCGTTAACGGGTTGTTATGACCAATTAAGAAGAAGTATTAAGGATGTTATTGAAAGGAACTGGCAAGGGCCCCCTGACGCAGACAAACTGGGATACTCACACAGGAATAATTAGGCTACTGAGTATCACTTCAAACGGAGCTTTAACACCATCTTAACAAACGAGACTGGCAAACGCTAGAGCAGATGTATCCTACTGAAAGGCACACCATAGTTTGGTACACGGATGGGTTTTTGACGAATGAAGGCAAAGGATTAGAAGTCGCGGAACCGTGGACTTCTATGTCTGAATCTATGGACATTGAAACTAGAATCTTTCAGGCAAAGTTTTGCTGTATAGACCGACGTGCAGATATAAAGCTAGACAGGAACTACCAGAATACGGCAAAAGCGATACTATCGGATAGTCAGGCCACAATAAGAGAGGTTGCAAGGACTAGAATAAACTTCAAGCTGGTGCGGGAAACCCGAATAAAATGAATTTCTAGGATCACGAAACACACTAACATTCCGATGTGTCCACGGTCACACCAACATTCGCGGTAATAAACTTACGGGCAGACTAGCAAGAAACGGTGCTCCGAACACCGTTTCTTATTATGGAATTAGCAGACACGCACTATTAGGCACATACTAAGAGAAGAGGACAAAGTAAGATTGTGAGGTAATCGGTGCCACACTGAATTTTTGTTTACCGTAAATATATACAGATACGGTCTTATATTGTTTATACCCTGTACACAAAGTGTAAAAGGTTTTTATAGATTAGTGCAATATATGTAACAGGCAGAAGGAGGCGTGGCAGACCATAAGTTCCATGGGCAAAAATGGTCAGGAGCAATAGTCGAGTCGATATAGACATGTCCGTCGGCGCATTATACCTATTCAGTGCAAGTTTGTTGAATTATGTCGATATCTCACCCCCTTCCCCCGTGACAGTATTTCGCTGTTTTAACCCATACCATAAAAGCTAGCCAATTAAAACTTGGCACAGCTATGCACACTATTACTGTGCATGTGTAGTGAAAAAATGATTCACATCGGGTAAGAACCTTAGAAGATATAGTTAATAATGTGCCGATTTTAGGCCCCCTCTCCAATGAGCTGCAACAGAATTTCACTCTTTACAGAAATGTTAAAGTTAACATTTTTGTTGACCTAATATGGTACGTTAGGCTCACATATAAACCAAAAAATGTTGCTCTTTTTCCGCACCATACCACCTACCCCCCTAGTAGAGTTACCGTTATTAGGCCCATACCAATGGAAAAAATGGGTACAGGGTATCCCACTGTCGGGACGGTGCTCGACTGACTGTCTGCATCAAATTATTTTGAATACTCTATGCTTCTTCAAACAGTGTTAAAAATATAAGACAACCCGTAACTTATCGTTATGCAACTTAGAAGCAAATTGCAGGGCATTGAATAATCGGTTTTACCCAGTTTCTTTGGCAGTAACAGTCGTTTTTGTTTCTAAAGGTTTTGCTAGACTTAGACGTAAATTTGAACACTTTAAGACATTCGTCTTGGGCACGTGTAAATGCATAGATATAGCAGCCAAATAGCTGGATATAAGTTACCTTACTTGCATACAAATGTGTGTGTGAGTGTGTGTGTGTATGTGTGTGTGTGTGTGTGTGTGTGTTTGTGTGTGTGTGTGTGTGTGTGGGTCTGTGTGAGAATACATAAAAACTAATTCAAGCTGACAAGCCGTGGCCAGGAAAAGCTAAAGCACAGGCCAGGACAGAAAACGAAATGAAAGCCTTTAAGCCAAGTTGGCTCCATAAGTTGGCGTCGTGCTTATTGTTGTTGTTGCTGTTAGCCTTGTCGCCATTTTGGCTTTCAAAGCGATTTGTTTGCCGCAAGTTTCGCCTTAGCTTTTGCATTTGATTTCGGTTGGAAATCCAGTTGCTCTAGTTTCATATAATTTTTGTTCTTATTTCGGTTTCTGTCTGAGCCAATTGGTAGCTGGAATATTATGCCTGGCAGTTATTAAATAGCATTTTGAGGTTATTTTACTGGTTTTATGTGTTACACGTTTAGTACAGAGATTTATTGTGTATGACTGGCTGGATCTCATTTTATTTAATACTCTGTATAGTCTTTTCACAACAAACACAAATTTAAATTCGAATTGAAATTGTTGATGGCAACACATGCGGCGTATACGTAATTTGTTATAATAAACATGTTGCATGCGTTCAACATTTTTGCATGTCAGGACGAACACACATTCTCTTACTCCGTACACAAAACCGCTAGGACTGAGTGCCACGTTCGCTTCGTGCGTCCTGCCAACTTGTCAAACAATTTATTACGCTTGTCCTGAGGCCCGGCGGCTGCCTTTCATGATTTATGGCTGGCCGTGCCCGTTAAAACTTGACGCTGTGCATCTTTTCTTTGGCATTTTTTTTAATATTATTTTCCTCGTCTTTTAAAAAATTTAATTTTACCCATATAGATCATGTTGATGTACTTGAAGTTTTGCCAAAGTTATAAGTCAAGTTTTGCGCAGCAAGTGACAAATTGCGCATTGAAATTGAAAAGGATGCATATGAATCAGCCAAGTTTCAGCAGCTAATTGGACTTAGCTGCCAAGTTAAAGTTTAAATCCTTGGACTTTGCAGAGTTTAGCGAACCTAAATAGCTAAATAGCTTTACTAGGCATTCCCTTCATGCAGCGATATCTATGACAATCTAATTGGAAATTAAATCACTGGCAAGCGACATGAAAACCGTTAAGAGGGTAGAAAAACCGAGTCACAGCCATTGACTTTATTGGGGTTGAATGGGTAGAGTGAAGTGAACGTGGGACTACGAAGAAAATCGTTTAAATGCGTTAGTTAAACAAGCCAAGTTATAAGTTCATTTTCCGGCAACCGCACATATCCGGTTAAGCTAAACCTGCCACGCTTTCCTACCTCCACACACCTCTCACTTAGTCAGCGAAACAAAGCCGTAGAGCGGGAACATTGCCCGCTCCTTCATCCGCACCTGCTGCTGTCGCCGACAGTGCATCGAAGCGTGTGATTCTATAAAGTTGTGGCAGTGCCGGGAACGGACCAGTTGGCGGGGCCGTGGGCCGTCTATGGCCAGTCAACTGCGTTCAGGGAATTATTGTCGCTGCCAGCATACAGCACAAAAAGTGCAAAACGCCAACATAGCTGAAACTGAGCCAAGCCAGAATGAACCGTAGTAAGGCAATCGGAAGGACGAATTGTAGTGGGCGAGAGACTATGACTATGACTGTGCACTTGGAGAAAGGGGCCAGACCTATGCGTTGGTCCGGTGTATAGCCAGCTAACCAGCTTACCGTGATGCAAAGCCAAACCAAGCCATACCAAAAAAATGCGCTACACTAGAGTCGGAAGGCACCGACAACAGGATACGCTACTGCGCTTACGACTTCCTCTTCGTTATTTAACAAAAAGGAAATATTTGTTTCAGGGGAACGTCTTGTAGGTCGGCGAACTGCGTTTTTATTTAAGAACACTACATTTATATATGGGAATCGAAAAATTGGATTGATTTAAAAAAATTAGTTTTTCGACAC
Organism: Chymomyza caudatula; assembly: GCA_035041775.1. NCBI lineage: Eukaryota > Metazoa > Arthropoda > Insecta > Diptera > Drosophilidae > Chymomyza > Chymomyza caudatula. The sequence goes on from JAWNKW010000138.1 coordinate 4,680,342, forward strand.
CAGAAACAACTGTTTTTAAACTTGGATCAAATGTGCCATTTGATTATCCTTTAAAAATAAAAGACCATTTGAAATCGGTGCGTTGCTGATCTGGTTTTAAAAAGAAAAACTTGTATTAATAGTTTTTTTGCAAATAAAATATGTTAAACGGATAAGATATACAATTCATTTTACTATTTAATAAATTAAATAAGAGTTTGGTACATAAATATGTTTAGCTGATTTTCCAAAGTAATAACACTATGGAACAAAAAAAATAGTGGGTCGAAAACATACTTCGATATTTCGAGATTTGGGAAGTCAGAAAACCCCATGTTGCTCGGGAACCTTACTTTCGGCCAAATGCTGAGACAGATCCACGAATACCAAATCGACACCCAACATGTCTTTGTCGATTATAAAGCAGCATTTGATGAGAATGACGTTGAGCAACACACTCAACACGATAGATTGTTGTTGAAAATTATAGTTTTGATATTGGCATGTGACAGTTTCGTCTGCCGTGACTCCATTGCCCCAATAAAGAACGATGTCAGCATGGAGATCTAGTGGAAAATCACTCTTGCCAATAGATGTTACTTTGGTCTCAGTAGGCAAATGCGTAGCAGAAACCACTCTCGCCAGACGAAACGAACAATGTAAGACGCTTATCCTCCGCATTTTGCTTTATCGCACTGAAGCGCCTGATACAAATGCCTTTGGAGTTTTCTAGCGAAAACTACTCCATAGGATCTTTGCCCCTTACGCATTGGGCAGTTCATGTCTCCATTGAAAAGAACAGGCAGAGCGCACACTAACTACCTTTAGTATCATCGATTGCAGATGACGCGCGAGATATGTTTTATGTTGGTGGTATTGTTGTTGATGGAATAAAACATTGTTCGGTATTTTGCTTATATATATTATATTTTATTAGTAGCTTATTAAGTGGTTGTCGGGTTATTGCTTCAGCAATAGTTTTTTTAGATAATTGACTTTTGTGTGCTTCAGCGACACGTCAATTCACTACGGTAGTGCAAAAAAGAAGAGGGACGGAAAGGATGATGAGGGATATAGACGATGAGGCTGATGTGGTGAATTAATGTGTGTGGTAAGAAAATGAATTTGGTGTGGAGGGAAGAGTAAGTGAACGTAACTTCTCCACCGTTAGAATTGAAGTTAGCTTAAATTCTAAAAAAAAAACAATAGGTTGACAAATTCATTTTTCTTAATTATGTAACAACTGTAATACAAAATTCTTATATTTCATTTTCATATTTAAGTTTTCGTTTTATGTTTGAGCTATGTATATTTTCTAAAAGCTTAAGTTTGTATTTAGGTTCTTCTTTATGTCTTAGAGATTTATAGTTTTTAATGTAACCGTTTGTTCGTTTTTCAATATGAATTTCTCTAGTTTTGTTTCTGTTTTCGATGTACCTTTCTTTTGTATTCTTAATATTTTCGTATATTTTCTGTTTGTCACAATTTCCAGTTTCAATATTAATGGGTTTGTCTTTCGTAACCGAATGATAGGTGTTATTGTAATACTCGACGGCTTTGCTAATTTTGTCTTTAATGTTTAAAGATTTTTGTTCAATATTAAGTACTCTTATTTTTTCGCAAATTGTGCTATGTAATCGTTCTATGTCAGCGTTACCTGTATGGTTATTTGGCTTCACTAAATGTAGCTCTATATTTTCTGATTTTAAATAGTCTTTAATATTCAAACTTTTAAATTCGTTATCGCAAACCAATTTTTTGTATGCTCCTTTTTGGGATTTGAAGAGTCGAAGTTTTTCAATTATTGTTTGGTTGTTTCTATCTTCTAGATAATAAGCTGTTGCAAATTTGGAGAATCGATCAATAAAAGTTAGGAAGTTGGATTTTGAATTTGTATAAATATCCATATGAACTATTTGTTTAGCGTCTGTAGGGGTGTCTGTTAAGTGAAATTTATTTTTAATTGGATTTCTATCGAACTTAGACTGGCTGCAAGTTGCACAGTTATTTATATATTTATTTATAAGATTTTTTAGGTTTGGAAAATATATTAGTTTTTTGAGACCTGTATAATTTTCATTTATTCCGCAATGACCTGTTTCGTTTTTATGATAATGATCTATTTCTTTGTAAGCTTCATCTTCGGACTCAATATCTTTGGCATGGTAAGAGCAACGGACAAATTTAACTTTACTTAAGAACCCAAATAATTCGACAATTTTATTTTGTAAAATACTGTAGTGATTATCGTCTAAATTTGTAAAAATACCAACTTTTCCTCCATTTATGTGTTGTTTTAATATAGCGTCTAAATTGTTTTCTAAGTCGGACAAGTCTAAATATATCTTTTTATTATTGTGCTTTATTTCAATGTCGCTTAGTTTTTCGTCGGTAATAATTATCTGTGTTTTGAATCTATTGACGGCTGTATCTAGAATTGGAATATGATCGTGGAGATCTTCGGTTTGTGAGTGAATTGTTGCTCGTTCGTCAGTGATATTATTATAAAGTGAGCCTGGACATGTATCTATCATATTTATTTCATTAGTATCTGCGTTAATCCTGCTTAAAAAGTCTGCTACATGATTGTCTTTTCCTTTAACATAATTTATAGTTATGTTAAATTCGCTAAGTCTTATAAGCCAACGGTGCAACTTAGGGCTCATCTTCCCCTGCGATTTGACAAAAAGCCATTTTAAAGGCTGGTGATCGGACAGAATTTCAAATTTATTTCCGTATAAATAGGGTCTATAATAAGTAGTTCCCCAAACAATAGCGAGAAGCTCTCTTTCTGTCGCTGAATAATTTTTTTCGTGGTCATTGAGTGTCCTACTTGCGAATGAAATTGGGTGATTATTTTGCTGTAAAACAGCCCCTAAGGCATTAGCACTTGCATCAGTTACAAGCTGAAATGGTTTTTTGAAATCCGGATACTTAAGTACCGGGGCTTCGGTTATAATTGATTTTAACTTTTCGAAAGCATGTATATAATTAGGGTCGTTATCGTTTAGTCTTACGCCCTTTTTTAGGTATTTTATCATAGGATAAGCTACTTTAGAATAGTCTTTCATAAATTTGCGGTAATAACCTGTTACACTAAGAAACGATTTAATCTGTTTCGTGTTTTTTGGAACTTTTAAGTCCAGTATTTGATTTACTTTTGATGGGTTTGGCTTAACACCTTCTGGTGTCAGAATATGACCCAGATACAAAGTTTCTTTAGCAAAGAACTTGCATTTCTTTGGTTGTATTTTTAGATTGGCATTTTGGAGTACTTTAAACACTTTGTTTATGTCACAAATATGCTCTTCGAAACTTGTCGAGAAAATAAGAATATCGTCTAGATATACGACGCATATTCGATTTATTAGATCTTTTAAGATTCTATTTATTAATCGTTGAAAAGTGGCTGGAGCATTTTTGAGACCGAATGGCATACGAACAAACTCGTAGTGTCCATATGGTGTAGAGAAAGCGGTTTTCGACCTGTCTTCTGGCTTGACAAGAATTTGGTGGAAACCCTTTGCTAAATCAATTGTTGTAAAATATTGAGCTCGACCTAGCTTGTCCAATATACTCTCTATATTGGGAATAGGAAATTTGTCGTCGATCGTGATACTGTTTAAGGCACGGTAATCGATAACCGTTCTTAAACCACTCTCCCCTGTATAGTCAATTTTTTTCGGAGCCGTCCATAATGGACTATTGTAAGGTGAACTACTTTCCTGTATAATTCCCTGTTTGAGCATATCATCGATTTGCCTGCATATTTCTTTTTCGTGCACTTGAGGATAGCGATACATTTTAGAGTATACTGGCCTATCGGTAATAGTTTTTATTTCGTGATAGACTACATCTGTATTTGTGAGGTTTTGTCCTTCTACATATATTAAATCTTTATATATATTAAGTATTTTGTTAAGAGCTTTATTTTCTTGGGCATTCAGATTTTCAAATAAGTGATTTAGATCGGACTTATCAGTTTGTGTCGTTTGAAGATAACAAATTTCTTCGGACGGATACGGACAAGTATCGATGAATGGTATTGAGACTCTATTTAGAGTAACAGTTCTAGTTTCCATATTTAAGTCGCCTTTTAATGGTATCATAATATTTTGTCCTATAATTGCATCAAAATCTTTATTTATAAACTCAGTTATTTTCCATTTCATATTGGCTTTTAATTTAAATTCTAAAGGAACTGGTGTAATTATTTCATGAGTAACACCTGTTTTACTATTTAAAGATGCTAAATCTGTATTTTTTTTAACTAATAATCGTTCATACTGGGGTAGTTTAGTTTGGTCGAGAACCGAAGTGGTTGAACCCGAATCAATCATAGCAATGATTTTATCGTTATTTATAGTAAGTTCTATCAAAGGGAGTGATCCGCTGAGGCAGCTATCAAAAAATTTACTTCCTCTTGCTGATTAGTTTTATTTTGTTCTTCTGCTTGCAAATGGTCAACTTCCATTGGTAACGTGTTATTATTATATTGACGGACAGATTGGCTTGGCATTACATGAGCATTATTAGCGGCAGATCTATTAGAAAATCTTTGTGAAGTAGAGCTATTAACGTATTGGTTTCTATACATTTGAGAATTTTGATTTTTGTTCATATATGAATTTTGATTATTATATTGATTTGAAGACGGTGTAAATCTACCCTGTAAAGTTGAATTTGGATAATGTGTGTACTGGTTATCTTTATAATTTTTGTTGTGGTTAGTTTTAATTTCAGTTTTTTTCTTTTCGGTACGTATTAAACCGTTTTCTTCTAGTAAGAAAAAAGCATCTCTGATATTTGAACATTTGGCATTTATAATTATTGATGCTAAATTTAAATCAATATTGTTTGTAAAAACGCGTAAAATAAATTTATCGACACGCTGTGCTTCAAATTCGGCTGGTTTTTCTTCATCAAATTCGAATTTCTCATTAATTTTACAGCATATGCTTCTAAGATACTTAAAATAATTAACAATATCATGGTTAGTAGCTGTATTTGCTCGTTTGTATAATTCGTCAAATGACTCTCTTACGCCAAAATTGTTTATAAGTGCCTTCTTGATGTCTCTCCATTCTGGATTCGGACCCAATGTGCGAAGAATATGTAGAGCTGGGCCTTGGATCTTGTTGAGTATGACCCTCTGGTGTATATAGGCTAACAGAGCTGTTTGGTTAGATGCCAAAATTTGGATGGACTCGACTTCTCTGATAAAGGATGATAGAGCGTATGAGTTGTCGCCTCGAAACGCTTGTATTGTTTGTGCATCTTTAATGACGTCACTGTTTGATAATTGTATAGCTGAAGCCATGGTTGCTTTTGTTTGTGTTTTTTTTGGTTATTTTATTTGGTTTTATTAAAATTGTTTTGTGATATTTCAGATTATTTTATTTTCGTTTGTAAAACAGCTTTTGCTAATTTGTTTTGTCATTAATAGTGAATCGCCTAATTTTTATGTTTGACTTTTTTGTTTTAGTACCACACTGGTTGAGTGAGTTTATTTTAATACGTAGGCAAATTGAGTTCTTTATCTGTTATACATATAGCACACTTTCGATGTTATTCCAATTGGGCTTTAAATTTTCACTCATTTCTTGTCCTTTCTTATGTCTTGCAGTTTGTCACTTGCACTCAAATATTTTTTCGTTATGCTTTGCTGTTTGTCACGTACACATGAAATGTAACGGTGTTTTTATTTCTGTTCCTTTTTGTTGCGAGAAAAATAACTAGATTTTTCTGGTTATTGGCAAAGAACTAATGCGAAAACCACGCTGTTGCTTTTGAAGTTTTTTTGATGCTGTACCACTAATACACGTATACATACATACGCATTCAAATGCAATATGCAATATATTAATATAAGTACACGTTTATATTAATTTGTTTTTTTTTTTTTTTTTTTGCTATCTTTTTTGTTTTTCCGAAGTTTTAGTTTTGTAGTGCAACTTTAGTGCAATTGTTTGTGAAATACTTTGGTATACACTGTATGTAGTTTTATATTTGTACATATAACTTTAGTTTATGTAAAATTTTGTTCGAAAATCGACTGCGCCAGATATGTTTTATGTTGGTGGTATTGTTGTTGATGGAATAAAACATTGTTCGGTATTTTGCTTATATATATTATATTTTATTAGTAGCTTATTAAGTGGTTGTCGGGTTATTGCTTCAGCAATAGTTTTTTTAGATAATTGACTTTTGTGTGCTTCAGCGACACGTCAATTCACTACGGTAGTGCAAAAAAGAAGAGGGACGGAAAGGATGATGAGGGATATAGACGATGAGGCTGATGTGGTGAATTAATGTGTGTGGTAAGAAAATGAATTTGGTGTGGAGGGAAGAGTAAGTGAACGTAACTCGCGTGCAAACCAAAGACGCCTGAAGATGTGCTCTACACCAGGCCGTAACCTTGTAGCGGGTTGTTATGTTCCGTTAAGAAGCAAAATCATCATAAAAACATCAGATTTATGCTATACAACAAGTATCTGAACTATATAATGCAGCACACATTTACTCAAGTCGGCTATACCCTCATCGCTTTGCATATATAGTGTATTAAAACACCGAAAACGTGTAGAGCAAAAAATAAAGAGAGAGAAAAAGAGTTAGCGCTCCCACTTGTACGTTTTGTAAGGGTCCGGCTTCTCGCACTCTATCGCTGCGGGCGTAGGAAACTGCCACTCAACTGGACTAAACTGACGACAGCACAGCTGGGAGCTGCTAGCATCTCTAAAACCCACGACTGCCAACTGGTAACTCGACTGAACTGAATCCTCGTAATTCACAAATTTTAACATGGAGCACGAAAAATAGTCAAAAGAATCTATGAAAGTTGTGCCCCAAGGGTTCCGGTGCGTGTGACAGAGGCAAATTAAATGCTGCGCGCTGCGTACGGTAAGCCGTAGAATTACTGAGGGGGTAGGGTAACCAGTATGTATATAACAGGGCTAAAGCGATTTAGTTGATGTGCCCTGCGCTGTATTTGCGCTAAAAGTTGTCAATGTGCCAAACCAATTGCATGCCACTGAATGTATATGTATATGTGTGAGACTGTGACAGGTTAATGAGGGAGAGAGAGAGAGGGTGGTGCAGAAAGAGAGCCAAAAGCGAGAGGGTGACCCTGTAATTGAGGTAGCGCAATCGATAGTTGGACATTTAATTAGCGTAAGTAAGTGACATTAAACTGTCAACTTGTCCTCTCAGTCTCTCAATATCTCTTCTTCCACTGCTCCTTACCCTGTAGCAAAACGCCAGTTTGTGTGGCTTTTGTCAAACCAACCGCTACTCTATGAGATTACCCGATTCGGGGCTATGATTTATGTTATAATTGGAGTTGGTATCACTAAGCAGATCTAAAGTTGCGTTTGGCGTTATCTGAAATTTGTTAAAACTATGAATGCACTTATTTGGAAATAAGTGCATATGTGGAAATTCATATTTTAGAAACACAAAATAATTGGTTATTTAACTTTATATGAACTTGATTAAAATTTTTTAGGTTCTAGAATTACAATATTCCCTGTAATTTACTGAATATCATAAGGCTTGGCAATTTTTTCGATCGAAGAACATGATGCTTTGATAGTTCAAAATTTTAAAAAGGATTACTTTCCGTTCAAACACTCCGAGGGCATTTTCATCAGACTGCTACATCACCCATGTTTCAGCGACACAAGGCAAAACGGGATAGATGAATGTCTTAGAATGTAAGTTTGGCGAGAGTACTCTCTAATACTCAATTGCCTACTGAGACCAAAGTAACATATATTGGAAATAGTGATTCTCCGCTTGATCTCCCTGCTGGCATCGTTCTTCATTGTGACGGTGGTGCCAAGGTAGACGAACTCCTTGACAACATCAAAAGTATAGTTTTCAACATCAATCTGAGAGTCCAGCCGATGTGTATCTCTACTCAAAGATAGCATATACTTCCTGGCAGATTATATTTCAATAGGTATCGATATCATCTGCGTATGCAAGCAACTAGACACTCTTTTAGAGCATAGTCCCGTTCCGATATACTTCGGCCTATCGCAACATATGGAGAATCATCACAAGGTCGAAAAGGTCGCAGGAGAGGGCAACGCCTAGGAGGCTCTTTTCTTTGTTGACGGAGCTGCGCGTGCTGCTCAACGTCATTCTGCATAGTCGTACCAACTTTGCAGGGATACCAAACTCTGACAGTGCGTCAAATACGCGATCCCTCAACGGGCTATCAAATGCTGCTTTATAATGAACAAAGAAATGGTCGGTGTCTACTTGTTTGTCGTGGGTCTTCTCCACCATGTTCCACCAGAACCCTAGCCAACCCAAATCGTTCAATCGAATCTATATTCTCAAACTCAAACAGAAAAGTATATATTTTTCCATCTGCGAATATAGTTTTCTCTAAAGAAGAAGGTCAAGTGGCTGCTCATAATTGTAACGAAAAGAAATCTTAACAATTTTGGTGACGTCATTGATTAATTTATTTTTCTCTTAAGATTTCCATTATTTACAAGTTGTTGCTCATTTTCTCCTACTGTCGCTCATTCATTGTCTTTAACTCATTATTACAGATGCGGATACCTCAGCTATTTTGGACGTTCAACGAGTCGATCTCTGCCTGGAGGCTAATGTTGAGCATCATACGAATCTCTTCTATGCCACCGCGGCCAAGGGCATTATAGTACGCCGTGGATATCCATTCCGCTTGCGCATACACTTCAATCGCGATTATAGTCCCAGCAAGGATGCCATTAGTTTTATTTTTACTATACCCGATGACAACAAGCCCAGTCCGTGTCATGGCACGCTCATTGGCATAGTACTACATGATGGCATCGATCTGGGTGATCCCTTGGAGTGTGCTTATCAAGCCAGTCGGTCATCGAATGGAAGCTGGACATAGCTACCAAACTGCTAAGCAATGGTTCCAAATCCTTTAGCATAATACTGCCCATTGTGATGAACCAGATATTAGCATAGAATCATTTTTGAAATTAACAAACATTAACAGAAATAATAATAATAATAATCATAACAATTTGAAATGCGATAAAAGTAGGCGCCAAAGGTGGTATTTATTTTAATGTGGCAACCTTATTAAAGCGTAATTAGTACCTTAATCAACACTAAGCATAATGGTAGACGTCACACTGACAGTATCTACAACTACAAATAGTTGCATATCCGGCCTTCACGCCTATATAAGCTTACTCCACATCGTGGCTCGACCTTTTAAAATTCATCGGCAGTGAAGTGCGTACCATCAGTTTCGCGTGTCTACTTCATAACCTTTTAAAATCGAAAACACCTTTTGGAAATTAAAATTTAAATGACATTCGATCTCAAAAGTAATTGAGTAAAATTGAATCAGTGCTAATTTAACAAAACCCCGACTTTAACCTGCATAGGTTAACTCTTAGTGCCAGATACCAGAAAAATTCGAGTAAGTAGAGTGCACACAGCGCTTACTCCTCCCTAATCAGTGATTCTTTCAATGGCAGCGCAGCACACTGTGCAAAGCGCAGTCGCAGGTGATATTGCACACAGCGAAGCAGCAGAAAACGCGCACAAAACGCACGCAAAACGCGCGCAATACAATCTCGAGACAGCAGCGCAGTCCAACAGGCTCGACAGAGCGGCGCCGTATTTTATCTGGAGCAGCTAATTAGATAAACACAATAACTGCAGTGACACGTGTATACACTAACAATTGTACGGCCGTGCTATGGCAGTGCTGGTCACTTTCTCATACTATCTATAATGATACGACTAGACGATACAGTATAATTTATTTGCGGCTGATCAATGCATTGTTGGCATGGTTTTTTTGGTATATTCTTCTATTTTGGAGTTGCAACCAATTTTGGTGCAGCTGAAATTTCTTTGGTAACGTAAAGTAAAGACAAAAAAAAAAATATATATATATATATAATGCGTGCAAGACTCGGATATGATTTACTATAACTTAAAACATTTTAAAACCAAATTTATAGAAGAGACCATTCAGCGTGGGAATTCCTTCTACACGGATTGGATGAGGGTGAGTTATTGGATGCTGGAGGTGTAGGATATCATATTTTCGAGATATGTCAAGTGATACAACCAATCATGAAAAGTAGCATGCTCAAACTAATAAATGTACAAAAACAAAAAAAATCAGAAAACAAAACTACAAAAAGTAAAGAATCTCCCAGCAAATTGATTTTTCGGTATTAACCCGATCGATCAGCTGATTAAGCTGTATGGCTGATTAACGCTAAACGTTAATCAACTTCAACTTCAACAATAACATTTAATACTCCACCTATAATAATATTTAGCTCTTTAGTTTTTGTATATGTTTAAAGAATGGACTAGGAATTAAGATGAGAATTGGAATAATATTTGGATTTTTTATTATTAATTATGAATTTTTGTAAATAAACTTATAGAAATCATGGAATAGATTTTGATTAAATTTTCCTAAAGTTGAGAGGATAGGGTAAAACGAACTTTAGGGAATCTTCCTATATTGACCGCGCATTGGAGACTCAATGGTAGGGAGGGTATTGAAGCGCTATGTTGCTACAACATCTGAGCAACATCCGAATGACAACTGTTTGTTCTATCTGTCTGGTGGTACTAGTGTACTGCGTTATACTTTTACTCTCTATTATGGCAAGGCCCCTTTATTTTTTTATTATTTGTGAATGTGCAATGTTTGTCCTCGGGATTATCAACGAACCCCCCACAGGCTGTTTTTGCTAGTCGTCGATAGGAGCCAAGGGATAATGTCGTGGATAGAGGCAATAGTGTGTTTTGGAATTCATAGTTCCAGATACAACATTACAACCATGAAAACGCATTACACCATACTTGTGCTGTTTAATTCCTGGGGTCTGGGGGATCAGGTTTATATGGAGGAGCAAAGAATATGTTATGCATGATACGATCGCTTGAGACCCTCCTTCTGGAAAATAGGTTAGTTTGAACGACATGTCTTGGAGTGTAGTTTGCTTGTATTGGGCACTGCAGGAAGCGTATCTCCAGCATATCGCGGTGATCCTATGCGTGTGGAAAGAGCAGTTTATTATGGTCAATTCCATTGACGATGAAGGTATGCTGCTGGGACGGAAGATTTTTCTGGCGGCGCTGCACCTACCAAGTGGACAGGTTCGGTGGAAATACTGCAGCAGTTTTATAAAACCGAAAGACCATTAAAGTTAGCTCAATGCTGGAATTTCAGTGGCGTTTTGACGACCATAGCACGCAGTCTGGGCATACCGTCCCGTATAATTTCGTGCTACTGTGGACATTTTTATAGATCAGAAAAATAAAAATTGGATGCAGAAACAACAGACTCCACTTGGAATTATCATGTATTGAACGAAGTTTAGATGCAGCGACCAGTTCTCGGTATTGGCCAGTATGGACCTTATGATAGATAACAGGTGGTGGATGCCACAACACAGAAGGCCTCGGATAAAATGTACCGCGTGGGTCCTGCCTCGGTTGTGGTGGTCAAAAATGGCGAGATTCTACGACCCTTTGACTGCGGCTTTGTTTTCTCGGAGGTTAATACGGATAAAGTATATTGGCGCTACAATAGCCCTGCACAACCTATTTAAATGCTGCGCAAGGACACGCTAGCCATAGGTCATCTCATCAGCACCAAGGCCGTGCTTAAGTGGGAGCGTTAGGACAACATACATAGCTACAAATACGCGAAACATATCGAGGAGGAGCGTAACACTATGATAAAGGCGCTGAAGCAGGCGCGTCATGCCTTTAGTCGTTATTATCTGAATGATGGGTTCAGTGGGGTGGAGTTTGACATGGAACTGAAGGACGACAGTAAAGTGGGCTAAAATTTTGCTGTGGTACTGAAGGTAACAAACAAGAGCAAGGAGCGTGCTGTGCTCTACACGGGCGTCAGTGCTGAGGAGGTAAAGTCAATTGGCTTTGAGTTAGGCTTGCAGTCAGAAGACACGGATTATGTGCGAATGGAGGTATCCTTTGAGGAGTACTTCCCTAAGCTCTCATCGCGAGCCGCCTTTCAAATCTCTAGCTCTGCCTTGGTCAAGGGTACTGACTATGAATATTATGCGGAGAATGATTTTCGTGTACGCAAGCCGGATATTAAGTTCCAATTCCAGGGCGCTATTGGGTCACAGCAGGAGGTGGATGTAATTTTGCGTTTGACTAATCTGCTGACCATACCACTGCACAAGGGCCTGTTTACCGTCGAGGGTCCGGGTATTGAGAAGTCCCTCAAGTTCTAGGTGGGTAGCCGCTGGATAATTACTGCCGCACCCCCCAATATATTGATTTGAAAATTGTCACAGACATTAATATATGTATTTTTGATCTGTGTTACAAAACTCAACGACATTGGCCCAAGAATACTGAAGTTATGGGTAAAAAAGTTTACCCTATAATAGCCAACTTCCCAATAGGAAAACTTGTCAATTGGAACTCCCCAATAGGAAAATGTTTACATTAATTAATAAATTTTAAGTTTTGAACGATGATTTTTCACGCTGAGTCTGGTCTTAACTGATTATCGGAATCGATTAAGTCACCAAACACTGGAAAATATTTTACTAGTGAAGCTAAGCCCCAGTTTTTTGGATAGAGCCATAGACACTTTGCCACTTTTCGAGGGCCAAGTTCACGATTTGAACTTCGATACTTGACTTATGTAAATTATACTGTTAATATGTATATTCTCCTTAGTTTATATAAAATAAGTAGCAATAATAAGATAAAATATTCTTAAAATTCAAAATTTAAATTCATCCATGATGGAACATATGGTCTGCCACGCCTCCTTCTGCCTGTTACATACATTGCACAAACCTATAATACCCTTTTACACTTTGTGTACAAAGTGTACCGTTTTGAGTTAATAAAAGTATGGCTGCATTTCAGCTAGTCGACTCAATGTAACGGCCAAGGATTCCACTCTATTACTTTCATGTTCTTTGATTTAAGCCATTTATTGCGTCTTAGGTCCCTCAATTTCCGTTTTGTAGATAATTTATCGACATCGGTTATGTCAATTTGTAGTCATACAAAACTAGCTTTGCTGCAAGTGCCAAATTTATAAACTAACAAATTTTTTATTAAAGTTCTCGTGTAGATTATCATAAAAATACAAATACAAAAATGTTACCACATTACGTAACTAATTTCGAAGAAGAGTGGAAGCGCGAGCATCCAAACGATCAGTTCCTGCCGCCCTTTCTGGGTGGACCGATCGACAAAATTTTTCAAGTAGAGCGCGCAAGGGGCGACGAGTTGCATATATATCGGATGAAGTTGCTCGACACAGACTATCTATGCTATTAGCCAAGCCAAGTTGGGAGGGTTGCGTAATACGTCCGACCAATAAAATAAAATTTAACAAGTTTGGTTGTGCAAAGAACCCACCAGTTTTTCCTGGCTTTTTCGAACACCCCAAATTTGTGCCTAGCACTTTTAGCCCAAACTCTTGGATACGCATCTATAACGTGCCGCTGGGGCTTTACAACAATGTGTACCGCTTTTTTACCAGTTTGGGAATGGTAATGGATTATCGTGTGCACAATCCGGATTTCATATGTTTGCTTTATTCCGATCCGTTGCATACTAAGGAGGCCTTGTTCTTGAATAAGAAGCCGATAAGAATTAAAGGAATTATAACAGCGGTGCGCACCGAGCGTGTTTCAGAGGCTTTTATACAGAGACTCGACAAAAAAAAAACCTTACAAAGCAAAACCAAGGAATGGGAAACAACTCTAGTTATTTGTTTTATAATTGAGATGATATTGATACTGTATTTCTTTTGGTTATAGTTTGTTTCGTTATATTGAGAAATTGTTTTAAACTTATTGTTAATTTTATTACACATAATCAAACTAACATAACATAATAAAACTATCCCAGAAAAATCAAACTGATATTCGAATCGAAAAACTTTAAAATGTCTTTCAAGTAATGTGATCTACAAATTATAGACAAACAAAAAGATAAAAAAACGAAGCAGAAAGACGACAGACGAAGAGCAAGTCGACACTGTTTTCCAAAACCTTTTCTCTCTTAAATCCTCTTACTTTCCGCGTTCCGATATCATACCTAGTTTCGTCCTACATATTGTACTTCCTCCCTTACTAAGCCCTTTATCTACACTTTTTCGCCTTTCGCTGAAACACGGCTTCCTGCCATTTGGAATGAATTCTTTATTGTTCCACTCCTAAAAAAGGGCTATAAGTTCAATGTTGAATACTATTGTTGTATTGCTAGGCTTTCAACAATTCGTAAGATTTTAAAAAATATCGTAACTTTACATTTACTTTATATTCGGTCTCTCTTCCTACATATTAAACCATTTGCAGAAGGTTGTTTTCAAAGGCTGTCATTCTAAAGTAATTAATGTTTCTTCGGCGATACTTTACGGTAGTAGGCATTTAATTTATTTGTTCCTCAGGCTATTGTGACCAGGATCGTCATGAAATTGGCGAAGGAGGTGGAAGTCGACAAGGCAGGCTGCTATATTTTACATTTAGTGTATTTTTCAGTTTCATTTATTTTATTCCTCCGAATAGCGAGGCAAGCAGACACACATACAGAAACTCGGCAGAAATTCAGGTGCAATAGTCGAGTCCATATAGCCATGTCCATCTGGCTGTCTGTCCGTGTTGGTCTCTGTTTTTCGGAGACTACAAGAGAAAAATGTTGGCAAACAAACGCTCATTTTCCTGGAAAAGAGCAAGTTTTTCGGTGTATGTCGACATCTTACTCCCTTCCCCCGAGACAGATTTTCGCGGTGGTCTCAGTATACTTGCAATGAGTACAACTTGTGTTGCAAAAAGTGAGACTAAAATTATCTGGAAATAGCCACAAAATAACTTGAATAAAAAAATTTTATAAACAAAACGTTTTAATCTGAGTTTATCAAAAACAATTTTCATTTTGCTAATTTGGTTCTGCTCCGAATTGTTACGTAGCAGGTTGAGCACTGACGGAAACTGCGTCACCACAATAGCCTTGTCTTTCCTGAGCAATGCTCCTTTTATATTAAAATGGACTTTACCATTTTAGTGGTTTAGTTTTTATTGCTGCGGCCAAATCAAGTCGAGTTAATAGCGGTTTCTGCTGGCTCCAGGAAACTTCGCCATCTATCTTCTGTAAGTTTGCAATAGTTAGAAAGTTTTCAGAGTCAAAGTGTGATTTAAGCAGTAAAACCTAAAAATGTTTACTTACCCAGCTAATTAAACCCGGATGGCAGCAAATATGAACGTCGTTATCCTTAACAGTTCCATTTCGAAAAAAGCTCTGATTTAGCTGCCGACAAAGAAACGAAAAAAATGAGCACGTATTTCAAAATTATCAATATCATCTTATCGGTACCTAGTGGTATCTACTCGGCACTAGAAGGGAAATTACCTGTCAGCACGTACTTGTTCAATACATGTTTTTTTTTTAAATGAAATTTTTTTAGCGCTATAGATAAGCTCATCTATGGTTTTGATGTAAGATTCCTTATGCAATCGTTTCGTCCCATAAACGCATAAGGAGCTTCTGCGTAAAGTGGTAGACGAAAGTGCGCCTTTAGGGGTATATGCCCCAGATTTATGGCTTTGGTGCGCAGTTTATGATCTAATAGACTTGGGCGATTCTTCTCCTTAGCCTTAATTTAATGTTAAATCATTTGTTGACGCATTGCCGTCGGACACGCCACACTTGCCTCTTCCACTTTACGCAGCTTTGGTGGATTCGCAGTTGCTTCAATTGCCAACTCAGTTCAGCTGAGACCATGCTCACAAACTGGGACAAGGTTGAAACTGGCGTGTTCTTAGCTGAGGGAACGACTGCTTGACATAGCAATTGCTACCAATAGTACGTGCATGAATCGTTGTCTGAATCGCAATGTGTTGATGCATGGAACACCCATCACTGGCAAAACAGTTTTCCAAGAAGTCGGGCGAGAGATTCGGCGTGGATTTTGCCATTATGACTGGCCGTGTTGTGGTGCCCATGGGCGCGGATGGCGTAGCTGCTTTACATAAAGTTTTCGATTAGTCGCATACCTCCGACGTCGTCTTCTGCTGTTTGTGGATGAGACAAATTCTTTTTTTCGTAAACATTCCCCGGAGCAGATATCTGATGACTTGCATGCTGGACTTAATGCCTTCTTGTATGAACTTCTAAGCAGAATCCCAAGTTCATGCGGGTGCCCGCTTCGTATACTCCTGAACAGTTCTATTATGCCAGCAACGATCCTTTTAATAGAAGAAATAAGGCATGGTTCGTATTTAAGTATGTATGTGCTGCAGACGGTGGAGTTGGTCTTAAAACAGACGACGTATCCACGGTGTGGCGTAGAAGGCAGCTGTTTATGCGTCCGAAAAAGATTTGGTAGCCGAAAAGATGGTAATCCATATGCCGGCTAAAATAATAGGAGAAGTTGGAGAGGGTACCTGATGATTATGCTTCATGATGAATTGATTATGCTTGCGGGGGAGGAAATCGAAAATGGGCAAAAAGTAATTACGAGAGTTACTGTACTCTTATAATAATTGTACAATTTAGGTAAAATAAAAGCACGTCAGTTTATAACGGACTCAGGGTTTTCTTTAATTTAATGATTTCTTTACTTGTTTTTATGTAAGGACATGCAAACAATCTTTAAGTCCCCAGGGAACAATATTAATGTAACCTGTCTTATGAACTTGAATTTCTTTTACCTCCTGCTAAATGAACTTTTCCAACTCCAGTCCAACTGAAATCCTGTATAGCCTATTCCAAGCCTATTTATTCGGTTGATATCAAGGGCATTAAAGTTCTATGATGTAGAAGCTGTTTAAGTTCGCCTCGTTGTCTATGTTCATGGCCAAATGCAACTGGTAAAAGTTTTCCAAACTTCATTTTCATTCAACTTTGCGATGCCAGGCGTCAATGCCGATTAAGAGATTTAGCACGTTGGCATGTCACACTGCTGTCCATTTGGTATGTCCATTTTGCCGGAACCCCAGCCCCCACTAAGTGTGCCACCCTGTGCTTGTGATGGGCGGCCGTATCCAATTTTAAGTTTAATTTGGCTGCTAAATGCAAAAACTGTCAACTAACTGGCAACTGTCGAGTGTCGAGTGTCAAGCTGCTCAAATAAATCAAAACAAACCACTGCACACACACACACACACACACACACACACACACACACACACACACACACACACACACACACACACACACACATACATCCACACATACTGCACACTTATACACAGATATACGAGGTGTGTTCGGAATTAAAGGTGACCTTTTAAATTTCGAGGAATATGTACATATGTATATTCAATGATCCGTCATTTTTATTTTTTTTTTGACAGATACAGCCATTTTTTATGTAGAAACACTAAATAACACTATTCCTTACAAAATAAACTAATGTTAATAACATATTTGACTGTCGTTATGTCCATCAACTAGTTTTAGCCTGTGGGGCAATGAGCCTACCCTACTTTTAAGGACGGAAAAGTTCATTTTCTTCCATTCCAGTGCGATGGCACGGATTCCTCCTCCTTCATGTTTATTTCATGTTTCATACTGGCTATACTTGCAAAAAATTGTACAGCAAGTATCTCCCAGACATCCTGAATTGGATTACGGCTCAGAATCATACTCGGCCACGACAGAAAGGTACTAAGAGTACGACTTTGTTAGCTGGCTATCTTGGTTTGGTGCGTTGTTTTGCTGAATTATCCAGCTTTGGCCAGGGAAATCGTCTCGAAATAGGACTACCTTGATTTTAAATAACTTATAATATACCAGTGAAGAAATTCGAACCGGGAAACTCATCTTGGGTAGTTGGGCATGGAACTGTAAACAGCCCATACCATAAGGGATTTTCTGCCATTGGCTAATTTTTAAAAAGGATATCCCAGCTGTAGTAGCCATATGAACCATCCAAGTTCAACTTTTTTCCATCTTAATTAAACTTTTTTCATCGCTAAATATAACGATTCTGGATTCCACGACCCAAAACTTGTATTTCTCATACATTGTAATTTGCTCATTTTTGTACTGCTCTGTTAGGCTTAGTTTGCTATCCTTGGCACGATGTGGAGCTGCATCCCGTCTTTCTATTTTTGTTCCACACGCTATCTAGTAACATTTAGTACTGATTCCAACTTAATTTTCTTGGACATCATCATGTCATGAGTATCAAACTTCCGAGTGTGCCATTTAGTTCGCACATCGACGTTAGGTATCGGACTCCTCTGATAGTCGATTAAGTAATTTGTTGGACTTTTTTAACCGTTTTCAATGCTATTGAGGTGCCTACATGAAATAACAACAGTTTGGTCCATGTCCATCCCTGCTTCACGCATGCCTTAATCCTTACCAGCTCTGTCTTGGAAATTGGGGTATCACAAAGCATTTTGGACCAAAATAGCATTTCCAATTATAAAAACTGATCTTGTTTCAATTTAAAATGATATCTTACGTACTTTTCCAATATCTGTTAGTATTTTTTTGCATGGATGTTGACGTTTCGGCACTTTGTCCACAAATAAATGACTATGCACATAAAATTATTTGCTATGAAATTCACGCGGCTGTGAACTAACCTCAAAAATTACCGCCTAAAATAACGGTAAAGGTGGGCGTGGTTCTGTGAAAAAAGTCACAAATCATAAATCTAAAAATCTGCATACTCAAATTTAATATACCGTTATCTATATGTGAGTAAGAGTGAAATATTTGTTTGCACATATAATTATTTTACGGCTCGGATATTGGTACCAATATCTTTATATCCTCTACCTCTAGCTCTACCTCTAGCTCTACCTCAATTTAAATTAATTCTTTACCTAGTCAATGTGGTGAATGTTGTTCAAACTTAGATAAGAGGAGAAGAGTCACAAAGAATTGACAGTCATTTATATATATATAGATTTTTGATCTGTGTTTCGAATAAGAATACTGAAGTTATGGGTATAATAGTTATATTTGTCTCAATAATTACCAACTTCCTAATAGGAAAACGTCTCAATTGGAACTTCCCAATAGGAAAATGCAGTCATATCGAATTTGTGAAAAGAGACATAAAAGTAGATTTATTCCCATTTTAGCGTATGCTGGATTTAGTGTTTATGGTGGAATATATACATATACCCTGTAGGATATTCCACTGTCGAGCGCCGTCCCGACTGTCTGCATTAAATTTTTTATTTGAAAATGAGAATTTTATAGCGGGGCATCGGGGGCATCGGGGGCAGTCGGGGCGATGCACGACGCATGTTATTTCTATACCAAGCATACTATAAAATTTTGAACTAAAGTTCTCATCTTACTGTAAGCATTTGTTAATTGAATTCGAAAAGACTTTAAATTTCTGTGGCAATTCCTAAATCAAGAAGCTATTAGGTTATCAAGGTAAATCAA